>OW204002.1:15482500-16082500 GCA_934047225.1 Ypsolopha sequella | reverse complement strand
AGCCGCCGATTTTCAGCCTTAGCCTTTAATGAAAAAGAAGAAACATGAAAAAAAATATAAATTAAAATGAAAATTATAAATACAATAGACAAATTAAAACTAAAATTATAGATAGAATTGAAACTTAAATTATAATTGTATTGTAAAAATAAGTTGCAAAATATAAAAGCACAAACGAACGTTGAATAAAATTAAAATTATGCTATAGCTACACCATATTGTTTATTTGTGAACGTACAGTGCAACGGCGGATCCATGGGGGGGGGGGGTCTTGGTGGTCATATACAATTTCTGTTTTTATGACCCTACTACAACAAAAAAAAATAAAGTCTGTTCTTTTCGTTTTCCATTCATCGGTTCAAATTATATTTCCTCAACTATACCGTATCTTCCAGTCAATGTTCTAGCTGGTGCTGCGCTGGCGGTCCACAATAAGTCACATCGGTCGGTTTTACTTAGGTTTACCATCCGTCCGGCTTTTTAATTTGTCCGGACTTTGATGGAAAATATTAGTTTTCGTAATAAATTATTTAAAAAAAAAACTATAATCTGTAGCTATCACTAAAAAACTTGCGCTACGCGTAGGATTAATTATTATATTTTGTGACTAAAATATCCGGCTCTTTGTGGAAATTTTTCAAATTTAGATATGGTTGATTACCCTAGTTTCGCGTCTTTGTCACGTGATTGTACTTTGAAATACTCTTTTGCAAATGTAAAAATTGTTTTTGACTTTTTAGTTTGTTTGGATAATACGTGCCACTTTCAAATTTTAGGCCGGTTTGAAAAGGCGGTAGATATAAATCGATTCTAAGTCTGGTTTCAATTTCCCATATTATTTCCTTTAAATATGAATTTTTTTTAAAGGAAGTACTCGAAATTAATATTTTATTCTATTGCAATAATATCTTATTATTTTTCTGTTTTAATAGTTTAACTATATGCTGATTTTATTGAATATGTTTAGGTTATGTTTAGTAAATATTAAGGTTATTAAGTATGTTTTTCTTTTTTAATAGTGGTGGCAGAATAACGGCGCTCCTAATGCTTTTGGTATAGGAACATATTATGCTGAGTCACCGTCCTTTTTAACAGCGTCATACAACTTTACGTTTAAGAACATTGATACTACTTTGTCTATAATGGTGTGTTAAATAAATGTCTTTTTATTTTATTTTTTACAATTTACAGATGGCTCAGCGGCGAGGCACGACTCACACAATCCGTCACTAACATGCTGAGATGAAGATATATTTGATCACCCCTAAAGGGGAAAAAGGGTTTCTACTCAACCAGTGCAGTTGATATAAGGTAGCAAAGGAAAGCCCTACTGAAACTTGAATTTGGAGATTATTTAATTTACTTAGTTCAGAATAAACGGAGCCAAGACCAGGAGATATAAAAAGGCCGACTTGGGTGAATCATAAAATGATTTGAAAGTAGGATGGAGTCAGAGGTTTTTCACGCGTGCAAAAGAGACGGCATAAGAACAGAATCATAATGTGATTCATTCAAAATGGCCTTTTTAGAGGACCAGGGGATCTAAAAAGGCTGATTTGGGTGAATCATAAAATTATTTGAAAGTAAGATAGAGTGAGAGTTTCTTCACCCGCGCAAAAGAGACAGTATTAGAAGAATATATCATAGTATGATTCATCCAAAGCGGCCCTTTTAGTGGACCAGATGACTCACGTGACGAGTTTACGAGAATTTACTAGTTTTCAAAGATGTTCAGAGAACCTCTGTCAAGTTTATATTGGATTAGTAGTTGATGATAGTGTTGGTAAAACATCGATTGTTTGAGTTTCCGGTAGTATCGATAGTTTTTTTTAGATATTTATCTCAAATTAAAAATGTGTTTTTTTTCGTAATTGAACTTATTTTTGCAAATTACCATTAACTGTAAAATGTCACTTAAAAAAATCAAATAATCATTTTGCAAAGTCAAAGTACTTATTGTCAATGACTAAGAATGAAAATGCCTTAATGTGGGACTTATTTTGTGAGTACTTTATATGCTACCATAGACTATTAAGATCGCGTTCCAAAACCAATACTGAAAGACGTGCGGACTGTCGATTGGTTTTACTAGACTGTCGACTTACTATCGATGTCTAACCAACACTAGTTGAGGACAGCCATCACATTATTGAGCCCATTGACATTATCTAGATCTATGCCAAATTAGAATTTTGAATCGAAGTCGAGAAATTTGAATCATATCTTAAAACACAGCTAAATGAAATTTTCGTGAGATGTACATATTTCGGGCCCGGCATCAGTCACAATTTTATGTAATTTTAATAATTGAAGACTGTTTTGGATAACCAACCAATGTCCAATTTTTTCGAATTTGTTTTTGTTTTTGCTCTATGGATTCTCTATTGCAAATATAATAATTTTGTAATATTAGAATCAGCAAATACAACCAAAGTACATTCAAAATGGAGCTACAAAAACAGTGCTTCTGAAAAAAACCACTAACATCGGTAACGTTTCTATGAAGAATAGCCAATAAATGACCAACATTTTTTAAACTTTATATTTACAAAATTAAGTATTTTCATATATCCAAGTTTAATAAAAAAATATAAATAAGGATTTTTTCCATGTAAATAATTTTATAAGGTTTTATTTACCTATGCCCAACAGTGGGTAGATGTGGACTGATTGATCTTGATATTTACTTCCTGTAAAATGTCAGAAAAGTGACATTGGTTGTTTTTCTAAAACACTCTTCAATTTAAAAGTAGTACTACTTACTCGATGCTATAGTTAACAAAGATATTAAGATTGTATGTATTTCTAGACAAGATCACGACTAATTGTGCATTAAATTTCAAACTCATAAACCTCACTAATACTGAACTATTGGCGTCAATTGCTACATACAAAAAGATTTTTCAATTTTTAACTTCTAAACAAGAAAATCAAAGTTAAGTTATGCACTTTGCGCTAAGCGACTGACATTTAACCTTAAGAATATCTATGATTTACAAATGGTTTTGGTATTTCGTTTGTATGAACTAGGATTACTCCGCAGGCCTCTCAACCCTCTTAATTCTCATCATCCCTAAAACAGATCGCAGTCCAGATCGTGACAAGGATACATCTTATAGACTAATCTAAATTGTAACTGTGTCATATTTATACCG
This sequence comes from Ypsolopha sequella, assembly GCA_934047225.1. Classification (NCBI taxonomy): domain Eukaryota; kingdom Metazoa; phylum Arthropoda; class Insecta; order Lepidoptera; family Ypsolophidae; genus Ypsolopha; species Ypsolopha sequella. Next base: position 16,079,345 of record OW204002.1, on the reverse strand, counting down.
AACGAGTTAGTGTTAACTTTGGTAAATAAACAAAATGTTAACAACAAATCTCTCTTTATTTATAATTTAGCTTAATATTATTCACACTAATCACTACATTCATCATCATCAATAGGCTCCTCCTCTAAGATGCCATCACCACCACCACCGGTCTCGAGTGTCGGTCCATCCCTTGTCGACCCTTGTGTCGGGTGCTGCGACATGAAAGTCTTGATGATGATGCACTTGGTCATGTGACAGGAACATGGGGTCGGATGTTCTACTACCTCGGGGTCCAGGAGTCTCACTTGGAGATCGTATCTGGAAATGTACAGAAAAATGTATGTGAAAAACAGACACGTAAACCTTAGCTTTCGTCATAAGATTCCCTTAAGGGCGAACCGAGCGTTTGCCTTTGTCTCTGTCTTTTTCTTTACGTGTAAAGAGTAAAGAAAATAACCAAATTTTTGTACTTTTTCAATGTTTTTTGTTGTTATTTTCATCATATATTATTTTTCTTAAATAAAAAACTATCGTGTATAAACGCTCCAGTCCTCTATGAACTTTATTTTAGTAAATTAATCATAATATCAAATTACTTATTTATGTAAAAAAGTAGGGAAATAGAGAAAAAAATTACTCGACAAGAGCTAACTTTGCGAATTTATTCAATCGAGCCAACTTTATCAAATCGTGTGTTCATCGTGTATACAGTCTAGTATATATCTCCAATAATACCAATATATTTCCCTAGATTTTAATTTAATTGTTTACTACTTCAAACAAGGGTTATAAAAACGTGTTTGTGTGTGTAAAAAGCTCGATGCGCTCTTAACTTTTAACAAGATTGACGAAAGAAGTTTATGGTACACAAGTGAAAGGTACAGCTCGCGGTGCATCGCTGCGGCTATGTGGTGAAATAGATTTTCAACCTTAGGAAAAAATTGAAAATTTACGCTGTTGTTTGTACGTCGTGATTTAGAGAAGATTTAAGCTTCGAAGATCGAGATAGGAGCGGTCGGCCTCGTACGGTTAGAACTCCGGCAGCCATCAAGGCAGTTAAGGCGTGAATTCAACGACTATAGGTAGGTACTTTACCTCCTCGCATACTCTTTATCCCTATTCATATCCAGTTGGAACGCAATAGGCTCCCCTTCTTCCATAGTCTGTTCCTCTGGCAAAACAATCACGGTCTGCTTCCAGTGCGTGGACAGACTCAAGGGGCCCGTGCCCAGGGTTACGTGGCTCTCGCCAGGGTCCGACGAGAGGTCCGGGAATAAACAGTCGAACCAGATGCAGATACCTTGGTAGGGGCCAGTTTTGTTAGCTCCTGAAAGGTAACAAATTATACGCATGAACTATTGGGTAATGTTTCTCAAACCACTTTTTGCTCTTATTACAAGCAGTCTAGCAGATGAGCGACGTTGCGTTTGGGGGAAGATTTTTTGTGAAAATTGCCGTTTATCTCGATGACTGTACATTTTTTCCAAAATTATAAATTCTGTGGCTATAGCGTATCTGGTCGCTGCCCGTAGAGCCCCATCTTAACAATCCCCTAAAAGGGTAGTTGCAATTTGGCCGGAAAGACAATAAAACAGGGTCTGACAGTGCTATATCTGTTATAGCTACAAGAAATCAGCTTTAGAAAACTAATCCTAACTTATGGAGCATTTTACTCACTTGCCAGATTATAAAATGACGTGAGATTTATGCTGCCTGCTCTCACTTTAAAAGGCTACTAAAAAATAAACGTCTGATCTGAAACGAACGGCTCTTACGCTTCATTCTAAAATCGGGGAATTCTTAATGTACATGCCAAGATTGCCAAGTATATGCAGTTTCTGTATTAGGTAGGCCGCCGCCGCCTAACACAGAGGGTTTAACGCTTTTTTAAACCCTTTAAGGATATGATCATCTTACCTACTACATGCTGTATGCTATACGAGTCAAGATCGGAGGTCTTGTCCCCCCTCAAGTCAATCCAGCACATGGCCACCTCTGTCCCCATCAGATCCTCTGGCTGAATGGTGAGGATCTCTGGTCGGTTGTACTTGCTCTGTCGCAGGTGCTTGGCGAATGTGTTCATGGAAACTCCATGGACGTTGGACCATTTCTTGTATAGGGTAGGGACACTGAAATTAAGGGGCTTCAGTTAGCTACATTAGCAGCTCGAGTACGGTAAAAATATCGATAGAAACGCAAAAATGGCTGTTACGACGATCGCTGCGTCGCCGGATAGCGCAAAATAGAGAAAATAATATTTATCATATTATTATGATACATTCGATATTTATATATGTTTTAAACATCATTATGCTAGCATTTTGTATTGCTAGTGTGTGTGTGTGTGTATACAGAGACGGATTAGCCATCTGAGCCGCCCTAGGCCATTCAGTATCAGCTGCTGTTTTCAGCTAAATTGCGCTTTCGCTTCTCGTTACAAGTAGCCCTAGCATAAGTCAGAGATATTTGTCCACTTTACACTTATAAATAAAATAGTGCTGCTTTAATTAAAGTTAGCACAAACACACAATCAAATAAACCAAGCTATAGATTATTTTTTTCGTTCACTGAGATAACCTAAGAATAAGATATTTTGGGCCTAAGTTCACTTCCAAAAAAGAACATGGTAAATCAACGAACACTAATACAGACGGGTGGAGAAATTAAAAAACAATTGGGCTCAGGACCATGCATGGCCATGTCAGAAAATTTCTTAAATCTTCTGTATTGTACTGTCATACATAAATATAAAATTCTCACCTACAAGGAGCGACATAGATGGTAGCACTCTCAGGGAACATGTGGCCGTCTTCCTTCAGGAACTTGTCTCTCGCCACCAGCACCGAGTCCAGCATCCCCTCATGGAGGAGGTAGAAGCCCATCCATTCTGACACTATGGCGTCTACTTTGATGTCGTCAGGTAGGCGCACATCTTCAACTCTGCTGTGGATAACCTGAAATTTTTATATATTTTGAATATTAAGTTGTTTCAAAAAATATACTGTAACATAAAAATGTGATATCTGTGAAGCAATATGGATCACATACTTTTTAGGGTTCGAAAAATTATTGAAGTTATTTATTAAAACCGGCCAAGAGGCCAGTTATTTGGGATGCAACATCCAGCGAAAACAAAAACAAAGTCAGAAACTTCTTAGTTCACCACTGCCAAAACAGTAACCACGTCCTCCTCATCGGAACTCATTTTTCAAAGCGATTAATTTGAACAAAACATTGTTCACTAAATTGTGCAGTGGACAGGATGTTTAGTAAACATATTTAGCTAACCATAACTTCCAGCTAAGGTTCACCTATATTTACATTACAGCTCAAGTCCGTACCAAATCTGTGGTGCCAAACCATTAATGAGTTCAGGTAATATCTATTATCGAAAAAAGATTGTTAGAAGTCCTTCCTGGGGCTCGGTAAAGGAGCAAGGAAGAATCATGGGTGCCGAATTGGTCAAATTTATCAGAGGTTGCAATTGTTTGTCTGGAGCCGACCCGATGTAGCTGTACAGTTAGATGCAATTTCAAGAAGCAATCACTAAAGTGCACCGAACTGTGTATGTATGGTGGTAGCTGTACTAAATAAATCTAATTATGTCACCACCCTTTCTATAACATTTTTATCATCATGTTTTCTTAAGACATGGTATGTAAACTTTAAATTTTTTTATAGCACACCGTGCGTAAAATGACCACTTTACGCACGCTGCGCGTGCGTAAAGTCGGCATTTTCTGCACTTGTGCTATAAAAAATTATACGAAACTCGTGCGAGAAACTTTTTCTCGACTCGTGTGATTGCAGCACTCGCCTTCGGCTCGTGCCGCAAACTCACACTCGTCAGAAAACGTTTCATCGCTCTCGTATCGTAATGTACTATTAAATCTACCTAAAACATACTTTATCAGAGTATTTTAAAGCAATTAATATTTCTACAAAGTTGTTAATGCTGAGAAATATATTAATGTTTTACATATTTTTAGAAAAAATTCTATGAAAGCTATACAAACAAATACCAGAAACCGTCAGACCTACGTGACATGGTAGGTATCATAACTGGACACTGCAACCTAAACAAGCACCTTTTCACCACAGGTGGCACCGATAGCCCTCTATGCAGAGGGTGCCTTCTAGAGGACGATTCAGTGGAACCTGTGCTACTCCACTGCTCCGCATCCGAAGACATAAGTTCATGTGTCAGAATGCTGAAGCTGTTCGGCTCTACTTTAAGGAGCTGTCTTGGCTGGGCTGACTGACCAGGGGGAAGTGCTCAATATTCACGATTACCGAGAATACGTGCAGGACTCATCGCCCCCGCTACGAATTTAGAATTTATAATTTTAGAATACCAGAAAAAAATTCTACATCATTGGTTTATAGTACCTAATAGTGTGCCACCGCCACAAACCTAGCAATTTGTATTTTTTAGAATTGGATTGAAATAGACCTTATTTGTGTATTTTTTCAAATGCTTTTTATGTAACCACAAAAACTTTTGAACGCTGGAAGTAAAAATATCTGGATATTTTGTTGATTTATCAAAAAAGTTCTATAAAAATCATATAAATAAATACCAAAAATGAATTCTGCACTATCAGTATATACCAAACTCAATAATGTAGCTATACATCAGCAAATAGATTTTGGTGCCCGGACTCAAAATATACATAGAATCAATCAAGGAACTCATGTCAAGAGAAACTTGCTGTAATGCCAAAATCGGAATAGTTTTGCATAAATGTTCCTTATATGACATAGACATCCACTTAGAACGGATTTTAGGAAATTCCCACGGGATCAGAAAAATGGGATTCACGCAAACAATGTTGCAGGGCGTCCGCCAGATTCATATATTAATAGCAGAGAGCGAAAAAAAATAAAAGTCTTATCAGCTGAAAAATTACCCCACAATAAAGGGTGTTGAACACAATTTTGTACGCCGATAGCTCCAATAGTGTTCATTGTGTATTGAGTCGGCCAATCACAGCTGACCTAGTGTCACAACAGTATTAATCAATCATGAGCCTTTTGCCCTTTTCAGTCTCTGGTGCCATTTTCGAATGACACTTTGTTAAAAATGAGTCTTCTATATTTTCTTCATTCGCCAATTTATAGACATACTGAAAGAGATGAGACAGATAAATGCATGACTTATAGGTACATAACTTTAAGAATACAAACCTCAATGACATTTTCAAAACTATTTTCCTTCACAATTTCCTTAGCTAATTTGGCCAAATTGCTTGCCTCAACTGCATAAACCTTCTTAGCTCCAGCCTGGGCACAAAACACTGACAATATGCCTGTCCCACAGCCCACATCCATTACAACCTTGTCTTTGAAATAAGATGCATTGCTGAGTATTGCTTTCTTATATGCATGTGTTCTGGGGCCATCTTCAAGCATCAGCTTGTGTATCTAAAAATTGGTGGAATTTTAAATATTATAAAAGACTATATTTTTGCATTGCATCAATTTGTGCAGTCTACAGGAAACTTTATAGTATCCTTCATAAAAAGTAGCCTTATGTGTCAATCTATTCCGCTGCAGAAGATTTTTTGTGTAACCTTTCTTGGAAGCTGAGTTATATGCAAACAAATAAATTTCTGGATTTATAATACTACAACAAACAATTCATAAACCTTGTCAGATATGTAAAATTCACTTTGGCAGTTTAAATTTTACATTTACCCAGGTGTTTAGGAATGCTAAAATAATTAATGAAGATACAGTGCTTCTAGAGGTGTTTTGTTACAATAGGTTAAAATGCCATTTGGCATTTTAGTGCATCCTCTTAGATTGCCGCCAAGTTTATACGGCAAAATTACAAGTCTTGTGGTATTTTAACCCATTGTAATATAATACCGCAAGCAGCAGTTAAAAATAAAGTTGTAAACAAAGTTATACTTAACCTAAAAGTTAAAAAAAATATTATTTAATGAGCTATAATGGCAACTGTCTTTAATATACATGAATGCTTAATTTGTCCCCTTATGACTGACACTGAACCCATCTTGTTTCTTGATGGTATGATGTATTTTGATATAATTTTCAACATTTTATTTCAAAGGTTAGCTATGCTATCACATTGGTCTAAGCACACTGAACGCTGTAATGTAAAAAAAATCACCGGGATGGGACTCAAACGAAATAAGGAAAGACAAAAGACAAAATAGGTATGCCATTACCTCCAAATCTTCATAACTTTCGAAGTATTCGGTGTTTGTAGACTTTGTAGTGTCCACTTCCATATTTCAGAGATACCTCTATTTAGTTAATATGTTCTGAAAAGTAATTTGCTTTCAGAGTAGTGTGATATGTCAATTAAATTCAGCGGTTTTATTTTTAAGATGTGCAAAAGAAAGACATGCGATGAATTAAAATTAAATACATAAACAACCTAAAAAAATTTTTTTTTTGTTCTATTTATCCCGTCCGGGAAAGCTGTTGCAACCTAAAAAAAACCTGACGTCTGTCTGACATCCCCTGCGTTCCGAAATAGAATTATATCGCTAAAATCGATTACGAAAGTATGAAGTGAATGGCTTATAATCCATTGTAATTCTATTTCGGACCGCACGGCAAGAGTTCCGACCATAGAGTATACTGAATGCTCAGAATACACGCAGGGCCGCGTTCATAGAATAGAAGAGTACCTGTATTTAATATACTCTATGGAGTACTTTATATATTCTTTGGTTTAAAACGACCTAAACCTGGGGGAGGAGAGTTAATAATAGGCAGTGCCGGATTAAGACTACTTGATGCCCTAAGCAATCCACGCCTGTGGCCCCCCCTATCCACTAGATTATAATTGGTCTTTAAAAAAAATAATGTCTTTTTTACAACGAGATATGTACTTAATCAAAAATTATGTTCGAAATAGATAAGTGGAGTACATAATTACATTATAAACCAAAGCGTATACAGAATGCTCTGAAATTCGACCTATTCTTTGAAAGGAGTTCTACTAATAGAGATCATTTCCAAACAGATTAAGCCCTATCAACTAGGGGTCGAAAATGAATGGTCTCCGAGTTACGAAAGTTTTTAAAATATTTTTTGGACTTTCAGACTGGTAACAAAAAACAGATTATTCAAAAATAATGATTACTCCCTCGGCACTTATTTGTTATTTTTCTGATTAATTATATGAGTGATCATTAAAAAAAAACACACAATGCGCAGAATTCCCAAAATCTCAGAAGTAAAAGGTCGTAAGTGGAAAGAAAACCATTTTTATTTTGTAATTTTTGAAATATCGACGTAGGTATTTACTTAAAAAGAAATTACCATTTTCGACCCCTAGTTGATAGGCATTATTTGTTGGAAATGATCTCTAGTATAACCCCTTTCAAGAAATAGGTCGAGCATCCTGTATATTTTTTTATTTATTGAAATGCGACCTGCGACTTTTACGGGCATTAAATTATAATTTGTAAGTCCAACTTTTTACCATATCTGCCTGTATATAATAACGACAAACCATCGAGCCTTTTCTGCAGCATCGTCGTTCTTTTTTCATTTTCGAAAAAGATCGTTCCACTGTGCAGTTAGATACCATCAGACATAAAAGTATACGCAGGCGGCAGGCCTGTGGCCACGTCAGGGAAAGATGGTTCATTAAAAAAAAAGTCGCTCCGTGTAGCAAATTTTTTTTGCGGTGCTATTTATGGTGTTTGGTGCCCCCCCAGACGTCATGCCCTAAGCAATTTGCTTCGATTAAATTATGTTAAGGTGTGTTAATTCGAAAACCATTTCGAGATTTTGGTTTATTAAGCCGTATTTTAGAACTTGTAGTCCAAAAATCCTCATGATGATTTAAATATTTTTACGAAAAAGCTGCAACTTCCATTTGCTATCGTGTGACGTCACTTGAGAAATGGCTGTTTAGAAATATATCCTTTAACAATTTGCTTCCGACTCATTTGACAGCTGGATGACAGATGAGTAGACTGACAGAGACAGACCACTTTTTTATAAGCAATCACACATCACAATCAATATGTCTATAATTTTCAAGTGACGTCATATCCGACAGTTCTTTAAAAAAAAAAATGTTAATTTACATTCCAAAATAATGAAAACTATGTCCTAAAATGGCGAATATTCTCTAAAAAAAAATTAAAATAAAATCTTTTATTGTTTAATTTGATTATGGGCTAATCCGGAACTTTGGTAAGTACATGCTCTAAGAGGGAACTGATAACAGGGTTGCCTAATAAGGTAGCGTTCCTAAACGCCGAGCTAAAAGTAAAAATTAACTTTCACCCGTTCCACAACCACTCGAGTGAAAACGAAGAGCTCCGAACAATTCTCCGAGTCATTCCTATTCCTAAACATTATCAGAAATGCACTTTTGACAGTTACATTTTACAACCCGTAAATTTTATGTTAAATTTTCACTTTGACATTTGTAATCTACATTACTCGCCATTTTTTGATTTCTGGGTTATAGAATTCTTCGGAATGACTTGTAAAGCCGTTTAATTTGGGTACAGTGCGACATAAAAGAGTAGAAATTAATTATTTCGGAACTAAAGTGTTTCCGTGTCCTGGCAACACTAGAGGTGAGTAGTCGAGCTGTCAAAACTAGTAACCGGTGTCTGTTTACTTCACAATTTTAGGCTTTTCTGTGTAAATTTTGGCTAAAACAGCAAGTTAAAATGAACAAGGTCATACGCGGTGGTGTTCGTGACGTAATTTATTAAGTATTGATGCGATGTTTGGCTGAATTTTAAGCCGGAGAGTTGCTATCTCCAATCGACGATATTTACAAACGGACAGCTGACTTAACTGGTAAGAATCTGTTAAAAGTTGTACAAAACGATATTTTAATATAGTTACACGGAAAGAAAACAACATTCCTTACAAAATAACTCCAAAATATTGATTATTGCGATTGTTATCTTTATAATTTCAAGGTTATGTTATGGTTACAAAAATATTTTTATATAGCGTGATCGGGTCGACGTTAATTTTGATACTTGCTTTAGGAAAGGATGATGATAAGTTAAATTGAATATGACTGTTATTTATATCTGTTTCAGGTGTGTCGGAAAGTACAGTATGCAGGATAGTGCAGCAAGGGTCCGCCGATGGGGGGAAATTTTCGACACCTGTAAAACATAGAAAAGGTTTCAAATGTACTGGATGATTTCGACATTTGTGCCATAAGGCAGAAGATATATTTTTTATACAGTTAAAAAAGAAGTGCCTACAATTGGTAAACTATAAGCCGAACTTAACGAATTAGTCATACAGGTTGGTGTAGATAGCAGTGATGATGAGTTTGATACAGAAAGCAGTGAAGAATCTAGTGCAGAACCGAGTGTAAGCACATCTCAATTTGACGGTGTTGAATATTTAGATTTTAGTTCATTAGGATAGTGCTTTATTCTAAATAAAGTTTACCTTAAACAAAGATCCTATTTCATTTCTTGTTATAAGTGTTATGCCTAAACCTTCCAAGTGATACATTATGAAACTTGTTAAGGGTACGTTTCGTAACGTGTGATTATCACTCGGAGCGATGCGAATTTTACCCTGCATCGTTCAAAAATCGACCCGAGTGAAACCGAGGGTAAACGAACTGTTACCTGACAGTTCCGCTAAGTGTTTAGAAACGCTTTCGGGAAATGTGAATATCGCACTGACAAGTGCGATTTCTAACTCTGTTTGGGTACCGTTAAAATTCGCCTGACAGTTGTCATTTCGGAGTTTTCTCGGGATTCGGACAATTTTTGAAAATAGAATTCAACATTTCCGTACGAATACGGGAAAATGTTTCGAAACTGCTTCGACAGGATTATGGCTTGCAAATGCAAAGGTTGCAATGCCATCCATATTAAAAGCAATAGGTATTTAGGTACTTTACTTAATTTATTTATTTTGATTTGAGGTTATGTATTTACTTGACGTGTGTCACTCCAGACCGTTTCAAAACGCTTTTCTCACGGGAATCACTCGCAAGCGTTTCAAAACCAGATCTTTCATTCTCTTTCTAGTATATAGCTTTGTCTCTTTCTTAAAAACGAGTGAAATTTCGCACGAAGATCACACGTTTTGAAACGTGGCCTAAATGAAAAAGCAACTTGAGTAGTAAAAAAAATATTGAAGTATCAAAATTAATTAGTCTTACTAGCTGTGTGGCCATATAGAAGATTGTGGCGCCCTCATTTATTTTCTACTCTTTTATGTCGCACTGTAATAGTAATACATTACAAAAAAAAAATCCTTTGCCACGTCAATAAACTGCCTTTACAAAGTGGCCCTTCCAAAACGATAGTAAATAGATTCAATCTCAGTCTTATCTCTTTCACTTTTACGAAGTAAACTTTACATTTACCCCGGCGTTTAGGAACGCAACCTAAGTGTGCAAACCTCAGAATAAGGAATACAAATAGAAACCTGGCTAAAATAGTACGCGGAGAAAGACACCTATCCTTGATTTTCTTACGACATTTTAGTGCGTTAGAGAGAGATGGATATGTATTAGTTTTTTCTTAATTAGGTAGGTTGTCACTAGTTCGTTGCTTTGCTAGTGATGTAATAATGTCGATTTTTGACTACGATAAATAAACCAAATCGAAATGAACCGCGACCAATCTCCTTACCACACATCATATCGTATCAAAGTTTGAAAAAAAAGAGAATGCAGGAGGCACCGACCTTTCTGGTGACATCCTCTTGCTTTGGAAGGAGGCCAAGAGAATTAATAGCAAAGTGGTCTCTGTCTACCCCAGTGGGACACATGTTATATTGTGTAAATAAGGAATTAATAAAAGGATATCTTTCGTTTAGCATAATATTTTTTATTAAGTACAAATTACTATATCGTAGGCAGGTAGGTACATAAGTTAAGTCCAAAATTGTGCTTGTTTCTAGTACAAAAAATGCTGTAGCTTGTATCAGAGATACAACCGTAAACTATTTAAGTGGATACTTTTTAAGTCGCCTCTTAACTCAATCAAATAGATGTTCGTTGATGTCGCGTCTTTGTTCAATCAAGGAAGAAGGAATTAATCGCAACAATAGAAATCATAATAATCATAGACTTATAGGATTCGTAATAATAATATTATGTCAATGATGAGCGATGACAGCGCAATTACTACAGAGGTAATTTCATTTTTTTTCATTTCTATCAAATAAACATCAACTTATCTTGAATAAAAACTAATAACAAATAATGAACGATTAAAATACCTAACAACCTGTAATAAGAAATCAAATTATGCGCAGTTCAAGTCAATAAGCATTTCCAAAATTCATTTCACGATAGAACTACCCTGTCAAAGTACTTTTATTGTCAACCACTAAGTACGAAAATGTCTTGATCTGCGGAATTTCTTCGTGAAGTCGATCACGGCAGTAACGTGAACGAACAGGCCTTTCAGAACGATTTGCGAACATAGAAGTATGCACTTTTCTAAACCACAGACATCCATAGGTACTGGTTCTGTTGCCTAAAATTGAAAAATTATCGAGTTAATATACTATAGTATAGTACAAGCACGTACCTACAAACAAGATTGATAATGCAATTATACATAATTATTTAAAGGTTACCAATGTGTCTGTATCTGGTAAATATAACGTTGGTAAGGCATCTGCTTTTAAAAGTCTCCATTTTAAATTTTCGTTTGGTCTAAAAGAATCCGACGTAAAGTGTTTCGAACAAATATGACCGCTTTTTTTCATTGCCCAATTTGGTCAAATTATTCGTCTAAGCCTACTTTTTAATTCTTCCCTTTTTGGAAATCTGTAACAAAAAAATATAGCGATATTTATTCGGCATTATTTTTCTTTTAACTCGCGCTGCAATGAGGGATTTTCTTTTCTTTTTTTTTTACTCTTCCCTAGTCGCTGGATAGATGGCGCTGAACTTGGTAAGTTACTGCAAGGAACGGAACGTCACATAATTTTTTGATTATTGCACTTGGATGTAATTTTGAGATCGTAAAACGAAACGTACATAAAAAAGTAATTAATGTCATTGTCACATCACATCACAATGACATTTTGAAAATAAATAAATAATAACAACAAGGAAAAAGCAAAAAAATAATTAGCAGTCTTTTTATGAGTTTTCTAAGCCAGAAAGAAAATGTCCCAAGAGAAAAAGAAGAGAAGTCCTTGTGGATTTGTATAAAAATGGAGGCATACGTCTTTTTCCTAAAGATGAAAGTCGTAAAGCGCAATGAGTACAAGCCATGGTACATTTTAAACCTGGACGGACCATAACAAAGCATTCGCACATAATCAGCACACATGCTGCATCAGCATCAACCAACGAGCGTATGTGACGTGACGTGACGTGACGCAATGTTTTTTTTTCAATCGTTTTGGCTTTGGCACCTAGCAACGTAGTCAGTTCAACACCATCTACAGAGTTCTGGGAAACTAGTTTTTTTTTTTAATACTCAAAAAGAAAACCTCTCATTAATCTATTATCCTTTATGCACGGCTGCCGCGGGAACCAATATTCGATAGTTTGCCACACGGACTTTAGTACATCACTATACGAAAAAACATAACCTCTCGTAGTCGGCAGAAAATCTATATAAAACAGGCAAATATCGGTGTAGAATTGAACACGAGTATGATTTACAAGAACTACTATTATTGTTACTGAGTTTTAGGTATGATCCTGCAACTTATTAACATAAAAACTATCAGAACTCACCGATGAAATGATATTGCTTCATTGTTGTTTTCTTTTCTTCCTGTATGCGATTTACAGCCTTCAATCGCACAAGATATTTTATTACAATGTTAAAAAAACAATCAACACAAACAATAATAAATCACACTTTCACGAATTTTGAGAGGAAGAGCACCAAAATATTTAATTTCTCTCGGTGAAGCTGTAAACTTTCGCAAAATGCAATAGACATTTCGATGCCACCAAATTAAGATGTGATGCACGCAACGAACGATATTACAACACAACGATACAATGATGAGACATATTTAATTTGATGGTATTATAATATTTAAAATACATCCAAATTACATCCATCTGACATTTGTTTGGTTCAATCTAGTGACAAACCAGGAAAAAATATAAAGTAAGTGCGGTCCGCTGTTTCATTCACTCGTACACAGGAGTAATTTACGTTAGATGAGTACAATGGCTAATGCCCAGTTCTTATTTTAGTCAGGCTTCTATTTGTATTCCTTATTCTGAGGTGCAAACTAACCCTGCGTTCCGAAATAGAATTATATCGCTAAAATCGATTACGAAAGTATGAAGTGAATGGCTTATGATCCATTGTAATTCTATTTCGGACCGCAGGGTAAATTAGTTGAACTAACTATTGTGTTGCCATGCCACTTACTATTCCGTGCCAACACGCTAAGGCATGTACGCAGATTTAATCACTAATTATTTATAGGTTTATTAGTTATAATTTTATATTGTTAGGGTCTTAACTTTACTATGCATTAATTACGATCACTTCATTAATTTGAAATAAAATTCCGATGATTTCACTAAAACGTTTTATTTATCCATTTAAAATAAAAAAGCTCATTAATTACATAAACATTATGTGCGTTTTAATGAGACAAATAAAAGTTGCCACAGAGAAGTCTCAAGTTGAATTTAAAATGGTCCGGTATTTTTGTCAATGGACATCATTAAGTACACCATAAAAAACGAAAACATAAGCTGCCTCTACATAAGTGTATACTAATACGTAATTACACTAAACATATCTATAAATGCAAACTCTAAATGAGTATATAGAAAAAAATACATCCAAAGGAAAAGTTTTATATATGTACTTAGCTCATTTCGTTCAGTAGTCCCTATTATTAGTCTACACAAAATTGTTATCCTTAATCTATGGTAATATTAGACAAGTACAAAATGATATTCATCCTTACAAATATCTATTCGTTAACCTATAACTATAGTCAGTTGTATAATTTATTTAATGTTTAGTATAGTGTACATACCGACTGATAATGTAAAGAAAACCATGCACTGTAAATAATATACATACATATATGTACGAGGGATATGAAATATACACATTTCAAATCGTTGTCATCAAAATTGATGCTTTCGATACTTTAAAACAACCACGATAATAACACAACTAAACGGAATACAGGCCCATACAATAAATCTTGTTTTTAATGTCGTTTTCGCTTTCCAAAGTTGTCTTGTAGTCGGCGAGTACAAGTCAATATAGCAGTACGTTTTTCTCCTAAAGTCATACGTCGACAGAAGTCAGTCACACATCTAGACAATATGCATGGAAGAACTATGCTAAAGGCTACCATAATATCCGATATGTTTAATTTAAGTTACATAATTAAATAACAATTATCAAATAATGGCACAGGTTTAGCCAAACACCTTTCACTGTCATGTTATCGGTTAGCAAAATAAGTTATATGATAAATTATTATTACATACGGCTTGAACACTCACGTGTGATTGTTGTTGACTATATGCCAACCAATATAAGCCAATATATAGTCAACAACAATCACAAGTGAGTGTTCAAGCCATAATAATAATTTAGTATGTCAGCTCACGCTAGTTTTAATAAGTTATATGATACATAAACGATACACAAGAATGCTCTAGTGTGCTAGTAAGAACAAAGCATTTATATATGTGATATACCTTCTCATTTTTAGTTTGAAACTCAGTTTGCAAGAGCAATTGAAGATCTCTCTCAGACTTATATTTATGAAGTGCTCGAATTTAGTAAACTCCATCAACTCATCTAACTTATGAGCTAATTTAAACTACTTCAACAATACATAGATAAATTATTGTGTCGAAAGTCTCCCATTTTTTACATAATTGAAATATACATGGTGTAATTTAGTATTCGTTTTTCCAGACTGAATATAACCATCAATACGAATAACTCTGACTGTGGGGTTTGTCTATGCAAAATTTATAATTAAATTTTTGACCTTGTATACAGAGTTATTTTTGGAACCATAGCCAAATTTTTTCACGTATTGCAGGAGCACAGTCAATTTATGAAATAAAAAACGTTATTTTTTGACATTTTTTCGCCAACTATTCCTAACACAAATTAAAATTATGCCCACTTGTTTGTTCACCGCGCACATCGCACCACCCTTCCCATCGTCCGCCACCGCGTTGAGCGCAAGGGTGACCGAACGCGCCTAGAAATTTAGGATTTACAAAGCGGCATGAAATGCGGATTTAAAAAAGGAGCAGTTCTTATTTCTTTATAACAAATGTTTTTTTTATATCCGTCCATAAATCATATTTGGTCCAAAAATAACTCTGTATAATAAAAAGTAAAAAAATAAATTGCGAATTTCAATTTCGAACGTATTAATTAGTACTATCAACAGTTATCGGAAAAACGGTTCAAATGAACACCCTGTATTTATAAACATCCATTTTAACGTGATACAACTAGTTAAGTTACTTCGTGACGTATCCAAGACTTATTTTAGTAATCGTGGAATTATTGTATTCACGATAACGTGGACAATTCCTTAACTTGAGGTTTACTTATTGTTATCATAATTTTATTAAATGCATTTTCGAATATAAAATAATTTGTTTTCGATAATCGAGTCGGTTAAAATGCACTTACATATCTTTGAATTTCCATAGCACTCCACCTCATAGCCAATTTTAACCCAAAAACTAAAATAAATCGGCAATATCGCATGTAAATCTGTAGACTAGTTAGCAGAAACCTGTTAAGACCGGACTCGAAACATTCGAAAAAATCACAAAGTTTTCGTTTTGATACCATGTTTATAAACACTACAAAACGCGCCTAACTGTTTAAGGTGACATGTACCGGTCTCATATATCTGCTTCTATTACGCGCAATATTACCATCTACATCTCTAGTAAAATTAGGGGGGGACGTATGGAGGGGGTTTCCTGTATGTGGGCGTGGCCTTGGGCCGGGGAGGGGTGGAGGCGGGCGCAACAGGCGGCGGTGGGCGGTACGGCGCTGAGTTACGGTAGTCCGGTGCGGGTGGCAATAAGGGCGGTTTTTCCTCGCGCATGATAACTGGACTCTTGTGCAAGGGCTCCGTGCCAGCTTGTTCTTCTAGCTCATCCTGGAAAATGACAGGGATGCCTTTGGAGCGGAACGCTTGGCGCTCTTCTTCGTCGCCGACGCTCATCTTTCCTGCAATTTAAATAACAAATATTGTACTTTCGGCGATTTTGAAAATTTCAGACACATAGGTACGTAGCGTGATTGTAATGATGTTATTGATTTTTCAGAAATTCTAGTATTACATTTAAAATGACGAGGTATTTTTCATAAGACACACATTTTTACATGAATGATTAACTACACGTACAGTACCCCCAAAAATAATAATGCGCATACAAATCTATAGCCGAGCGTCCGGACGTACCACGTGACCGTATTGATTGTATAGAAAGTGTAAGGAACTACGAACTTTGCCGAACAGTGGCGAAGATTTGTATGCGCATAATCACTTTGGGAGCACTGTATACTAGAGCTTCTAATAGCTAAATTTGAAAATAATAAACATTAAATACGAGAAATAGAAGCCGAGGTAACATCAAGAAAAACTCCGGTGACCAAATTTTCAATTTCTACAATTGTGAAAAAAGTGGATCAACGGATTTTCCTTGAATTCAATAACGAAATTTGCGTTTTTTTATACAACTGATTTTCATTATAATGATGACATATTGCTTGTTCGCAGCGATGCTCATGAATAGCTCGCTGTGATGTGATTGGCTCACGAGCTGTCAAAATGACAGATAACTCGAGCGCTGCAAAAAGCAGCTGTGCTGTTGATTGAACACGACAATTATTTGTGCTTTTGTACACAGTGCTTTCACATTGAAACGGTAACTTGTCAAAATAGCAATCTACATGAGCAGAAAATTATAATAATGTGAAATAGCAAACATAACACCAACTCTTATTTATAGCCAATAGTTTAGCATCTAATATAATTTTTACCGTCAACTGTTTGTCAGGAAGAGCCATGGCCTTTTGAACATAAAAAAATAGTTATTACAAAAAAGACATCCTGAAAGTTTTAGCAACTAATTGAGTTTCAACAAAAGATTTATTTTTTAAATTTAATTTTTCTACAATGGTTTTTTATATTTTTATCCATCCATGCATCATACCTTCGATTTGACATCTGAGAATATAAAGTTAAGAGGTGCTTAACTTAACAATGAAATACATCGCTGTGATTGGCTGCTTCGTCACCTAAGTATCGCTTTACGAGATTTGTTAATTTATAAATAGCTCATAAGGTATCATAGGAGCGTTTTCAGACCGAAACCAATTTTAAAACCCTTTCACATATTTCCGATATCGCGGCAACTTTCAAGATGAAGAAACTCGGAGTAGGCAGCTCACGCTGCGGAATTAGTATACACATAGCACATACATGTGTGTGTATACACAGTGAAATTTAATCAACCGCCTGAATTCATACTGGAGACTCGGTTAGTGATTCGCAAGGTTCAATGAACCTTTTTTTCGAAAGCATAAGAAACTAGTCCAGTGTGAATGGGAGCAAACATTTTTTTTTATGATTTCGTAAAATGGGATCATTGAACCTTGTTCCTGAACACTGAGTCTCCAGTATGAATTCAGGCGGTTGATTAAATTTCACCTTATATGAACATCGTGCGATAGATTATGAGAGCCCCACATAGCTGCCTAATATCGGAGATCAGTTCCGATGTAAAAAAAAAGCAGATACCCATTTCATACATTATATAAGCCCCGATATCGGTATGGCATCCGATAACAGATAGTGTGAAAACGCTGGGTAAAGTAATGAGTAATGACGCTCACCGGTGCGTCGCCTCCTGTAGAGCACGCAGGCGATGATTCCTGCGACAAGGATCATGCACACGATTGCCACGGCAGGGATGATGAAAGTCACCAGGTATTCCGTGTACCCGCCGTCCACGCTGCCGGTCCTGCAATCGTACATCAATCGTTACTTTACATTTTGAGAAAAAAAAAAACAACTGCTTAATCGGAAATCGTACAGATATGGCCAGCTCGAAGTTGGGCTCTCCTAACTTTGTTTTTAGGAAGAGAAAAAGAGAGAGATTCTTACTAATCTTTTTTCAGAGATTATTTATAATATAATATATACATTTTATGATATATAAGGTCTTTCAATTTAAATGGAAAGTAATTTAGGAGGTGATTCAGTATCGTTAATACATTACATTCCACTGCAAAGTACTTTTTTTTGCGGGAACTTTTTCTTCACTTGTCCATACAAACTGAGTCAGCTGATCGGACCACTTTGTACTGAGAAGTGAAAAAAAAGTTCGCGCAAAAAAAATGCTTTGCTGTGGAATGTGATGCATTAACGATACTGAATCACCTCCTAAATTACTTTCCATTTAAAGTGAAAGCCCTTATATATAAAATATTTTAGGACATAGTTTTCATTATTTTGGTATATAAATTAACCATTATCTTTTATGATTTTTGAAAGAATTGTCCGATATGACGTCACTTGAGAATTTAAGACATGATTTCTGATTGTGATACGTGCATGATTGCTTAAAAAAAGTAGTCTGTCTCTGTATTTCTACTCATCTGTCCATCTGTCAAATCAGTCGGAAACAAATTATTATAAATTTATCTTGATAGCAAACGACATATTTCTAAACAGCCATTTCTCAAGTGACGTCACACAAAGGCATATGGAAGTTGCAGCTTTTTCGTAAAAATATTCATCGTCATGAGGTATTTTAGACCACAAGTTCGAATCGTTTTCGAATTAACACACCTTAACATAATTTAATCTAAGCGAATTGTTTACATTTGGCTAGTGATGTCATCTCGCACCCGACTTCCTACTCTACCCGTGTAAACTAGGCATTAGGGCTGGCAGCAAGTAAAAAAAGACTCAGTCGTATCATTCGATAGCTAGACTTTAACATCTCTTTTAACACTAGTAATGAGTTTTTTTTTAATTTGCCTCTCAGATGTCCCACTACCGGGCAAAGATATACCCTTTCTGAGACTAACATACTGCGGTCCTGCGCTACTTCCGATCAATGAAATCTCGTCAAGTATAATTTTATATGTATCGGTGAAACGGTTTTCATATAGTCAACAACAATCACACGTGAGTGTTCAAGCCGTATGTAATAATAATTTAGTATGTCAGCTCACGCGAGTTTTAATATTATAATTTTATATACCAACATGAAAAAAAAAAAAAAATACAATACCTTTGCATCGTCCTATTTGTCCCTTGCACAGGAACCATAGGTTTCGAAGGAGTCTTAGTGTTTTGTTCAGCACAAAGTCCAAGCAGGATCAACCGAATGGACATCACTTTGAAGTCTTTGTCAAAGATTTGGTCGACGTTTTCGCGCAGATTCCGTTCGTCGACAATTATCATTTTGCGCAATTCTTCGATTTCGCGTTCTGGGCATCTGTCCATTGGCAGGCTGGTATTGTACCTGTGATTGTAATGGAAAGTAATAACCATTTATTTATATTTATCCTACTCAACAGTTTAGCAACGTTATCACTGTACGATCACCGATCGTGGAGTTGATAAAAGATTAGTTTGATCTGATAGTTTTATTAATTTATTGGACAAACATTGGAGACCCCCTCGAAGTAACTCGGGGGAGAGTAAGAGGACAGCTCACAGGCAAAAAACCAGGAGGCCCACCATGCGTGGGACCGATGGATAGCGGTATATCCATCCCTAATAGCCGGGCCTTATATGGAACAGACTGGTGACGGGCAGCGACGTCACTTGTGCGAGGGTTCCGGCACCGCGCTCACCAACCCGCCTACCCAGCGTGTGTGAGTATGGGCAAAGTCCTGGAAAGGCTTATGTCCAGCGGTGGACGAACTAGGCTGATAGATGATGATAGATGATTTATTGGCCAGATGACAGATATCTAATACGACACTGGTTACTTAAGTTAAATAAAATATTCCACCTTTATTGTGGAATCAAATTACAAGAATTTAAAGATAATATAAAATATTGAAGTTTTAATTTGACTAGCCTAACATCTAATAAAAAAAAAACACCGAAGCTCACCAAGTAATGGTAGTAGGATTATCTGATATATTCTGAATCCGGATCGAGTCGGTCTCCGACTGTCCGAACAGCGCGGCCAGTTTCTCCACAACCTTCCTCTTGGTGTGCGCGTTGTATGCCAGCATCGGGAAGGGATACTCCATCGTCATCTGGAACTCGACTGTGGGTCGGATGGATGGAGCCTTCACCACTTCTACTATGAGGCTGTCGTACGCGCTCTTTTTGCTGCTGTCTTCGGCGACCTGGAACCATAAAATAAAAATATAATTGTAATTTATTGCTTACGTATGACGTGCTACAAACTATCAGATGTAACGACGTGGTTTACCAACCCGGTTCAAACCGGTTTGGACGGTTAGAGTGGGTGGTTGTGCACGGGTTTTTATTAAGAGCTTTGGCGGAGACCAAATACAATGGAATTAAACTTAATTTCATAATCCAGTTTCTTTATCATTCATCGTAGTTTGTCGCATCAATTTTGTCAACACGGTTTGTAAGTCGGGTTACATCAAATTTGTCGGTTCGGTTTGCAGACCGGTTTGCGTACCTGCTTAAACCGGTTTAAGTCGGTTTGAACATTTTCCAAACCGTCACATCACTTACAAAACTAGCGACAGAGTGGGAGTGCGGGCGAGTACATGAGCGAGCTTTACCACAGTATTTTCATTTTATTTTATTATTTAAGGAAAATTTACAGGTATAGTAAACAAATAAAACATACAAAATTACTGACAGTTAAGCCAATAACGAGTTTTTAAAGATATTGACGATACATAACAAAAAAAAAACTAATGTATTGCGATGATGATGATGATGATAGGATTATGGTCTATCAACTAAATATTCTTTGTTAGACGAACTTTTTGCTTTTTCGTTCAGCTACCATAGAAAAAGTTTCAAGAGTTTGTGTCGTCTTGATAGGTTTGATCTAAATGACGATTTGCACACACATTGGGATAGGATATTTATGTAGGTCTGTATGAATATGAATTTTACAGTAATACAACACAGTCAAAATAAGAACTCTTTTTATGATTTCGATACAAATCTAAAGTGTTTTTTTTAAATCATCAAGTCTGTATAGTCTTTTCCAAAAAGGTCGGTCATACGGACGTACACAAAGGCAATTAAAAAACTCGAAAAAAAATGATAAAGATCAGCCTGGACATGACGTCATAAATACCCATGGTTTTCTGTATGCAGCGATGAATTCAGTCGCTCGTACGGGCCACTCTTAAGAGCAACCCTAGTTCATACAAACGAAATATACCAAAACCATTTGTAAATCATAGATATTCTTAAGGTAGTGTGTATTTATTCTGATTGCATTACATAATATCTAGGTTCCCAAATATATATTAAATAAGAACACTGATTTAAACATGAAATATTTGAAAAATAAGCTTTCTATGGAAATTTTAAATAGCTTATATGTCGTCTTTATATCAGTGTCCTTTCAAAATATATATTTGTGAACGTAGATATTCTGTAATTAAATGTTTTTGGTATTTCGTTTGTATGAACTAGGCATGCTCCGCCGGTCTCTTTTAAGGGGCGGCACAATGCTAAAATTCAGTCCTGCTCTAACGCGTTTGTTTTTTAACTCTCTATCCTGCTCTCATCAGATGTCGCGCAAGCAAAACTTCAGTTATTTTGAAATCGCGGCTACATTAGGACAGTAACTATAATTTCTTTATGTAATAAAGATGGTTTTTTTCTAGTTAGTATCAGCGTGTGTTGGTTTCATTTCAATCGGTTGTGAAACATAGAAACTGAATCGCTTTTTTCGTGAAATTCATTTTTAAAAGTTATATAATACATAGAAGGTTGAAATTATGTTCATTTATAAAGTGTAATTAATAATTGCCTTGAATCACAAAACACGCCATATTTTTTTCAAATTTTTACCATCTACATTGACGGAACTGAATCCAATACAAAACTAACGTTTAGCATTGTGGAGCCCCTGAACAATGTAATTAGGTCATCTTCCGACGAATGCTCAAAAAGCACTGTTCTGTTTTGGACGAACCATTAAGACTAAAATAATCAAATATTTACCAGTTGGTACTGCGTGCTGCCCACATCCCCGGGCCCGGGCAGACCGTAGAATTCCTGATTGTTCGCGTCGAACTGCAGCCAGTGTCCGGCTGGCAGTGCAGAACGGTCGCTGTACCGGAGCGACAGTTGCAAGTTGCGGGTGCCGCCGTCTTCTGGGTCGAAGAATGTGTCCTGAGGGGAGCGAGTGAGTAATGAGAACAGTACCCGGCGGTAAATAATGCACATCGGCTGTCTTCGGCTTCGTAGAGCGTCGTCTCTGTCACCGGACTGTAGGTGCTTCGTGCGACAGAGATGACGCTATGATACGATGTGCATTATTTACTGCCGGGACCTGCGGGTCTACCACGTAATTCTAATTTTCATCAACATCAACTTGAGATTGAAATTTGACGTGCGTGCAAAAGAGATGGCATGTTAGGCGGGCGTCGTCGCACGCTCATCAAATTTCAATCTCAAGTTGATGTTGATGAAAATCAGAATTACGTGGTAGACCCGCTGTAAATAAGTAATTTCGTGATTTTTGTAGACGCCTTGAT
Organism: Ypsolopha sequella; assembly: GCA_934047225.1. NCBI lineage: Eukaryota > Metazoa > Arthropoda > Insecta > Lepidoptera > Ypsolophidae > Ypsolopha > Ypsolopha sequella. Next base: position 16,056,693 of record OW204002.1, on the reverse strand, counting down.
GGTGCAGTGGTAGAGCCATAGATATCTAAACCGAGGAGATATGGTAAGGGGGCGTGGCGCTCTCATGTGAGAACAAATGTCGATAGAGATATAATCTGTTGTATTGTCCGTGGCTGGTCGGCTGGCTCAGATTCTTCGATTTTTTTACCATAATATGGTACATGTTAATTTGAGTTACAAAACTCTATGGATGTCTTTTGCATTTTATTTAACGAGACAAAATCTATTGTAATCAGCAGGAAAATGAAAAAAAAAGACCATCATAAATATAAAAAACGGGATTTCGTTCATCTGAACTAGTTGAATGGCCTAGGATGGCCGAGGATAGAAAAATGTGGCGTGCCCTTGGAGAGGCTTATGTCCAGCTGTGGACCAATATTGGCTGATGGATTGGATTGGATTGGAACCAGTTGAATACCAAGTGTAGTTAGCTTTGTGACGGTTCTAAAATCACAATAGTATTTTGTGCAACTGTAACATAATTGAGACATTGGAACAAAAGTGCTTGTTTACAAAACAAACATAGTCTAATGACTAATTATGTTCAGTTACTCACAATACTTTATCTACGACCATCAAAAAAATCGTCTTTATTTATAACATTCTCAACTAACAATTTCACGAAAAAGAAAGAATGGGGATTGAAGGCCAATCAGAATAAAGGGGGCGGGGCTTAAGAAATAAGGTCGGGACTTATTTCTCGTCTCTGTTGTTGATTGCGTCTCTAGCGGTTTTATAATGAATTGGGCCAATCGCATCGCAGAATCGGATAAACAATTTAGGTACTTATAAAACTGCTTTTGATGTTGCAGTTGCCTTATTCAGTATGGGAGTAGATAAAAATTCATTTCCAACTCACCTCAGGCACTTTGTAAACCAACAGGTGTCCTTGAGTAGCGGTCAGAATGTCCACTTGATTCCTAGTGACCGGTGGGTAAGTGTCCGGAGCTTTAGTGGCGGGTGACTGTGTGGTCCCGGCGCCTGCGCACGCTCCGACGCCGCGCCATTTGACAGAAGACACTTTAAGGTCGGGAGACATTGCTCGGGCTAGACCAGCCGACGGGCTTCCGGCCTCTGAGTCCGATTCCATTATCTGTAAAGTGAGAATTTAAAATAAACAATGAGGAAAAAGCATTGAAATGAAACAATTTATTTATACAATATAAGCACATCATAATTATACTTATTTTTAGTGCTCGTAAAGGTCCACTTTTTATGCATCAAAACCAAACAGAAAGTCGATTATTTTGCCCTGGGGCTTTATTATTTCTTTTTTAATTTATTTACTAGAAGTTAGCTAACCTGCAACCTTTCCTGTGTACCATAAATGTTTCCACTGTTTAACGGCTCTGGATACAGTCTTTTTGAGCCAATTATAATTTAAAGTTCACAAGATTATATTTGTTTCATTTCCTCACACTATGCATTGAAAAATGTAGGATGGTACACGGTCGTAAAAGCAATAAATTACTCGGTTACGTTTAAAACACGAGCGTATTCGCCCTTGTAGCATAAACTATTATTATCACACGCCAATTTCAATTTAAATAATACAATAAGTAAAAAACCTTTTAACTTCTTGTTGGGTTGTTAAAATCGTCGGTATAGGAGTGTTGACTGTACTATTGACAGCCCACACTTGGAAATACCTCTGACGCCCATTTGGGGATATGTCGTGACGTTATATGTTTTGGAACATCTTACAAAAATTTCCGAAATCCTAGCTTATATACTAGGTAGGTATAATGGATTGTCCTTGTTACAGGACTCATCTCCCCCGCTACGAATTTAGAATTGGGTCTTGTTTTAAGATTTTTCTGTTTTACCACGAGCCACGGGGTTCTTTGTAGCTAAAAAGGAATAAAGATTTTTCAAAAATTAGGCGTCACTACCATAGTTTTAAATTTTGTAATCCCCATACATCGATCTATTGTATTTATTGACATTAAAATTTTTGCAAAATGCAGATATTTAGCTTTGGAACGTAGATATCGAAAAAATAAAATAATAAAAAAAAAACATCTACTCGATACCCCTGAAAGTAAAAAAACAGTACAAACAGTGCAGTTTTTCATTATCTACGTTTGAAAAGTTAACTTTCTACGTATTTTTTTTTAATATCAATAAAATAAATCGCTCAATATATGGGGATTTAAATTTTAGAAACCGTGGTAGCGACCCCTCAATTTTGTAAAAAAAAAAATACGTTCTTTTTTATTCCTTCTTAGATACAGAGAACTCATTGAGGGCGTGGCCCGTGGTAAAACAGAAACAAATAAAATAAGAACCATCTACATGATGAAGTGCTATGAAACCCACCTTCATGAGCCTGTTAATATCGTCCATGGGACACGCAGGGTCTTTGGGCAGCGTGTCATTCGTCCAGACGAACTCACACAAGTCTCCGTCTTGGGTAGCGTTCAGTACTGTCAGGTGATCCATGTCTGTATCACGGAATAGGTTCACGATGCCTTCCAGGGCGCTGATCTAAGGAAACAAAACATGTCTCTTAAATTTATGCAACCAGATATCTTAAGAGGCTATCATATCATATCATTTATTCATCAGACAACATGGGTCCATAGTAGCTTCATACTGAGAATGGCAGTCTCCGTCAACAACTCAGGCCGAAAGCCGAACTGGATGTCACGAAGCTTGACATGTTTATTCAGATGAGAGTTGAGCGCACTGTCAAGAACCTTAGCGGTGATGGCAGCTAAAGAAATAGGCCTGTAATTTGGCCCGTCCGACACGTCTCCGGTGCTATGCGAATTTCATTTTTGTTACTGTCACTCCAAGCGAAAACACGCTCAGTGCGAGAGGGGCGGATTCTAGACGAAAGCGAAAAATGTTAGTTTTATAATTTTTATGAAAAAACTAAAATAGTTAGCAAAATTTCAAATATCAAATTTCTAGATATTGTTGAAACGCACTTAATAAAATATGTTTGAGTTCTGTATATTGTTCCTATTCGTCAAACGAGGAGAAAGTGTGTTTGGAGACCTCATTTCAACAATTATTTCTATCAAGGAAAATTTATCCAAACATGTTTTCCAATTTCAAAACTCTAGATTATATAGTCAAAATGCATATCCCAGAAATTTATTAAAATTTTCCATGTATTTCATCAAATACACAAAAAAGAAGCACCTCATTTATTTTACATATCGCCTTAAGGCGTGCATGCAAAAGTCCTGCCACTTTAGAAAAAAAAAACATTTTTTACTTGCTAGTATAATTATTGATAATCTGCTCAAGTAAATGTCTAGAAATAGCAATGAACTATTTTAAAATTGCATAGTTTTCACAAACAACGTCTTTGATGAGATAAAATTTCAACTTTTGCTAAAAACGGCCGCTTTTTGCATAAGTTAAGATTCTAGCTATTAAAAGTTATTTCTGAAAGCTTTGCTATGAAAAAATAGTTATTTGCTATGTCTATACATTTACTTACTTATTAGCTACTTACTTTAGCAGATTTTCAATAATTATTCTAGCAAGTATTTTTTTTTTCTCTAAAGTGGCAGGCAGCACTTTCGCAAACATTTGGGACATTTTTATTTTATTCCTGTTATGTATAACCTAAACCAAAGTACCTTGCCTAAACACACATAACCATTTAAAGTCTGGTTATTCATATATGTATAAACGCACTACATTCTTACCTGCCAGTCAATACCATGCTGGAACTCTTTATTCAGCTTGAACTGCAGAACAAATTGATGGTTGACTGTCCTCGCTCCGCGGTGTTGTTGCACAGTGATGTCCAGTGGGCCGCGAGCGAAGTCGCCGTCCTGGTCTTTAGCTTCCACTATGTAGTTCCACCGGGACACGTGCGATTCTAACGGCCTGGGTTACAAGTGAAGAAACAAATGCTTAGAAAGGCAAAATTTTCATTTCTGTACATTATTCTGATGTCACAGAACCTAATGCGAATCTAAGTTGGTGTTTTTCTGTGACAGCATAAGGACTACCAAAAAAACTAGTTGTGGTTTTACCTATTGTATAGATCAGGGTATCCCAAACTATGCGTCGCGACCCATTGGTAGTATACAACCTGTGTGTCCTTCCAGTGATGACGTACGGCGCTGAGACGTGGTCTCTTACCAAAGGCTTGATCCGCCGATTTAAGGTCGCTCAACGAGCTATGGAGCGGGCTATGCTTGGGAGATCTATGATGGATAAAATCCTAAACGAAGATATCCGTCAGAGATCGAAGGTGACCGACATAGCCTGCCGAATCAGTAAGTTGAAGTGGCAGTGGACTGGCCATATTTTTCGCTGACGTGATAACCGTTGGGGCCGTAAGGCATTGGAATGGAGACCACGTACAGCAAAACGCAGCGCAGGCCGCCCTCGTGCCCGCTGGACTGACGATCTGAAGGACGTTGCGGGTGGCGGCTGGATGAGGATGACTGAGGACCGCCAAGAGTGGCGTAATATTGGGGAGGCCTATGTCCAGCAGTGGACGAATACGGGCTGATGGATGAACTTGCCTTTTGCATTTTTAGTGTATCTCTACATTTTAGAGTCTAACTACGACTAATATCATAGTTTTTGTTCAAGATTAACGGCCATCATTCAACTTTTCAATACTCACAATCCATAGACCTCTCTCTTATCGGGCATGAACTGTATCCAAGAGTCCTGACTAAGAGGCACGTTGTCGGCCTCGTATACAGTAAACACAAGGTCGCTGCCGTCTTCAGGGTCCGTGAACAGATCCGCTGGGATTATGTACCTGGAAGAGAAATTATGCGGTTAATTGTAAGTAATCATTCTCTATGAATAAATTAACATGGTCCACACTAACACTCCTAAACATCTGTTCAGCTACTTTACGTCCCAACTCCTTATCGCCGTGCTTTTAGGGCACAGGTTCACCTCACAGTGTTTTCCTTCACCGTTCAACGAGTGGTAACTAAACAAAACATAAATCAGCAATAGCTTAACACCATAGAAAAGTTACATAGCTACCCGACCAAAATGTATGAAACTACATTTTTTTTTCTCGATTTCTCAATTTTTTTTACGGATATTTTTCGTATGGCCGAGTAATATCGCCAGTTTTCGGCTTCCGCAACTTCATCGCAACATCTCGGTTTTTAATATTTGTCCACAAATAAGGTCCAAATTTACCTGAAAGCCTTTCCAGCGGTGATGGCGAGTTTCTTCATGTGATGTTTGAGCGTCGGCGGCTGATTCACAGGCAACGGTATGGTTGGCATCGGGAATGTGACGGTCTCCGTAGTTTGACCTGATATCGGACTTGTCTTCTCCTCCGATGGAAGGTATGTTTCCTGTAAGCAGGTTTTCATACTAAAACATGAGTTTGGTTTAGCAAGCCGCAAGCATTCAACTGAATTCCTACCGAAGACTCGACATGTGATCAGGGGATCTAAAAAGGCCGACTTGGGTGAATCATAAAATGATTTGAAAGTAAGATAGAGTCAGAGTTTTTTCACGCGTGCAAAAGAGACGGCATTAGAACAAAATCATAGCATGATTCATCCAAAGCGGCCATTTTAAAGGACCAGAAACCACGTTCAAATACCATTTTTACGAAAATGGCTGTTTATTTTTTTGCTTTCGATAGAAGCACAGAAAATATACACATTTAAAAAAAATATAGTGGTTTAATTTTTATATAATTAATAGTGTCTGATGTTTGAATTTAGCTAGATAAAAAGTTACCTTAAATGCAGCTTTATGTACAAGATTTTACAGAATGTGCTAATGGAAAACAAGTATTATTCAGTCAATGTGATATATTCTAACTAAAAATGTGCAATTTTTGTACAAAAGTGGAGTTAATTTTGATCAAAATTTCACCAAACATTATAACTATACTGTTAATTTTCAAAAACCCAAAATCTTTGAAGCCAAATAGGGGAAGAAAGTAGAGAAAAACCAGTAGTGTATGTATAAACATTCTTTCGCGGCATTCGATTCGTTCGTAAGTTAGAATAATACCATGGAGACCATGACAACTCTCGATGAAACTAAATGATCAAATAATGAAGACCAATGACGTACCTCTGAACACCACCATGAAAGATGAAACCATTACTTACAACTATTTGATGAAAAATGTCTGAATACTGCACACAAACCTTCTGTACCTCCAATGACATCTTCAATGGCTGCTGGCGTTGATGCGATTCTGGCCGACTTACAAAAACCTATAGTAGATGTCACACGATTTGTGCAAAAACAGTTTTGATACTTTTGCCTAGCGACTGGTGATCGTTTTAGGTCCTTACATATGAAATTAGCGTTTTGCATGGAGAATTAACTCAATTTTCAGTACTAATAACTTGCAATTTTTTTAGAAATGAGTAATCCAAATTTTATAACTTATTTTGTGTATGAATGAGACAACATTAAGCTAACAGCAACATTTATTTAATTTTCGAAAAGTGTCAGCTGTAAAAAAATATTACGAATCTTATCATGGAAATGGATGGCATTTAGGATGAACTGTTTTTGAAGATCTAATTTTAGTTATCAAACTGAAAATAAAAATAAATTTAATACGTAGACGTAAAACCTTGAAATCAACTTTCAAACAAAAAACAAAATGGAAATAGCTATTGAATTACAGGTATTATGAACTCATGAATCTTTGAGAAAATTTCGCCAACTTCATAGGTAAGCACCCAATATTTAAAAGGCCTTCCTCCCAGTCGATAAGAATCGCACGGCAATATTTCTCTCAAGTCCGTGGCAGCTCATATAGGTTTCGTTCCACTACGGACCTGTGACGTGACTTCCAGAAGCGTGGTCTCGACTACGGGCGTAGTCGACGGGGTAGCCGGGACGGTGCTCGGCGTAGTGGGCGGTAACGTGACCGGCGGGGGTGGCAGCGTCGACGTTGACGTCGTTGTTGACTGTGTTGTCACGACTGACGTTGACGTCGGGGTAGTGACTTCAGTCGCTCGGGTCGGCAGAGGCGTGGCGATGGATGGCGGAGGCTCCGTGGAAGATGGCGTGGGGATTTCGTTGTTGTTTGTTTCGCGTATTATAACGGTTTGCTGGAAAGTGCCATGCGAATGCGACGCTCACACAATGTGCTATGGTACGTGGCGACGTAGAGAAAACTGTCGGTGCTAGAGAGGTAATAGTTTCAGGATACCATATACCAAAAGTTTTATCTAAATACTGTTTTCCGTGGACAGTTATTTACAGCAGATTTGATGAATTAGAAAACACTTAACACAAGAGTGAAGAAGCCAGCTGTACTAATACACCAATTCCCATATATTTCTTTCAACCAAATATTGTTTTCTCTACGTCAGTATATTAGTATCAAAACTTACTATCTACTTCAAATGGGGATGTAATTTGCAATATTCGTTACACATTTTCTGCGACTACACCCAATGCAATGAGTTAAATACCAAAATCCACTCAGTTCAGTTTTAGTATGGAGTTCGAAGATGTGAGAGTTATTTTTATTTATACAATGTTTACAGATTTAACCGATTCGTAGGTTTCTTTCACCGGTCAGTTTAGAAGAAGACTGTCCACATAATAGACTGTTGAACTACACTCGGCGGCAAAAAAATCGTACTTTTTGAGCTAGCAACCGTTTGAACTCGTGTTTGAGCAATACTTTTTTCAACACCACGTACTCGAGCGATTTGTTTTGTTAATGAAATTAAACAAGGTAGTTGCAGAAATGCCTTTTCAATTGATACTAAATAGTTCCCTCATAATCGGTTTCAAATATGAAGAAAAGTTGTTTGAAATAGATTTTTCAAACGGTGCGATTTTTTTGACGCCGAGTGTATTTGCAAAAGTGTTAAGAATATTATTTCATGATTTTAAGCGTTATAGCATACGATGTGACTTGATTTTTCAGTTTTAAGGTGGTTGCGACAGATCGCGTTCCTAAACTCCTTATTGTTTTTCTTATTTTTGAATAAAATGTACTAAATAAATGTGAGTAATGGTCTTAGGCAAGCATAGTTTAATGAAAATTAGGCTCTCATACCAAAGTTGTGTTATGTTGTGCTTCACGTTTCAAATGATTCTGCAGAACAATAATTATAAACACGGTTGAACGGTGTTGTGCAGGATCATTTACAAAGTTAATGAATTAAATAACATTAAACTCTGGTCGCATAATGCCGTGAATCACAGTAATCCAATACTTTTTACTCAAAAATAAAAATACAATCATGAGTTTTACGTTTGGGAACTTTGCGTCTTAAAAACTCATTTACAAATAGTTTGTTTTGGCTATGACTTAAAAAAACAGTTACCCCTACAAGTTTTGGTATTTGTTTCGAATTGATTTCACCAAATATTTTTAAATTACATATCTCGAATGCGGACAATCGCCTTCATAATGCACTTGGATGGAAGGTTAATAAATAAACAATAAACAAGTAACAATACATACCGTTTCAGCCTCAGTTGTAGTTGGTGATTCAAGGTCGACATTATCGAAGGACAAAATCCTCGGATTTATTGATGGGATCCTTGTTTCGTTTATACTGCTGCCTTCAGGCGCGTTTTCGGAATACGGTACGATATTCACCTTGTCTTCCTAAAGGAGAAAATAGCTTACATTAGTTATTTAGTAAAAAAAAAAAAGCTTGCTGTATGTAAAAATTCATGCTACGTTTCTTCTAAGGGATAGGAGACTTCATGCGTTATAAATCAAAGTACGATTACTAAAAATCTAAACATTCACATCGTATTTTGAATTGAAGTAGAAACGATGATTAAAAAAGATTTTTTCTTCTACGAAGCAGAGGTACGTACATGACATACAATCTACCTACTTAAGAGTCAAGGTTCCGAGATTGGGCAAAACAGGGTTCAGGGTTATGGCTTTTTAAGACGGTAAAAATTCAAATTTCTGAACAAAATAAATACCACTTGTTACCTTACAAGATGAAGTACAGGTTCATTAAAAAAAAACTTGGCACTAATGTATAGTAACTTCAGAAAAAAAAAAAAAAACAGGATGTCAAGTTCAGGTTACACCCGTAGCGCTGCAATGCTATTCAAGAGATTTTCTTGAAATTCCTGTTTTTTTTCTGAAGTTACTATACATTATTGCCGTGATTTTTTTCAATGAACCTGCACTTCATCTTGTAAGGTAACAAGTGGTATTTATTTTGTTCAGAAATTTGAATTTTTACCGTCTTAAAAAGCCATAACCCCGAACCCCGAATCTCGGAACACCGACCCTTAATAAAATAAATATACTAAGAAATCTAAGGATTTCCCTACGATTACGAGCTGAAAAATAAAATACATAATTTAATACCAGAACTCTAATTAGAATAGAGGTTCTACTCTACATTATGTATAAAGGATTAAGGAAAGGTTGCACACAAAACACACACATGCAAGTCACACAATACACACATATGACACGACGCAACTCAAATATTCCTTTGGCTTAGCTAGAGACAAATGTACAGAATTGAGAATGGCAACTCAACTAAGCACCAACTTTCCGTCTCAGAGTCAATGCTTGATTTTTAAGAATTTTAGGCTCACAGTTTTATGTTCACAGAATGATTACGATTTTCTATATGCTGTGTTTAAAGTTTTCTTAAGATACCAAGCATTATTAACGTGCACTTGTGATAATTCAAGCCAATAGATACATTGAGCTGCATCGCACAAAGCGTTAAGGTTGCGACAAACCTCCGTGGTGGTAAACGCATTAGTAGAGGAAGCAGGCTCGGGTGTAGTGTCTTCAAGCGTCGCGGTCGCCGCCTCCGTGGTGGTTGTCGGTTGGGGTGTGGTAATTGGAAGGGGAGAGGTAGGGGGGGCAGTGTCGGCGGTGGTCTGAAACGTGGTGGTGGTTGGTGGGTCCGTCTCCTGGCCGTGATGGTGTCGATGGGGGTGAGGCGCGGGGGTGACGGCCGGCGGCGAGTCGACCTGACGCGTCGCGCCGTTAACATCGAGGTTAGTACTGCCACCCATTTAGTTCATACCCTAACTTTGACGTTTAGTCTTATCCCTTGTTTGTAACAGGTACAGACCTAGTAAACGAACGATCAGTCGCGCTCTTTCCGACTACTGTCAAACGAAAGAGCGCGGTAGACCTTCGACAGCTTAAACTTGTTAGGTCTGCACCCGGCTCTAGATTTAGGACAACTCAACGTTGCAAATCCTTTTGTGAGCTTATTCGTATTATTTGATAGGTATTTGTATATTTTTTATCTAGATTAGTGGAGCTAGCACGCGCCAAAGACATAGCGTCTATCATAGACTAAGTATTACTACGTATAGACCGACAACTCCTATACATCAAGGCGTAGCAAATTTTTACCAAGTGTTACAAATAAGCATAATTTGTTTAATTGGCTGCAAGTAAACTCTCATGGTTACCAAGTAAACATGTGGCTGTAATAGCTTTGCTTAGAAAAACTAGATGGCGCTAAGTTGGCAACATTAACAGTGAATATTTCAGTGCCATCTATTTATCGAAGTGGGAATTATTTTTATGTTACGTGACATCGCTGTGCCACTAGCGTCACCAATCGGTCTTTTTTAGCATCGTGTTCGTTAGAGGATTTAGCAACGCCAAAAAATTTTTGTGGTTACAAACTGATGTACGGGGAACTGCTAGTCTATACGTACTAATACTTAGTCTATGCGTCTATCTATCCTACTTGCGCTTTCACGCATACCGCGTTTGTCATTGTGCGAGAGAGCGAGTATGATGGAAAGACACTGTATCGACGGCGCGTGCTAGACCCCCAGGTTTAATGGTTTAACTCTTCAAGTTAATACGAATACGCTTGTGTATCCTTATGGTAGCCCTCAAGCATAAAACCAATCACTTGATAACATTATTTTATGTACAAAATACAATGAAGGCTTCATGTTAACGATTGACAACATACAAAAAAAATGTTTAGAGCCAATGATTGAGAATGTAACTATACGTAGCCAAGAAGTATGAATGAGTGGCGATGAATGAAAACTTTTGTACGAAAATCACTTTAATGTTTTTCAAAATGAAATAAGTTTACTTTTTAGATGATTTTCTCGGTTTCGATTCGTGTTTTGGTTTAATTATAAAGATAAACGAATATCATATGGCCACATGCATGTTAAGCAGGTAACATATTTTTTAAGATAAACCTAATAATAGGTGCTACTTTTCGTATTTTTCATTGGCTTCAGTTTTGTAGCCATTTTATTAATGTAAGGTGCTCAGTACATGTATGTAGCCACCTTACAATGATACATTCATTCGACATACCATGCATCCCCAATCAGTACAGATGCTACTATGATAATGATGTGACAGACAGGTGCAAGGAAACGCATTCTATGGTTGTTGTGTAAGACGATAACAGCTCTTTGGAAATACGACCTTATCTTTTGGGTACAAGTATGAACTTGCTATCGGTTCGATAAATAAAATGCAACTCTTATTTAATTGCAGTAATGGTTATCGTTTAGAATTTATCGACTTTATCTGTCAAATTTATCGAATCGTTGCTTACGTACTTGCACTACAGAGTTGATAATAGAATCGTGTTTCCAAAGAAATGAAAGATGCATTCTAGGAGACCCTATACGTCTGATAATAGAATTCTAGGAAGAGATAGTGATAGAAGGATGACATACCGATATTGCAAAACAGAAAAGATAATGCACATGTTTATATGGAGCAGATAAATATATTTATGTTTGTTGGAATATCTTTAGCAGCTGTGTTAATGGCTCAGAAAGCTAATCACAGCTTTATCAATAAAATTCTATTAGTCAATTGCAAGTTAATTAGAAACATATTTTACTTCAAACTTTTAGGTGTATGTGAGCAAAGCAAAGCTGCTGTGTGATATCTGTTTTGAATTGGGAGTTATCTCTTGCAATTCAACTTATAGAATAAACACAATTACAAAGATCCGCTGAAAAGCAGCTCAATATTCTTTGAGGAAGAACGAAGATCCTGAATACTTACAGATTTATGACTTTGCGCAGATTGTTTAGAGTTTTAGCTACATCCATTTTGACCAATGATGGCGGGAGAGGTTATAAAATCAGCCAATAACATTGTTCCTACATCTGGTCAACTAATCCAGATAATCTTTGAACAAAAAGCGCTTTCACTTACCGCGGATGCTAACTTTGGATCGGAATCAGCAGACACACTGCATGTTTATTTCCTCGGTTTGTGAAACACGTGTATTTGTATTCTGTATTGGCATTGTCTTAAATTTAACCCAGCTTCCCAGCATTAAGATTGAAAGTAGCTTGACACTTACAGGCTCGGTCTGTGTGAACGGGGTGATCTTCCCATCGTAGTAGTCTTCTTCTTCGTCGTCGCCGTGTATTCGGTACTGGCGTTGTCCTAAATTAAACCTAGCGCCCCAGCATTAAGATTCAAAGTAGCTTGACACTTACAGGCTCGTTCTGTGTGAACGGGGTGATCTTCCCGTCGTCGTACTCGTCGTCCTCGTCGTCACCGTAACCGCTGTAGTCGGCGTCGGCGTCGTCTTCGTTGTCGTAGTAGTCGCCCGACCCGTCCGCTGAGACGGGCAGCTAGAAACAAATAACTATTCAGAAAGTGTACAGTACCCGGCAGTAAATAATGCACTTTGGCTTCGTAGAGCGCAGTCTCTGTCACCGGACTGTTAGTGCTTCTTAGAGATGACGCTACGACACGATGTGGATTATTTACTGCCGGGACCTGTATCTATTTTACTTTCGACATTTCGGACCCTTGTAAAAAAACCGGTCAAGTGCGAGTAAAACTCACGCGAAGAGGGCTCCGTTCGTACTATATTTAAACAATATATATATTAATTTATACTGTAAGGTGTGACTCCTTGATGGAACTTTATTCTAACACTAACAAAAGTCTTCTTGTACGAGTTCCACTATTTTATTTACTTAATTATTGCGACTGGTTTCGTCTATTTGACATCGTCGGGCTGATTGGAATAGGTAAACAGTAAAAATAATCAATAATTAAGTAAATAAAATAGTGGAACTCGTACAAAAGACTTTTATTTGTGTTAATATATATATTGACGTATTTTAAAACAAACGTTATGGAAGCTTTAAACAAATCGTGTTCTTTTATAATATTACGGAATTTATGAAACATTTTTGGATCGCTTTTTCACAATTTTCGGTTTATTATCTTCGGAGAAAAAGGGAAAAGGATACTTTTTTATGAAGATTGTATTTAAAGGAAAAATAAATCTTTTCTCTATCAACAACATTTTTAACAAGTTAGGATGTTTTCAAAGATTTATTGAACCACAGTGTGTGGGCAAATAAATTTTATTTTGGTACCAATTTCCAAGTATCTAGCTGAAGTAGATCAAAAGTTATGCTTTTGACTTCCGAGGCTGTGACATACTTACATACGGACAACAAACTCTCAAATCAATGGTTTATTTTTAACACTTTGGTTAATAATAATAAGGCCGATCAAGCGATCACGTAGTTACCGAATAGTGTGCACAAAATTGTAGAATCTTTGAAAGTTTCATAAAAATGTAATTAAAAAAGTTAATCTTTAAATAAATTGTATTTACCCTAGTTGTCTGAAATAAAGATGTTTGACTTCATGAGAGATTAATTAAGAGATTTAACTCACTTGGGTTGGGATTATATTAATGCAAACGGAATACATACTTATGCTAAAGCCGGCTAAGGATCGGTATTTTCTACGATTATTATTATTACTCATCACTCATTTACACACATTACATGTCATTTGCCTCTTTTGTCATTCATAAATTGATACATACGAGCACTACTATTCCGGGACTTTATATTTGCAATAAATAATCTGCAACCGTCTGCAATACGCGGCCGCAAATGCCAGTGGGCAATAAAAATTTTAAATGAAAGGACGTAATGTAGTCCTCAAACAAGCAGAACCCCATCAAAATCAATCCGAAAGATTTCGAGATATGTCTCATTGTTTTTCAACCTCAGGTACTTTAGTTCTTGTAATTAACACGGGGCATCGACGAAAGTTTTTACAAATGTAAAAATCTTAACGAATACATTTAATTTTTATATTTTGATGGGGTTCTGCTTGCTTGAGAACTACATTATGTCTTTTTATTTAGCATACATTTTAATCTTGGCGGCACTTGGACCAACTCCCATACAAGTTTGCCCACTGTCATTTGGATGACATAATTATTGATTATAATCTATCTAAATATGAAAGAAGAGTGACGAAAGAAAATGGAAGGTAGATTCGATCAGGCCTTATGCTGACCAAATTGGTTACATACTGAAGGGCAATGTCAAAGGTACCCGGAATAGAAGAGCTTGTGTGACTAGATTAATGGATGTGAGGCAAAAGAGACAAGACAAATAAAAGTGTTCCGAAAAGACTAATAGATTTTTTATTTGTTTTGTTTATTTATTCATTAACAATTTTTACATCGTATTTGAAATTACAGTTATTACAAATTAATTATAAATGTTGGACTTAAGATCTTAAAAAACCTAAATGTTAATAAGACAAACAAAGGACATAAGCAAATAATCTTTATATTGTGTAAACGAGACGTTGTCAGCACGATCAGAACTGTCTGAACGTTCCAAAGTCATTGTGCCGCCAAAATGTACCGTATATAAGGACTTTCAATTTAAACTGAAAGTAATTCAGGAGGTGATTCAGTATCGTTAATACATCACATTCCACTGCAAAGCACTTGTTTTTGCGCGAACTTTTTTTTCACTTCTCAGTACAAAGTGGTCCGATCAGCTGACTCAGTTTGTATGGACAAGTGAAGAAAAAGTACGCGCAAAAAAAAGTACTTTTCAGTGGAATGTGATGTATTAACGATACTGAATCACTTCCTAAATTACTTTCCATTTAAATTGAAACACCTTATATATTATACATGATGGGTCTTCCGATAGGACTAACCTGTCTCTTCAGCCTGGGCGCGGGTTTGACTGCGAGTAGCCGCCAGCCCAAGACGGGCAACTTCAGTAGATGCGCCAGCGTTCCGTCGCGAGACTGTTCCCGGAGACCGGCAACTAACACCTTGTGGCGACCCCACAGCTTGTCACCGCAACCCACCTGGAACATGCAAGTACAACTCAATAACAAACGTCTTTTAAATGTATCGGTTCCGTCGACGTAGATGAAATCCGGTAACAGAGAGCAAGGTGTAAAGCAGTGGCGTGCACAGAAATTTTTGCTAGAAAAGCAAGCAATCGGTCAAGAATAACAATAAAAAAAATATAAAAATATTTAAATATAACTTTGAAAAAAAAAGTTTGTATGGGAAATTGTCTACCCTGGCGTCATAAATTTTTTTTTTTCAAAGTGGTATTTAAATTTTTTCATATTTTTTTCATTGTTGTTCTTGACCAATTGCTTGCTTTTCCAGCAAAAAGTTCTGTGCACGCCACTGGCGTAAAGTAAGTAAAGTAAAATAGTAGTTTATGCTACAAAGGCGAAAAGGAATAAATTACGAGGACGATTTAAAACACGAGCATAGCGAGTGTTTTAAACGTAACCGAGTAATTTATTACTCTTGCGCCCGTGTATCATACTACGTTTTTCAATGCATAGTGTGAGGAAATAAAACAAATATAATCTTGTGAACTTTAAATTATGATTGGCACAAAAGGACTGTATCCAGAGCCGTTCAACAGTGGAAAAAAAGTATAAAATTTATGGTACACAGGAAAGGTTGCAGGTTAGCCAACCATTGTAAATAAATAAAAAAAAATAATAATAATAAAGCCCTAGGGCAAAATAATCGACTTTCTGTTCGGTTTTGATGCATAAAAAGTGGGCCTTTACGAGCACTTGCATTGAAAATTTCTTTGTTATATGAAGCGTATAACAGATTATCCTTATATGGACTAAAATTAAACAATATAAATACAGAGGTAAGTCTTAACCAATAAGGATAGCTGTTGGCATCTATGCCAGTGTGTAGAACTGTACAATAGATACCAGCGTCTTCCGACATTCACTTATGTCTTAGAACATATTTTTTATTGAGGCTTAGCTCATAGGGATAAAAAATTTGGTAATTTTAGGAACCAAACGAATTAAAAAGAGAGAGTTGCCTATTTAAGCAAGTTAAGGCGATATGCGAAAAAACTACGTGTTTCTTTTCTGTGTATTTCATGACATACACGGAAAATTTTAATACATTTCTGGTATATGCATTTTGACTATATAATCTAGGGTTTTGAAATTGGATTGTAATGTATGGATAAATTTTTCTCGATAGAAATAATTGTTGAAATGAGGTCTTCAAACACACTTTTTCTCCTCGTTTGACGAAAAGGAACCATATACAGATCTCAAACATATTTTATTAGGTGCGTTTCAACAATATCTAGAGATTTGATATTTGAAATTTTGCTAGCTATTTTAGTTTTTTTAATAAAAATATAAAACCAACTTTTTTCCTTTTGCCCTGAATCCGCCCCTCTCGCACTCCGCGAATTTTCGCTTGGAGTGACAGTGACAAAAATAAAATTCGCATAGCCTCTTAATATGAAAGTGGTATTAAAATTTATCAGGTTGGGTAAGTTGCTGGCCCGTGATAGGCTGAGATACGAATTCAAGCCCCACCTAAGATATACTTTTCTCAGAGAATATAAATCCTAGTGCTCCAAACGAATTTTTAAACTATTTTCCATTCACTTGCCAAAAAAACTCAATTAGACAAAGAAGTTTAACTATACGTGTCTCCGTCTATTAAAGGAACCTTAAAACACGGAAACACAAAACTAAACCATTTCAACAAAGACCCTTCCCGCGTCTGATACGTCGCAATTTTTGCCATTATACATAGTTCTTGCAAACTATGACGACTACGAGTCAGGCCGATTTGTTTGTACCCTTAAGGCGATTACCGTCGCCAAATTAGCAGCTCGATGTTTGTCTGTACGAATATCGAGGGAAATGACATTGAAATAACGTTCATATCAGCGTACAATGCGTGGTGGCTGTTACGACGCTCGCTGCGTCCTTGATAGGGCGAAATAGGAGAAAATAATACTTTTCACATGGACGTGATTGTTCAATTGAATAATCCTATGTTATGTTTATAGCAATCAAGTTTATCTATGTATCAAAGCATAAATGAATTAGACGAAAAAAGCCGCTTAGGAGCAGTAGAGAATTCAAGCCAAAAAACATCATTCAGTGAAAACAATTTTTCATGTAGATGTTTTAGTGGTACGAAAAAGAAAAATGTTGCATTTGTTGTTCTAGAGTTGATAATCCATATTAAATTTTTTCAATATTTTTGGTTTGGCCATAAAAGAAGAGTAGGCTTTAGAAAGTACCCATTTGGCGATATTAAGCACCTTAACACATTAGCTTTAAGACTCACATTCAAATAAATGGCAGTAGTAGCATCCCCCCTCCGGCGCTGCGTTGTGCCGGGTCCACTCATGAGCACTGTTTGATCTTTGGCGACCTCTGCCTTATACGGCGCGATTGAGAACTCATCCTGAAATAAGATGTGAGAAAAAATTCAATACATATTAAATAGTAATAAAAACAATACTATAAACCAGCGATTCTTAACCTGTGGTCCGCGGAACCCTGGGGGTCCCCGAGCATATGCATGGGGGTCCGCAGCCTAATCTATGGATCATTTAACAATCATAAATAAATGCCACCAAAAAATCTTCTCATAAACGTATTTTATATGAAAAAGTGTATTCTTTTTGTAATTTGTAGAACTAAAATTAAAAATTAAAATTAAAAGTGGGTAAAAAATAAGTGGTCCGAAATTTATTGCTGCTTTTTTATTAAGGGGGTCCTTAAAATTGTGCTTGATTTCCTAAGGGATCCGTGGACAAAAAAGGTTCAGAAACGCTGCTATAAACAATACACGGTTGTTAATTGTAGAGATAACAAGCAAGTAGAGCAAGCTATAAAAAGGAAATAAAACTAAGATTAGCTATTTACTTCACTATGTATTATTTTTGTTAATAAAGCGGTAGCTCGGTCGGTAAGACCTTGAGTCAATCTTGAATCCCGAAATACGGCTATAAGGCGTTGGGTGTCAACATCGTCAGTGAAAAGAGGGTGTACGAGTGTTGAGTGATTCAGTGACAACTCACAATCGAAAATAATCTGTCTTAAGTTTGTCAACGATTGCAAAATATTGCAACCTAAAGGCTATGCCACACTACGGGCAGCGCGCTGTCTAAAACAAACGCACCGGAGTGTTTTAGCTAGAATGCCAAGTACTCGCGACGAGCGGCGACCGTATGCCACCGCAGCGTTGCATAACCGTAAAGGATTTGGATGCGGCGCTGTTTGAAATTACTACGTTTGACCTATAAGTTAGGTCTAGATGACATGACATGCTCAAAACCGCACCCGCAAGTCTTGTCATCATAATTAACATAAGAGTCAACTGCTAGACGAACTTTTCTTGCAAGATTGGAAGGGTTTGCCCTTTTCACAATTGGTGATCTCAGTCATAGAGTTTCTCATACCGAAGAAGCATTGAAACTCGTTACTTGATGGTTAAAATTACCACTTACAAACGGTCTCGAGGCTTTGTCTCCTAGTCAACAGTGTGCACCATTAACAAGTGAGATCAACATTTGCAAAGTCTAGGTAAGCAGCGCCTTATCTTTATCACCCCATTACATTTCCAGGTATAGTTACCCCATCGAGCGCCATAAAGTTAGCCAGCTCCATCAAGGCGCGTATCCTCTGTCGTGACGAGATGTGGTGGAAATTCTGGTCGAGTAGGATCATGAGGACCAGTTTGTTTTGGGCTGTGTTGCAGATACCGTACTTCGATTGGGACTTGTCTTCGGCTTTCTTCACCTGAAAGGTATAATTTAGTTTATGGATTAATTTTATAAGAATACTCATAATATCCAGCCACTACCCGTGACGTCCTTTAGGTCGTCGGTCTAGCGGGCACGAGGATGAGGATGACAGAGGACCGCCAAGAGTGACAAAATATTGGAAGGCCTATGTCCAGCAGTGCGTTCTGACAGTGAAGCTGTGTGTGCCAACAACCTGCGACAGCAGGATGCCGCTGATCGGACCGTGTCCCGAGTACACGGCGAGCCAACTGGCCGTGCGATTTTCTTCTGCACTCTCGACAGGGTTTAGTTCTCACCTCGATAGTGAACTTATCTTGCGCGGTGAGGCCGGCGGTCCTGCCATGCGCTGTGACAGTGAAGCTGTTTGTGCCGACGTCTTGTACGCGAGTACACGGCGAGCCAACTGGCCGTGCGATTTCCTTCTTCACTCTCCACAAGGGTTAGTTCTCACCTCGATAGTGAACTTATATTGCGCGGTGAGGCCGGCGGTCCTGCCATGCGCTGTGACAATTAAGCTGTGTGTGCCGACGTCCTGTACGCGAGTACACGGCGAGCCAACTGGCCGTGCGATTTCCTTCTTCACTCTCCACAGGGGTTAGTTCTCACCTCGACAGTGAACTCATCTTGCGCGGTGAGGCCGGCGGTCCTGCCATGCGCTGTGACAGTGAAGCTGTGTGTGCCGACGTCTTGCGACTGCGGGATGCCGCTGATCAGACCGTGTCGCGAGTCCACGGCGAGCCAACTGGGCATGCGACGTCCATCTTCGCTCCGGACCTGGGGAAACACAGAATTATTGACTAATTGAATTTTAATGCTGGGTATTAATGGGAAGAAGAGTTTGTAATTTGGTAAAGGTCATGGAAAGGAAGTGACAGATAAACGACGACTGAAATCTTGGATGTAGAATGATGGATGACATCACTGTTTTCTATTGAACTGGCTGAAGTCATACTTACGATTATTTGATTCCACAATTACTTTTCGATGTGAGTCTCGAAATGGCAACAACAAAAACAACAGTAGTGAAAATTATCGTAAACAAAGGCGATCAAACGTTCCTTTGTCTACAAACAAAGGCTTTGGCTAACCGCTTACATAATATGCATTCATTTTCGTGCTCTTGTCGCTTTAGAATTTACTGTGTGATAAAACCTGCAAAGCTGCAGTAATTTGCCACCTCATGCTACTGCCAATTACGGTGGCTTTACAACCGCAAAGTTGGATAGAAAAGATGATAGTTTTGTTCTAACGACTTTATAGTAGCGCTGTAAGTTGTAAAGTTGCAGGTCTTTATCATAAAAGTTTCAGTTTTATGCTGCGCCATTGTACAAGAGGAAATGTTACTAGCTTGGGACATTACAAGATGAATGGTTGAAAAAAAGAGCTATTAAATTACATTTTTACTTTTAAGCGAAGAGCGCAACAAACTTATAATATAAATTAATAGGTAGATTTTGAAATGCAAAATCTCGAAAGGGGGTGTGCCTAGATTTGCTCAGGTATTGTGAACTTAGTACAGACTAATAGGAACACATTATTCTACTAGTTGCTGCAGTTTTTTTTACAATTTCTTTTTTAAACATGCCCCGCACAATGCAGTTTGCAAAAAAGTGCACGCACGCTATTAACGTATGCTACAGCAAGTTTGCTAGAATATCATGTTTCTATGTTTAAATTACAAAACTCACTTTATAGGCCTGAACATCACCCGTGAAGGCTTCCTTCGGGATCTCCATTCTGAAGAGATGTCCCACATAGGCCGATGTGTCGGGAACACCCCATAACCTTCTTAGGCCATTCTTTTCTATCTCCGAATGGTTGGCTTGGAGTTCCACCTGAAAAACCAAATGAGAAACATAAATGCCACAGTAATGATAATCTTTAAATTGGTGCAAAAACATGTTTTTTTATTAAATTGAATGTGCTATACGTATTTACACAACCACCGATTTCACAATGAGTTCGTCTCCTACAGCAAGATGTTTATGAAAATCAATTGCGTTTAATAAGCTAAGAATAGTAGCAAGAAAAATCTTTTTTTCGATATCTCAAAAATACGAAGTTATTGGCATTCAAAGTAAGTTCAAGACGCCCCTTTACACCTGGATTTTTCTTAAGATTCATACAAAATCATTGAACTACAATGTACAAAAGGTAAAAACTGAATGTGAAGTCAAAAGCTTCTTTTCTTCATGTTTTTTTTTCATACGTATTATCTAGCGACATCTAACTACGTCTCAGCCCAAAAAGCAAAATTTTATAAAACACCTTCATAATAACTGTTATTCGTGAATAAAGTTTAGCAAGTTGCACAATTGTTTTCTATACTAGAAATTAAAAAAGAAAGAAATACAGAATGAAATCGTTCATGTATAGAAGACAAAGTTTTATACTTTTATATAAATAAACAGTTACCATTTCATGGAAAACAGTTTTTACCTGAAACCATTTCACATATTCGACGCTTTTTGAGTATCTCGCCATCTTACACCTCTTGATGAGAGATGGGCCAGAGTGTGGTGTGAGAGTGAATTATATAAAAAGATCAAAATATGTGTGCAAAGTTTCATTGAGAGCAAAGCCATCAGGACGTCACAGCTGAGCAGGATGGCTCACCTTATCGGCATGTATCGTGACGTCATTGTACACGATTCATATGAAGTGATAAATATAAAAGGAATTAAAAAAAAAAAAAAAAGTGTTGCTCTTTGCAATAATAAATTAATCAGTAACCATGAAAAATATGCTGATATTTCACCACAGGAGACTAACTCGTTGAGAATTTCATTTGTAGCTTTAAGTATCGTTAACGAGATTTTCTTAAATCAGAATCTGCGGGTCGGTTCGCAAACTTTTAACTAACTAAGCCTTGCAATAATATTTATTGTATCACGTAAGCTGTATTTACGTCGCCGATTTTGATTGAAACATGCTTGAATCATATATCATATCATATTGTGTTTTCTCTCATATGGGAAATGTGCTTTGTAAATAAAACTTATGTTAGCATTGTGTATGTATAGCCTTGATTTGTTTTTGTTTACGCTATCGTTTTGAGTGCAAACTTGTTAAGATAGATGTAAGACGGAAAAATAAATAAATAAATAATAAATAAATATTGAATCATGAATCAAAATTTTAGAAAAGTTGACGGTCTGATCGGCATTTATAATTTAGGATGACTTACTACAATTTGGAATAATATATCATCTATTAAACAACTGACATGGAATTATTCCTAAGAAGGAAGAACAATAGGTATTAATTACATTCTAATAGTAATTGCAGTCGTGACATTTGCCTTGGCACAAACATAAAAGCTCTCCCTGTCTCTCTATTAACTCTTGATGAGTTAAACATTACTATTAAGCTGCACATTGGTTCTATCTTGTATCCGTGGTCTGGCCTGAGTCCAAACAATTCTACTTAGAGTTAACAGCGCAATCAAACGCGGTGCAAATAGTGCTATAGACATGTTTTACAGTCCCACTTGGGATGGAATGGGGAAGTTGCAGATCCGATAACCGTTTCTCAGGATAGCCATCTAAACACAGTTAACTGGACTCAAATGTGATAAATATTGCAGTATCCTAAAGTTTATTTGTCTCTTCATTACAAAAATTGTACAAACATCTCTTTCCCTTCTTCCACATTCATCCAATCATAGCCCGAACGCAAGGAAAACGAAATCAGCCAATCGAATAATAGTAGGTCTTAAATATGGAGAAAAAATGACTGATTTAGAAATATAAAATGATTCAATTTTGGGCGCATCCTGTCCAATCTCCATATTTGTGAAATTAAGCGGAATTAAAATCATATTACATGGATTGCGCCTCATATCGATTGGCAAATTTTTCTTCCTGTAGCCTAAGCATGAAAACATCTCCGTATAGTTGCGTTTCAAACTACATCAAAACTTACATGCTTAGGCTACTGCGCTCGGATTATTATTAAGTAATTCAGGCTCTTCCATTCCGGCTGTTTTTTGCTAAGCCGGTCTTCAGTTTCTAGGCTATCAACATGTACGCTATGAAATTCGCTTCCTACCTACTAAAATAATTCTTTTGTACATGCTAGTCACTACTTTTTCTTTGAGGCTGCATGCAACAATCTTTTACTGCATCATTCAGTAACGCACCCACATATTTTTTTGTAACAAACTTATTATCTTTTTTTTTCATTTTCATGTTTATTTTGATAGCGATAAAACGTTTTAAGGCGATACCTAAAAATTTTAGCGTCCCTGTTACTCCATATGCGAAAAAACCCCCAGTGCGAGTGGGACGAATTCGACGAAAAGTAGCAAAAAGTCGGATTTTTATTAATATAAAATGTACTAAGCTATTTTGTCAAAAATATTTTCAAGGAGACTTTACAAATACATAATATCCACATTTTGAATGCAATTTCACAATGAAATTAGTTAGGATTTCAGAATTACAGGAAAAAATAAAACAATTTAGAGGTCTTTTCAGAATTAAATTCTATCGAGAAAATTTCATCCAATCGCGTTTTCCTTCAGTGAGAATCTTAATCAAATACTCAATGAACATTTACCCAACAATGAAATACGTAGATGACGTTATAGTGGAGTAAATGGATTCGAAAAAAAAAACATTTTTTTTTGGTATCGCCTTAAACGTTAGTGACATCCTTCACATAGGTACTCGTAAATCCGCAATAAGTGAGGTGTTAATTATAAAGTAACCATAGAATCCCGCCACCCATATCAGAAGATATGAACATGATCCCTATTATGAATTGTCGACAGATAAGGGTGCAATACAACCCGACCACTTGATTGTAACGTTATGAACAAAGATGCCGGTGGACTGGGTTAAATCGCTTACATACGTGTATTGTAACACGTAACTTGATACACTCGTACAGTCACACAGTAGCACGATGACGCGCGACTTCGCTTGTCACGCGGTTTATCGCGCGCAATCAACCAATCGACTTATCATAGCGCTTATTTTGGTCGATGTGCGCGATAAAACGCGTGACAAACGAACGCTAAATTGTTACATTACATTGTTTACATCTTAACTCGATTCGAAACCTCAACTTATGTAAGCTGACTTTTGTTGATATAGCCAACTTCATACTGGTGGCTCAGTAAGTGGTCAGGACTAAGGTTCAATTACCCTTTCTGATAAAAACGCGAAATAAAATTTAGTATTAGTATACTCTTTGACTCGGGGTTGTTCTTAAATTAGTACAGGGGCAAAAACCACTGACCGAGTCTCCAGTATGAATTTGGTTATATCAACAAAATTCACCTAATGTGTGGGTTGTAGGGAATCCAATCCCGTTCGCGGGATTGAAAAAAAAAAGACGTGTGGCACTCGGGGACTGCCGCGGTAAAGCTATTGCATAGCATTTTTTATATTCAAAAAATGTCAAAAAAACTGTCAATTCTTAAGAAGTGTCAAATTTTAAAACGGTACCGTAATCAGCGACCCTACACACCCCTTGATACCGAATTAAATGCAAATTGGACCACTTTTTAAGACGTGTCAAAAAACTGTCAAAAGCTGTCAAATGTCAACTTTTTTAATTTGGCCATGTAGCCCCTATCAAACTAATCATTATAGTCTAAACCCGGAGTCAGTAGCTTAAGCCGTTCGGGAGATACAGCAGATAGAAATTTTTTATTATTATTATTTTTTTTTTTTAGTAGATAGATCTCGTCGAGCTCTTTTCTTAGAGTACCATGAACATGGGTCTACCTTCAGCCGTTTAGGAGATACAGGCCTCCAAAGTTTTGACATTTCCGGCGCTTAGATCTCGGCGAGCAGATTTTTAAATGCCTCTAAAACCAATGAGTATGTTCTATTTCAAATAAAAATCTAAATATGAAACGTGAAATATTGTGAATATTGTATTGTCTTAAACATCATTATATTTAATTTATAATATAAGTGATAACTTTGCTTCATGTTGATAAGAATAATTAAAAATATTTGTGTGTATTTTCTTTCTTTAAATTACATGAAACAAAAATAATAATAATTAAAATCAATCCCGCAAATCCCGCGGGATCCGCGGGATTGATGATCTTAATCCCGCAGGCTTGCGGGATCGCGATTTTGATGCGGGATTGGATTCTCTAGTGGGTTGCATGACAGGAGCTCTCCCGAGTGGTGTGATGTGAACTGAGATACGACCACTGGTTCCTCCAAATACGCCCAGGGCACAGACTGAGATCATGATGAAAGAGCAACTCGTCGTTTTTCGGGATGACGTCATGAGAAGTCGGAGCGGGAGAGCGGTTACTTTACTTTTCTAGGTACTTTCTGGGCAAGCACACTTCATGCTTGGTTCACTTAACTTATCAGGTGCGGTAGTGGCTAAGCGCATGCAGGCCCATTGTGAATAATGCAACAGCAAAATTAGGGTTCTAGACTCTCCAGACAAACTGTGCACCGTGTTATACAGGGTGCTTAGAAATTCAACCTATTCCTTGAAATAAGTTATACTAGAGATCATTTCCAACAAATAATGCCTATCAACTAGGGGTCGTAAATGATACATTTTTTTCAAGTAAAACACGTCGATATTGTGAAAATTACAAAGTAAACGAGGTCTTTTTTCCACTTAAGACCTATTATTTCTGAGATTATTGGAATTCAGGGCATGTTTTTTTTTAATAAATGATCACTCATTTATCATTAATCAGAAAAATTACAAATAAGTGCCGAGAGAGAGGTTAGGTTTATAAATTATTTGTTTTTGGTTACCAGTTTGAAAGTTTGTAAAATATCTTAAAAACCTCCGTAATTCGGAGACCATTCATTTTCGACCCCTAGCTCAATTTGTTGGAAATGATCTCTAGTATAACTCCTTTCAAGGAATAGGTCGAATTTCTAAGCACCCTGTATAGTATTAAAACTCGCGTGAGCTGACTACTACTAGATTAGTATTACATACGGCTTGAACACTCACGTGTGATTGTTGTTGACTATATGCCAACCGTTTTACCGATACAATTTCGGCATTATTAAGGCGAGTGTCGTTCTTAGGACGACGACACGGCGTTCACACGTGAGTGTTCAAGCCGTATGTAATAATAATTTACCCTGTATAGTGTACTAACCTGGAACTCTTCGTTGTCGAAGGCGAAGTCATCGTCGTGCCGGCTCAGCGCAAGCGGACACAGCAACAACAGGGCGCACAGAGCGTACTGCGTGCGCATCATCGCGCCAACACTGAGAGATCCTGTCTCTCAGGCCAGCCAACCTCATAAACTCATGCTGTTTATCTGTGGACAAAGAGATATAATATTGTGAGAAAATGTACAAATATTAAGGAGCTACGGAAAAAATTAATAGTAAAGGGGGACAGAAGTCAAATGGACAGAAAGAGTCGATGTTGTTTCACATCCAGAGGTTGAATCGAATGCGACGGGAGACTGGAGACTGAAGTAAAACGTCTGATGGTTGGACAAAGACTGATTTTATTTTATCATCTCCCATTGGTAGGTAGTT
This sequence comes from Ypsolopha sequella, assembly GCA_934047225.1. Taxonomy (NCBI): domain Eukaryota; kingdom Metazoa; phylum Arthropoda; class Insecta; order Lepidoptera; family Ypsolophidae; genus Ypsolopha; species Ypsolopha sequella. Next base: position 16,030,405 of record OW204002.1, on the reverse strand, counting down.
ACACATACGTTATTCACAACATCTTTCCCTTTATAAAAAAATAACATTGTCTAAATTCTAATTAATAATAACCCATCACCTTAAATAAAATCTTAACTCTAAAACTAAATTAAACAATGTTTACTTTTTGAAAAAAAGAGCAAGTTTTTCTCGTGCTTTAGTCGCTGCTTCTCTACGAACCCTAGCGACGGGTGAGGTAGGCTCGCTCAATGAGCGACGACGTCCGTGACGCTGCTGTGGGACTGACCCCAGACCTTCCGTACCAACGCTGTGCGCGCCGTCACTTTCATAATCTACTACGTCTCCATAGACGCTACTGTCACTGGTTGTGTCACCATCCTTCTTCCCACTTGGAGAAGCAGGCGGTAACGGTACCACAGCAACTAATGGGTTAACTCTACTCGAACCAGTTCGAATAAGATGACGCCTATTACGTCTGTACCGTTTCCCTGAGTCATCTACGAGGAAGTATGAACGTGGCTGCGGAGCTCGTGCCTCAACACGCAAGCGACGACGTCTACTGCTAGTACCAGGCCCATCAACCACGATCACCTCTTCACCTGACTTCAACTCTGGTAACTCATGTGCATGAACATCGTTATATTGTTTACTACGCTGTCGGTTGTACAATATTTTATTGTAGTCATCATTATTGTTACGATCTGGTTTCAATTTACTTGTATAGATAGGTAAACGAGTATTCAACCTGCGACCCATCAAGAGCTGAGATGGAGAACTCACTCCATTTCGTGGGGTGCTTCTAAAATTTAGTAACCCAAGATAAAAGTCTGAACCTGAATCGATAGACTTCTTTATTATAGCCTTGACTGTTCTAACAGATCTCTCACTTAACCCGTTGGATTGGCAATAGTACGGAGAAGTAGTCGTATGTCTAAATCCCCAACTTTCGCAAAATATGCGAAACTCCCAAGACGCATAAGCTGGACCATTATCACTTATAAGCTCAACCGGGATGCCATGTCTTGCGAACTGATCCTTCATCGCCGCTATCACTGCTTTGGAACCTATATTGGTCAAAGGGGACACTTCAATAAAATTAGAAAAGTAGTCGACAATAATCAAAAAATATTTCTTTCTATATTCAAAGATATCAGACCCTAGCTTTCTCCAAGGCAGCTCAGGAATTTGATGGGGGATCATCGGTTCCCGTGAAGGACGGGCCGCGTGCGCGGTGCATGTGCTGCACGCGCGCACTGCACGTTCAACATCACGTGACATACCATTCCAAAACATGACGTCACGCGCCCGGCGCTTGCATCGGTCAATACCGAGATGCCCTTCATGCACACGTGATATCATTTCTGCCCTCAACTCCCGAGGAATGTATACTAAATTGTCCTTCAAAATAACACCATCTATAAACTCAAACGTGTCTCTGTGCGCCCATATATGGTGTATTTTAGTATCACAGTCACATTTGTTATGCGGCCACCCATTTAAAATGTAAGAAATTAATGTTTGACATTCATTATCTTTGGCTGTAATCTCTCTTATCATCTTTAACTTGTCATCACTGAAACCAACGTTTTCTATTATGAAACAGGACTGATCATCAACTTCACTCGAAACCTTTTCAGACATCAAATCAGGCAAGGCGGCCCGTGATAATGCATCAGCTACGTACATGTATCTGCCCGGTTTATAGACCACGGTAAAGTCGTAACCTTGTACCCGTAGCATCATCCTTTGAAGACGTGCAGGAACCGCATCTAACGCCTTTCTGAACAAAGCCTCCAAAGGTTTGTGATCCGTTTCGACTGTAACGTCATTTCGACCAAACACATATTGATGGAACCGTTCGAGCCCGAATACAATTGCAAGAGTCTCCTTCTCTATCTGCGCATAACGACGTTGCGTCTCGGTAAGGCTAAGTGAGGCAAATTCAACTGGACGTCCCCCTTGTAGAAGAACCGCTCCCAAAGAGTGCATACTCGCATCCACCGATAGCAGTATCGGCGCCGTGCTAGAATACAGTGCCAACACTGGCGCTGTACACAACACTGCCTTCAGCTGCGCACAAGCCGCCGCGTGTGGCTCATCCCAGTACCATTCAACATCTTTTTTCAACAGACTACGTAATGGTTGCGCTAACTCAGAATAATTCGGTATGAACTTTGCCAAATAGTTCACCATCCCCAGAAATCGCTCCAAGGACGGCCTGTCCTTTGGTTCCGGCATTTCCTTAATAGCCTTTAACTTATTTTGATCTACTTGCATACCCCTTGCACTAAATGTATGACCTAAGTAGGTGACTTTTTCAACACAAAATTCACACTTTTCTTTATTGAATTTTATGCCTACTTTACGTGCCCTATCCATCAGGCGTTTTAATCTGATATCGTGCTCTGCTCTAGTGGCTCCCCAGACAATTATATCATCAACAAAAGAGTCTGTCCCTTCAAGATCCTCCAGCAGCTGTCTGACTTTGGCATGGAAAACCTCCGATGCACAATTGATACCGTACGGCAAACGCAAAAACTGGTATCTTCCGAACGGTGTTCCGAAAGTACACAAGTCTGCACTTGCATCGTCTATTTCTACCATCCAAAATCCTGAACGAGCATCGAGCTTGCTGAAGAATTTAGCGTTATGGAGCTTTGCTGCTATCTCTGTAAGCGTAGGAAGAGGATAGTGAGCACGGCGTATGACTTTATTGAGTGGACGGGGATCCAAGCAAATCCTAAATTTGCCATCTTTTTTAGCCGCCAGAACGATAGCATTAACCCAAGGAGTGGGGTGTGAAACTTTTCTTATAATACCTATTTGTTCCATATGTTCTAATTCAATTTTTAATTTTTCCCTGACTCCTATAGGTATTTTTCTTACGGGACAAACAGAAGGACTTGCACTTTTTTCCAAAACAATTTCATATTTTCCCGGTAGTTTGCCTACACCACGAAATAAATCTGAATAATCATTCAAATCTATCGCATACACTCGCCTTAACATGCCTAGTTTTTCACAAGTATATTTACCAAGTACACTTTGACATTCGGAATCAGAAATAACAAATTTTATATTGTATTTTATATTCTTATATGACCACATAATTTCACACGAACCAAGAATAGGAATATAGTTACCACAAAAAGATTGTGCCCTTATTACGTCACGTACAATATTTTTCCGTGAAAAACCTAGTCTCTCAAATGTTTTTAGCGATAATACGTTTAAATCTGAACCGGTATCCAATTTGAATTTTTCTTCACCACGATTATTACATAAATATAAAATTTCATACCATTTACTGTCCTTACATTGCTGCCCTTCGTCCAGAGATGAAATATAAAACAGCTGATCACTGTCATTTTCGTGATCCTCACATAATTCGTACACTTGTTTACCCTTAGACACTTTCACGGGACACATTTTTCTAAAATGGCCTCTATTGTTGCACAAATAACACATAGCTAGTTTCGCAGGACAACGCGATGCACCGACACACCGAAATCTACCGCAAGCCGTACAGGACTTCATATTGCCTTCGTTAGCATTCCACGCATTCCATGAGCCGATCGGGCCGCCGCGGGTACCGCCGCTCGCGCTCGCGCGCCCCGTCGCCGCCGGCGCCGTGTCGCTACGTCCGTACGCCGTATATACCATACGTCCACGTCCACTATTGCCACCTCGTACTGACGTACGATGCAATACATCAACAGCCGCCGACGTTGACCCGAATTCCGTACTTTTCTTCATTTCAATCTGTCGGTTTTCGTCGTGTGATAGCTCTTTCGCCTGGCAAGTCTTCACAGCTAATTCCAACGTCAAGTTATCAATTCTAAGTAATCTATCTCGAAGTGTACTGTCAAGAACTCCACATACTATGCGATCCTTTATAAGTCCGTCTTCTAAATGCTCAAATTCACAATGTTGACTTAGTAATCTGAGGGCGGTGACGTAATCATCAATGTTTTCACCGGTTTCTTGATTTCTTGTGAAGAATCGAAATCTCGCCATCGTCGTATTCTGTTTTGTACCGAAATGCTCATTAAATTTTTTGATAATGGCGTTTACGTCATCTTCTTCTGTTTTCACAAACTTGAACGTTGAGTAAATGTCATATCCCTCCGGGCCTATTAGATTAACCAGCAAACATGCTTGTACATCTTTGGGTTCCTTGTATGCACCAGAAGCTTTCAAGAATACAGTAAACTGCTTATGCCACTTGCGCCACGCGTCAGCTCGATTCGCCGGTCCACCTTCCAGCGACAACTCGGTAGGCGCTCGTGCATGTTCCATTGTTTACACACGAAACTGATTTGTTAGTAAACAACCGTATAAACTACTGATAACCACTGTAATGCACTTTAAATTCGATAATTTAGGTACACCGCTGTCACCATGAAGTAAAACGTCTGATGGTTGGACAAAGACTGATTTTATTTTATCATCTCCCATTGGTAGGTAGTTACACATACGTTATTCACAATAGTATGAGTGGTAATTACTCTACCGAAAAGAGCGTAACTCTTAAATGTGAGAAACCATCTATCTTATTTGGAATGACAGTTGACATGCAAAAGTTTCAATAATAACTGTCTACAAAAAGAATACTGCAAATCAATAGGAGAAGGTACTGAGTCCTTGAATATAAACAACGTTGATCCACGCCACCCTTGTAAAGGTACAGTGGAAATCACATCAAGCTATACACATTGGACTTCGTACCGATAATATATCCTTCACTATAGTGGCTAATGTAGTATTACAAGTGTACAGCTTGATGTGATCTCCACTGTACAAACAAATCATCAATTCGTTAATCGTATTCCATCAAAGCGAACGAATCGCTATATCCGAGCTTACCGCTACCAGCCAGCTGAGCCTTCAAGCTAAACTTCCGTCCTGCACCAACGCTTTTGTTTATGAATTATCTATCCTACTCTAATCAACTGCGGCGCACGAAAAACTTCAGTTTTTTTCATTGTATGGTAGCTACATTAGAACTTGTAATTAAAAAATATTTCAGCTAATGTCTTAAGTAATGTATGTAGAAATATCTCATTAAAGTCATTTTAAGATCTTTTATAGAGCAGGCCCGGCTCCCAAAAAGATTCGGTCGATCGTTTATCGTTCGAGCATATGTACATCTCTGACGCACGCATAGAGAGTGTGATAGAGATGGATATTCGATTGAAATTTGTCACTTCGGAGCCCTCTGACTTTGCGATTTTTTTATATCGAGCAAAGTTAATGAAATCAGGTTTTCAGATCTAAAAATGTCTCAAATACGAGTAATGGCCTCTTTTACAACATTTGGTTTTTTTTCGTATTTTAAAAATGACAATAAACAGCCAATAGTATATAAATAAAATGTGCATTTAGTATCTTAAGGCGATATGCGAAAAAAATACGGGTGTTTCTTTTCTGTGTATTTCAAGAAATACACGAAAAATTCAAATAAATTTCTGGTATATGCATTTTGACTACATAATCTAGGGTTTTGAAATTGGAAAACTTATTTGGATAAATTTTCCTCGATAGAAATTATTGTTGAAATGAGGTCTTCAAACACACTTTTTCTCCTCGTTTGACGAATAGGAACCATATACGAGGGTGAATCCAAAAGTTCTAAGCCCGACCGTGAAAATGAAAGAAAAGTGGGTTCAAAATTATTTTTATTTTTCGACATAGTCTCCATCTAGATCAACACACTTCTTCCACCTGACCTGCAACTTGTTTATACCCTCGAAAAAAAATGATTCCGGAAGGTCGTCAAAATAGTCATTAACTGCGACTATCAGTGGGATATACTATAAATTTGTGGGATAGTACAAGTGATTTTCTGTTCATTATGTATTCCAAGTTCCACCAAGTGCCAACAATCAACAGTGTAAACATTCTGCGACTATCACTTCTTCTCTAGTCGAATATTTAGATCCCCCCAAGTGTTTTTTTAAATTTGGAATGAGATGATAGTCAGAGGGGGCTAAATCCGGCGAATAAGGTGGGTGGGGCAGCAACTCGTAACCACATTCATGGATCACAGCCATCGTTTCAACCGAAGTGTGAACTCGTGCATTGTCTTGATGAAACAAAACTCTCTTACGCAACATCCCCGGCCGTTTTTCTTTTATTTCTTCGCGGAGTTTTCGTAATAGGTTACAATAATAGCGTGAATTTATAGTTTCACCTTTAGGTAAATAATCCAATAAAATAACTCCCTTCGAATCCCAAAAAACAGATGCCATGACTTTGTTGGCTGACAAAACGCACTTTGCCTTTTTCGGCGTGGGTGAGCCAGATCTTTTCCACTGTTTGGATTGCTGTTTTGTTTCAGGAGTATGGTGATGAACCCAGCTTTCATCCATGGTAACAAAACGAGACATCAAATCCTCAGCATCTGCCTCAAAAAGTTCCAAACAGTCACGCGAAATTGTGAATCGGACTCGTTTTTGGTCAGCTGAAAGCAATCTTGGGACCCAGCGAGCAGAAACCTTACGGAACCCCAATTCTACAGTTATAATGTTTTGCACTCGGCCATAACTGATGCCTGTGATCTCAGCTATCCTACTAATGGTCAATCGTCGGTCACCTAGGATGAGATCACAAATTTTGTCAGTGTTTTCTTTAGTGGTAGACGGTTTTAGTGGTTAAATTCAGCTACCCACTTTTTGACAGTGGAATACGATGGAGCAGATTCCCCTAATGTTGTTTCCATATCTTCATGAATCTCTTTAGGTGAAAGACCTTTTTTATTGAGGTACTTAATCACAGCACGGTGTTCAATTTTCTTCATTGTGAAAAATCCCGTCAGACTGCGTTATACAAAATATCACAAAAAAATAATAGCTTGCAGTATCGAACTTCAACTTCACACAATCAATCACGAAAAAAAATACTAACAAATTACGGTAGATTTACAAAGATTTGATACCTCTTTGTAGGTCGGGCTTAGAACTTTTGGATTCACCCTCGTACAGAACACAAACATATTTTATTAGGTGTGTTTCAACAATATCTAGAGATTTGATATTTGAAGTTTTGCTAGCTATTTTAGTTTTTTTAATAAAAATATAAAACCAACATTTTTCCCTTTTGTCCTGAATCCGCCCGTCTCGCACTGCGCGATTTTTCGCTTGGAGTGACAGTGACAAAAATAAAATTCGCATAGCCTCTTAAAAATCTCAGAATAGTGGTGATTGTAGCTTGTCTAAACCATCGGCTTGAGCCTCGTCATACTCCAACGGTTCAGCATTAATTATGGTCTGAAAGAGAAGGCATTGCGACTCGAGAACGGAAACGTCTCGGGTACTGTTTCACAGTTACAGTAGAGCGCGTGCCGGCGCATAATGATCGGCCGCAAATAGAAATGCTTTTGAACGCACGCTTCACTCGGAACTGCGTTCGGAAACTCTGGTTTATGGTTATGGGCATTTTTGAAAGCTCCGTCGCTACTTGAGCATCCTGTAAGAAGTTTATAACCAGACTGGAGTGCTCAGCGCTATGGAAAGAAGCACGCTAAAATAAATGACCTTTTCACCTCACAAGCTCGGAAAGGTTCTATTTATCATTCGAAATCTGCGTGCAAGTGTTCGTGGCAAAGGTTTTTAAAATTCGAAACTTTTTATTCAAAAAAGGTTTCTATACCACCAGCCCCCTGAAATGCATTAATACTTATTTCTATGTCAGTGCGCCAGCCACATTTTTAGAGCAATCGCACTGGCCAGCACGCACGACGCGAAAAGAGAAAAAGGTTTGTTTGTTTTGTCTTGCAGCACTGACCTCTAATAATACAAGTACACTGGACTGGCTATTGCCGCCATTTTGGCGCTGATCGCTGCAGTTAGTGACGTGAGCGAACTCGGAATCAATACGGATAAGACAGTGAGTTACCTATTATAAAACGTGTCAATTTTAGTTCCCAGTAGGCTTGGAGTTTTTTTTTTGAAATGGGCACAAAAAAGAACTGTCATTTTGTATGGCACAAAATGTCCAGCGTACTTTTATTACTACATTAAAGTGTCTTGCACCTAGCATTGTCCTCGCTGTAGTCAGGTGAAAAATCGTTCGGCAGCAAAGTTATTTTGTAACTCGTACCTTTGAATACTTCGCTTCCTCATGTTTCAATAAAAGTACTCGCGCCAAATAACAACATTGTAGCCTTGCATAGCGAATAACTATTATGAAGTGTCTCTATCTCTATTACTCATGAAACTTTCATCCATTCCTCGCGTTCGATGACTCTTTACTCTTGAAAGTACAGAATTTGAAGGTCAATCTATTTGGCGTGGCATTGTCATTAGAAGTAAGAGCTTCAGTATGATTTTAAGTTTCTTGAGTAAGCCAAAGGATTTATAGATCTATCTATGGATCTATATCTATTGTTTAGAGAAGCCTTTTTCGCCTCTGTGGTCTACGAGTAGGGCACATTTGCAAATAATTTGGGACATGATAATCGTCGGTAAAACGTAGATTAGGTGGTAGAGCTGATGCCGTGCTCGACTGTGGAGGTACCACCATCTTACTTGGAGACCCCCTCGAAGTAATTCGGGGGATAGTAAGAGGACAGCTCACAGGCAAAAAACCAGGAGGCCCACCATGCCTGGGACCGATGGATGGTGGTATGCCCATCCCTAATAGCCGGGCCTTATATGGAACAGACTGGTGACGGGCAGCAGCGTCACTGGTGCGAGGGTTCCGGCAACGCGCTCACCAACTCGCCTGCCCAGCGTGTGTGAGTATGGGCAATTCTTCCAGGATGAACGCCGGGAGTGGCAAAGTCCTGGAAAGGCTTATATCCAGCAGCAGTGGACGAATTAGGCTGATGAATTGATGGATGGACTACGAAAAGTCGTGACGATGTATCACTGCACGTGGCCAGTCATCCATGACATTCATTAGTCAAGGACAAGATTTAACAATGACAAGGGAAACTTTTACCCAAGGGTTAGATAAAGTGGTAGCTCAAATACCAGGGGTGGAGGAGTGTTATTAACAGTTCAGTAACGTGACATAACGACAGGTTTCTATTTGAGGACGGCAGAAGTTTCCGAACGCGTGCTGTCTCGGAACACTTCAGGGAATCGTTTTATTGGAAGTGTCTTTTACCCGTTTTAGTGTCGCATTCCCAATGTACTGTCAGGAAAAACTCCACAGACTTATGTACTTTTGTGACTTTTTGGCCATTTTGTAATAGTAATAAGAATGAAAAAGGGATCAGCGGCATTCTTCAGTTTCAGTTTCAGTTTATTTATTCTTGAAACAATTTACATTGTATTAGAAAAACAATCTTATAATTAACTTATTTTACAAAATTTAAAATTTAATTGACATTAAGGCCGATTTCGAAGGCTTTAATTTTAGTTTTAGGGCTGTCAAAGCAAAATTTTCTTCAATGCAAAGTAGTCCTAAAGTATTAGGCTTAGAAGTTAAATTACTTTGAATAGTTTTAAGCTTTGAGAGCACTAAAACTAAAATTAAAGCCTTCAGAATTAGGCTTTATTGTATATGTATCAGGTTCTTAATTTGATGCAATGTTAATAAATAAATAGTAATGCCACTAAAAATGTCTATAAGTTATCAAATTTATGTCAAAAGTAGTAGGTAAAGGACAAAGATCCAGGACGTCAAGTATTCTTAGATGGTATGGTTGGTCAAATGGAATTAGTTTCATACAGTGCCCAGTATTTATAGACGAGTACAGTCAGTCATGCTACATAATATACTGCATAAGGTATACGTAGCATGACTTGACTGAGTGACTCACTGAGCAAGCAAGGAAGTAAGACTGTCAAAAATCTTTGCAATAAAGGTGAAAATTTGGTCCACGCTATTTTCCTCGATAGTAAGTATCGAACATAAAATGTAGATGTTACCTGCTTAAAAGTACGCTTTATACACCAAATACATTTTCAAAATAAAACACGTCGTGCCCCTAGCTAGAGTCAAATTTAGAATTTCATTTGACGGAGACAAACAAATTAATAAATATTTATACTAGAGGTGGGTCATGCACATAGAGGAAAATGGTCATGCGTGACGGTTTTTGTGACAAAGTAACGTAACTTTTTTTTTTTTCGATAAAAGGTTTTTTTTTATACAATAGCTTAATCTATCTTTCCAAGATTGCGTCTAAAACAGCTTAATTATATAATTATTTAGTTTTAAATTCAAGTTACTTTTTTGTTCATTTAAGTTTGATTGTATAATAAATAATATACTTGTTTCATTTTAGTATAATAAACCGTTTTACGAAAAATACAATCTTTATGGATATAAATGAAAATACAATTCCTTCATACTTTTTCTAGTTTTAGGACTGGCTAGATAGTGCATTACTAGTATCGATGGCATACATTATTTTTCAACATGTATATACATTATTTTAACTTTATACAGTGGCTTTGCTATAGGCTCCGTTTTTGACTACAACTGAATAACGGTAAAATACAATTATGAATAATCAGAAATAATTGCCAAGAAATTCTACTTTTGGAGCCGAATAAATAGAGCAAGAATTGTAATTATTCATGTGCAATAATTAATAACTTTTCCCAAATGGCTAGGCTTTCACAATACAAAACCGTTAATTAAGTATATAGAAAGTAAATTTATTGAGAGAGGCATTGGCAAAAATAAAAGCGACCTTATAGAGAACAATATATCGAATGGGTTATTCAAACTGAATTCAGACGAAAAACGCACAGTAACGAGTCGATTTTCCTGTTACGAGAACCACCAATCGATACCGTTACAAATATAACAGTTTTGCCAACTTGAAAAGTAACAACTAAAATATTATACGAGTACTATTGAATATTCCGAAACGTAAATAACCAAGTTCGCGAAATAAGTGGTGTTAGAAGGTCATTTGAAAAAAGCAAAGCTGTGGAGAGCAACACATCTCAAAGAACGGCGGCCTTGATGCATGCATGTAGGGAAGCAAATAAGAGGGTAAGCACAAAAGAACTTTTCCCCCAACAAAATCTTTCTGAACAGACGCCTATACAAACATACACAGACCTGTATACACACCTGTCAATATTCACCGCTTTCTGTTCAACACAAACATAATTTCGCCCGGGACAAATGTTTTTCTTTGACAAAATCGGGACAAGTGCAGAGTATTGTTTGGGATTAAAATCTGCCCGATGTCTTATTTGATAACGCGTCATCAAGAATGCTACGAAGGGCACTTGAAATGTGTGTGAGTGTGTTTTGTAGTTTAAGGTGTGTCTGTATAAACTTTAGGAGGGCAAGGTCGTGGACTTATAAAGAAATCTCTAAGAAGTTCCGTAAATCAATGAATGTACCTTTGTTATATACTCGTGAACAAAATAACTAACATATTGACGTTAAGTAGATTGCTGTAGCTACATAAAAAGCTTAGCGCAAATTGAATATGGCAGCCTGTAATGAAAAGAACCCTCCAAAGGGGTGAAGAGTAGGTAATCGAAAGCTGCGAAGCTCAACACGCCCCTAAGCTTCCGGCGACTGATTTAGTTACGAAAATAAAGGAACTCAGAAAAACATTTGAAATAACTTTAAAATCCGTGGGGACTAACTCAGAAGATACCTATTTTTGGCTTCCTAGAAGACTCGATGTAAAAAAATTTATAGAAAATAGGAAGCGAAGTAAATGCCGAAAGAAATGTGGAAAAGTAAAGAGAGAAAGTAAAAATCGTGTCATATCAAAAAGGTAAAGCAAAGGCGGAGTGCAGAAGTGGATGAAGAAGACTTCACCTACAAGAACACAGCTCTTAAATTGAATAGAGAGAAAAAAGGAGTCGAAATGGTCGCCATGGCCGAAAAAGGATCGATAGCTAGAAAGAAAGAAAGAAAGAAAGAAAGAAAATGAAATTTATTCGTCACCAATAAAATACGGAAATACATAAAAATAACATAAAAACTAAACTTACAAGAAAACAATTATATAATATACTACAAAATGTGACGAAAAGGGGCAGACTCAGCATCTGCTGTGAGCTATCGAGCAGCAACACAGCGCTGGTTTTCAGCCTGTCCCTGTACACGCACTAAACATAAACATAAAACATTTTTTTTTTTGCAGGCAGCTTGTACATCATCATTAATAAATAAATATAAATCTAAAAATACAATTGAAAATAAATTTACGAATTATAACGACACTGAAGGTATTTTATTAAGCGGCTACTATACTAAATGAGATTTTGTAAATCAAAGAAAATTTTCTTTACGTGTAATTTAAAATTCTTAGTTTTCATCTCCTCATGCAATGGTGGAGGTAGATCGTTCCAGATCTTGGACGCCGCATATTTAAAACAACCTTTATAGCCTTTGGTTCTGTGTCTAGGTATAATAATTTTACTTGTAGCTGATAATTTGTCATGATATTATAAGCTATAATAAGAGCGGAGTCACCTAATACAGGTACCTCTTTACTTAACTGGTGACTCCAACCGCTGTAAAGTTTTTGTATGATTAAATATGCGAAAAAAATAAGGGTGACTCTTTTCTGTGTATTTAATGAAATACACGGAAAATTTTAATAAATTTCTGGTATGTGAATCGAGGGTTTTGAAATTGGAAAACATGTTTGAATAAATTTTCCTCGATAGAAATAATTGTTAAAATGAGGTCTTCAAACACACTTTTTCTCCTCGTTTGACGAATAGGAACCATATACAGAACTCAAACATATTTTATTAGGTGTTTTTCAACAATATCTAGAGATTTGATGTTTCAAATTTTGCTAGCTATTTTAGTTTTTTTAATAAGATATAAAACCAACTTTTTTCCTATTTGCCCTGAATCCGCCCCTCTCGCACAGTGCGATTTTACGCTTGGAGGGACAGTGACAAAAAGAAAATTCGCATAGCCACTTAAGTTGCTAATATAAAGGATTTTGTATTTGTATTTTTGTATTATCGAAATACCTTCTAAATTACTATATAAAAAAGAAATTGGTTAAGTATACACTGGCCTAACACGTGTAGGTAAATCCCCGAGGTTTATTAAGGAAAAGTTTGAGAAGCATATAGGTACTATCTGCCTCGTCGTCGTAATAGACTTTATAGCACACCGTGCGTAAAATGACCACATGACAAAGTCGGCATTTTCCGCACTTGTGCTATAAAAAATTATACGAAACTCGTGCGAGAAACTTTTTCTCGACTCGTGTGATTGCAGCACTCGCCTTCGGCTCGTGCCGCAAACTCACACTCGTCAGAAAACGTTTCATCGCTCTCGTATCGTAATGTACTATTTCTTGATTACGTTTTTATATAGCCTTCTTGAATCTTTGTCTTGTCATTCACCATTGCAATCTTCACCTCTTTGCTATGACATGCGTTCACAAAAAAAACACATGTACATTTTATATACATATACATATAGTAAAAATTTTCAATCACATTCAGATCATTCGGATAAATAGGTACATACATTAAAAATAGATACATTTAAATTATATAAAAAAACACTTTTGAAACATTTCCTTGATGTGCGTTTTTCTTCTTAATGGCTATAATGAAATTCCAAAGAGAATTTCCAGGAAGCTTATCCGAAGCCTTTTCACAGAATGCGGTAGACAAGACAGTGTTCCGGAAACCCTTCAGATTATGTATGTATGTACTTAAGTATACGCACACTCTGCGGCGAAGCTTGCTAAGCGCTTTTGAACCTTAATTAGTTTAAATAAGAGTGCAAGTTTTCTGAAGAACTTGGAAGGTACAAGATGCCAAGGGACGTAAGTATTTGGGTGAGACACTAAAGGCATTAACCTGAATAATTTATAATTCTATCGTTTCTGATTGAATTCTCAGTACGTTTTGTCTTGAAAGAAACCTTTAGAAATCTAATGTTTAGTTATCTTTACATTGTAATGATAGGTGCTTGATTTTATGTAACTGCTTAGAATAAATTCTAAGTGTAACTGATATCATATCAGTGATATGTATTTATTGATAATTGTGTCGATTCGGCGCTGCACAACTTAACTTACTTGACAGAACTAACCTTATTTTGATCGTTCTGTCCTTGTTTTTTCGAAACGGAAAGAAAAAGACAGAACGCTCAAATTAAGTTTAGTCCTGTCAAATAATTATTAAATTATCACACATTTTATGTAGCCTTTTGCCCGCTGCTCCGCCTTCAAGTCGTTCTTCTTGACTTATAATAATAAAAGCGATAAATATATCATAAATACTATTTTGCACACCGAATTTGCCATCAGAAATCCTTCAGCGCAGAAGAGAGCCGGTAGGTTAGGTTAGAAGGTTAAGTATGGCGAGTCACGGAACGTAATTTTTTACTCGGTACGAAATATACTATTACGAGTCAAATATAATCGATTATAACGAAAAACAGACGTTCTATTTCATGTACGAGTATTAGAAAAAAAAAACTTTACAAGTTTAGACACGCCTCAGGGTGATAAAATAAAAGGAAAACGAATTTCGTAAATTTAATTTACGCTGCCGTCAAAAATATGACAGCTTATTTAACGAGACGTTAGACTAAAAGGTTTCATAGCAAAATTTAAAAGCTCAAGCGTTCGAAAAAGTAACGGACGATATTTTTCGGTTCGCATGCTTCCAGAAGAGAATCCTCAGAGCTTTCATCCAAAACGAGGGCTTCAGCCTGCAACTCAACGACGCTTCACAAAACCCTCTCGAAAACGGGGCTTTTGCGATATTTTATACGGAATGAAAATGTTATTTTTATAAGCGCCCATTAGTGTAACGAAATTTCGAGCGGTTGATGAGAAAATCGAGTAGAGCTTTTCTTGTAACATTGAATATAAACATTAATTATAATCTAAAATGTAATCTTGCACTTTGGATTGCTGATACAACGTGTAACAGAAAGGTGTAACCATATTTGAAGAGCTTATTCGGTCAATAGTATATAACAACTTTTACTATGGAGCCAACCCTGAAATCTCAAAAAAAATATCTGTTCTTCAAACAGAAAAAATAATTTCGAGATACAGGTTTTGTTCCATAGTAAAAGTTGTTCTATACCATTGACTGAATAGGCTCTTCAAATATGGCTACACCTTTCTGTTACAGGTTGTATACTACATAAGGTATAACAGGTGGTAGAGCTGATGCCGGGCTCGACTGTGGAGGTACCACCATCTTACTTGGAGACCCCCTCGAAGTCATTCGGGGGAGAGTAAGAGGACAGCTCACAGGCAAAAAACCAGGAGGCCCACCATGCCTGGGACCGATGGATGGCGGTATATCCATCCCTAATAGCCGGGCCTTATATGGAACAGACTGGTGACGGGGAGCGGCGTCACTGGTGCAAGGGTTCCGGCACCGCGCTCACCAACCCGCCTGCCCAGCGTGTGTGAGTATGGGCAATTCTTCCAGGATGACCACCGGGAGCGGCAAAGTCCTGGAAAGGCTTATGTCCAACAGTGGACGAACTAGGCTGATGGATGGATGACTTTGGATTGCGATGCTCGGTTTTTGCACGGAGTTCTATAATGATGATGGATGTGAATTTAGTAGTTCTAGTACACACATGTTATCTCTTAAATATGGCATCATTTAACAATAAAAGTATTCCACTGGCAACTAACTCTATATCAACGACCAGGCTCCCTAAATTGCAGTTATTTTGCATGAATATGCCGAGTCAACTACATACTTGATCAATATAAAATTTAAATACATATTTTTTCAGATCTTTATAAAGAAAATGCAAAGCCAATTGGATAATTTTCACCCGATAGATTAAATTTTTGAAAATAATGATTTTTGGAACGATTTTAAAATTTTTCTCTAATGCGGCTCGAGTTTTATTTCTAAAATAAATACTCACAGCAAACAAACATAGTTTATCAAAATCTGCAAAGAAACAAATTAAATCTAAATAAAATATTGCAATAATATTATTAAAACTCGCGTGAGCTGACATACTAAATTATTATTACATACGGCTTGAACACTCACGTGTGATTGTTGTTGACTATATGCCAACCGTTTCACCGATAATGCCGAAATTGTATCGGTGAAACGGTTGGCATATAGTCAACAACAATCACACGTGAGTGTTCAAGCCGTATGTAATAATAATTTAAAATATTGCAACTTTAATCAATTTTATTCTTGAAATCAAGACTCATTCTGAATCAACTTTACTACAATCAGTCTCCGGGTTATAGTAGCAAAACCACTGTGCGCCGAAGGAAGGCCCCGTCTTAAATTGTAAAATAAATTCTGTTTTGACACTTCAGAACTCCGAACACATTACTTTAATTTTTGTTTTTTTTACGCATTTAAATTTAGTTTTCGGATTGGCCAAGTGAGCACTAGTAGTTGTGAGCTTCTACAATCTGTGATGCTAATATTAAAAGGTGTCAAATATCACATTTGAGATTATAAAATTTTGCAATTTGGACCTGTCTTTGAAGGCCTACTCCTCCCACACGGGTGGTCCAAAAACTTTCATAAAAATATATAATAGGCAATATAAAGTCAAAAACAAATTTTAAGTTTCATAAACTGTTTTTCTATTGTTAGTTTTGACAAAAAAAAAATCGAAAGTCATCGAAAGTTTCACATGATTTACACAAGAATTCTCTTACTCCTTCCAAACGCCTAAAGCGATTTTAATTATTATTTCACCAAATTATAGGAAATTATTAGATCTAAAAAATTCAAGCTCAAAAATTTTTTTTCGTTCATGGCGTCCATTTGAAAAGTATTATTTTCTCCTATTTTGCGCTAGCCGGAGACGCAGTGGTTGTCGTAACAGCCACTTTTCAAGGCACGCTGAAATGAACATTATTTCAATGTCGTTTCCGTTGATATTTGTACCGACACACATCGAGTTGCTTATTTAGCGTGGTAATACGCCTTAAGTTAAGTGGTTTTTACAACGAAATGCAGCGCTGCGATTGGCGGATTCATCGCATAAGTATCGCTTAACGAGATTTTCTTAATTTAGAAACTGGCCCAAGCTTCATCAGTACAAAGCCGTGGTGTCTGCATTCGAAATGTGACAATCTGACAAGCTTTTTCTTGGAAGCGGGTTCACAGCGTGAGACAAGCAAACGCAAGACGAAGGCGTCTATTTTGACAGCGGAAGTCACGTGCACGGTATGTGTGCATCATAATGTCATAGTTCTCAGTACCGAGGTGCTATAAATATGCATGCGTTTCGTCCGTTTATAGTTGGTCCCGGTAGCCATCGATACGCGCCCACCCAAGCAGCTTTTGTCCCACAAAGGGCAAAAAAGGGCTTTGTTTTTAAAGAGGCGCGAGGATGAGGCAGGTGACTTTAGATGTATGTAGGCAAAAAAGCCTATTCAGATAATAAAGTTGTATCCAAAAAGGGCTCGATTTTTAATTCAGTAGGCATACACTATCAGCTACATGCCACGGTTCATGCGGGCTAAATTTATATGTTTGGAGATGTCATATTTTGTTTCTGAGTATAGGGCTGCTGTTGTTTATTTATTGGTCATTGGATGTTTCTGGTTTGTGTTACTTTTAATTTGTTACAGGACCGATACGTTGTAAGATAGACGGAGTCCTTAACGGTAGTTTTTTGGGCTTTTTGATCTGACGTTAGAACACTTTGAAGCCGAATGACGAATGCGCTAGACTCAACCGAATATCCGAAGGTATGTCAACGAAGATAGATTTCGGTGAAGTCAAACAATTGGAATACAAATTGGCGGTCGGGATAACGGTAAGACGGGCAGTAGTCAAGGTTCGTACGTTTTACGAGTTTTACTTAATTAAGTTCTCAAAAGATGGGCTTCTCGAAACAATGTCAATAATTCCAACCCCATTTTCGATAGAATTGTTAGTTTAAAAGGCTGAACAATGAATGTTTCAATCTATTGCTTTGGTATTTTATTTCCACCAGAAAAAATGCTTTTACAAACAATACCCAAAAGCATCTGTACAGGCCCATCCAAACCGAATGTCGAATAAAAAAAAGACCAGGACAACACGGCCGCACTAAAAGTTTTTAACTGTTTCCAAGGCGCGAAGAACACATTTCATGTTCACGTCAATAGCACGCCTATGTTCTGGTGAAATTGCTTTTACTTTACGGGCAGTTCGTAAATAATCGCACCCACCCTTTATGTCTGGTATATTCACGACACCTACGAACGGAGATGGACAGCTTACATGACAGATACAGTTTTCGTCTTTAGTGCTACTGACATAGATCTGTAAATGCATTGAATGGTTAGATGATATGAGAAATAAACCATGGTTTACTGTTAAGCTCCAAGTATAGAATAGTTCATGTTTTCGAGGTTGTGAATTTGCAATGAAGACCATGATTATTTGGTAGAACCGTTACTTATAGGTAATTTTGTATTCCTGGACTAATAAGCTTGTGGAATGTCTAGGTTAAAAAGACTTTTAGTTCGTGGTTATGATTGAATGTGTAAACAAGTTATCGTAGGGCTAGTTTTGCTATAACTAGTAAGCATAGTGAACTGCGGGCGTACACTCGGTAACCCTATGTATCTAGTAACAAGATGTGACCAATTCGGAGATTTGTAGAAATAACTACATCAAAATAAACAGGGTTGGCTGAAAATTTTGTACAATCAGTTTGTACAGTACAGTTTTTTTTTTCTGATAATAGAATCACGTCTGTAACAAGTAGGGCTTGTTCGATAGAGCGTACCAAAAGGTGCCTAAAGGTGCAAACGTGCACGTCCTTTGAAAAAAATCGATTCAGCATCGTTTTCAGCACGATTTTGGTGTAGTTTTTTTTCTACACAACTACAAATTGGTCCTATTTTGATACTCGATACATACATAGGGTTGACCAAAACCCACCCATATACTACATTACCAATAGGTTACATATGCATGCTTAATTACGCCCATTCGATTACTGTTGCTAAGAAGCAGGGAAGCTTAGCAAGATCATGTCTTTTTTTAAGCATATTTCCTTTTTTATTTTAACATATCTGTTGCATACTAAAACTTATACTATACAAATTACTTATATCTACTTTAGAAAATACAAGACAGCAGGAATTTATAGACTTATAGCGATGTCAGTTTATACGTCTGTCCGTGGCATTCGCCGGAAACGGGCTGAACGGCTGAAGAGATTCAGATAAAAGGCGTATAGGTGCAGGTTCACACTGATTGGGATCCCGGAAAAAAAAAATCTTCAATCTGGTCACATTTTGAAAACTAATGTGGGATGGTAACAGGAATAAATTAGTTTTGGAGTTCAGTATAAATTTTATTTACCTAATTAACACGAAGTGGGCATTAAGAAAAAACTATTTTTATACGTTAAAGATTTTCAGAAAACGTTTATTAATCGTTAATTATTTGTTATTAGTTTTTTTTTTTTTTTTTTTTTAAATTTATTTATCTAATTATCATGTTTTGTACATATTTTTTACTTATAAAAAAGAAAATCATGTAAACCCTTAGTGGGTTTAAATGTGATTTCTGAGCCACTTCTTAGGTACAGTACATAACAAAAAAAAAAAATACAAGTAAATAATAAAAAACATTTAACTGAGCTAATTAATTGTTCAAGACAATAGATGTCTCTTCATAATTTTTCTTACTTTTTTAGGTTTGACATCTATGTCTTGCAACACTTCGTTACTTAACAACACAACACAACACGTTACTTCGTTACAACACGTTGTTATTCGTGATGAGTTATTGCTTATTTAATGGGCTTATACGAGGGGCATGCCAAAAGAAGTTAGATACTCTTTACTCCTTTGATTGACACTGGCAAGTTATACATCATCTTATAGGCTGGTTGTTTGTTGATATATCTGAGAATAGAAAGCACATCATTTCTTTTTTTTTTATTTGGATGAGCATCATTTTTCCGAGAATCTGGTGGGAATTCGCTTGCAGCAATGGAGCTCAGTCGAAGTGATTGTCGCGCTATGATTTATTATGACTATAAAAAAGTTTTAAGCTTCAAGAATGTTTTGAACTTTTGGCTACTACTTTTGGTGAGCCTGGTTGCTCACGAACAACAGTATTTAGTTGGTTTGCTGAATTTAAAAGAGGACGGCGATGTCTCAAAGATGAAGCGAAGACAGGTCGGCTGCCAACCGCGGTCACAGAAGAAAACGTTCGTGCAGTCGAAAAACTTATTCGCGAAAACCAACGAATTATGTATGTAGAGCTGGAGCGAGAACAGGGAATTGGATCAGCAGCAATGCAAACCATAATTCACGACCACCTTTCTCTCCGTAAATGTTGTTTGAGATAGGTGCCGCACAAACTTACCGATGAGCAGAAAGACCGTCGGTTGGATTGGTGCCTATTCATGATAGATAAATTCGACGGTGGCGAGAAAAAAAATGTGTATGATATACTGACTGGTGATGAAACATGGCTTTATAACTATGATCCCGAAACAAAGTGACATTCGACTGTATGGTGCTTTGAAGATGAGCCAACTCCAACGAAATGTCGCCGTGCACGAAGCACACAGAAACAAATGGTCGCCTCGTTTTTCAGCAAAACGGATCATATTGCTACTGTAGTGCTAGAGAATCAAAGAACGATGAACTTCGAATGGTATGTGACAGTTTGTGCTCCAACAGTAATATCAGCTTGGTGTGACAAGCGACCGAAGTCAGGAATCCGACGCCTTCTCAGGCACCACGACAATGCGGCGTCGCACACGTCTGCCAAAACACTTGACTTTTTCGACTCAAAAAATGCGTCAATCCTCTCTCACTCACCATATTTCCCTGACCTAGCACCTTGTGATTTTACCTGTTTCCAAAAATCAAAGAAAAAATAAAGGGGAAGAAGTTTGAAAGCAAAGAAGATGCACTGGCTGCCTATATTTTCGAGATTTCTGAGGTGTCTAAAGAAGAGTGGTCATTGGTATTTTCCAATTAGTTCAGACGTATGAAAAAGTGTATACGTGCTCAGGGTGAATACTTCGAAAAGATCGATACTTGTAATAAAGAATAAATTTTATAATTTTTGAGTATCTAATTTCTTTTGGCATGCCCCTCGTATAAGATCCTACAATAATAAGTGAAAATAATTGTAGGATGATAGATAGATAGATAGATAGATAAAACATTTATTCACTATTACAATACGTACACAATTCATATGGATGGATGGATTATGTATGTATCGTTGACTGAGCACATTGCTGTAGAAATAAAACTTTTTGGTCGAATTATTTTTCAGTTTCCAGTACAAAGTAGTCCAGTCAGTTGCGTCGACTAAAAAAAAAGTAAAAAAAAAGTCCGCGAAAATAAAATAATTTTCTTTGGTGTGTGATCAAACCCTGATTTTTTTTCACTTTGATTTGTAGGACCTAGTATACTCGTAGGTATACTATTTCTATCTTGCTCACTTGTGCTCTACTCTAAATAAATTCGTTCTGCACTCACAACATTTTCCCAAAGCAAACTTCTCGATTATTTGAGAAAATAATAACTTTTCTTAAAGCCTCATCTTACTTGGCAATAAAGCTAGCATGCATTTGAAAGTTGTTATACTCTTGAACTTGTAAATCTTTTAAAATATTCACAGATGCAGTGCACCGAGTAGAAGAAATGAAGAAATCGACAGCTCCATGCCTCGGATTAAAGTACCCAGCGCGTCTAGTCTGCGATCATGGAAGTGGCAATATCTCAGCATGAGATTTATTATGTACTAAACCTGCTGTTTTATCACTACTAGCTCTATATGGGCGAATACGGAAGATAGTTTTAACGGATTTTAGGAAGGAGAAAAGTTTAAAAGCGTCTTGTTAAATAAATCTAATAGTAGGTTATGAAACGGACACATAAAGAGGTTATTAAAACACGAGTGTGAGTTTAAAAAACGAGCCATAGGCGAGTTTTTAAATAGTATACACGAGTGTTTTAATACCTAGTTATGTGTAGTTTCATACACTACTTTATCTACACTCATGCAATAAGTTATCTACCTATTTTTCCATCCATAAGATCTTGGTAACAATTGTTGTAAGCTTTTTTTGATTTTGCTGGTTCGTTTTGATTGTTTGTCATTTTTGTTGCTCAGTATATGCTGTCAGAAATTTTTGCTCAGAATAAACAAACAAACAAAAAGCAGTAAAAATTTGATTAATAAATAACGCACAAAATTTATCCAGCAGTTCACCACGCATGGGAGTCAAGGGTCCGGTCACAAGTTCTACCATAATTAAAATCAATCTTAGTTCACAGCGCATGGATTTGGTCATAAGTATGTACATAATTCAAACTAGGTATTCCCTATTAAAACCTCAGACATGGCTGTATGGGCTAAGTTTCCTTTGTCTTCCAACTTCATGTAACTGTACTTTTATAGCAGAAAAAGTTATTTAAAAGCATTGTTACATACATACATATACTCACACCTGTCTCCCAGAGGGGTAGGCAGAATCCATCTGTTACGATCCAGACACACCTTTTTCGCCTCTTCCACATCCATCAATCTAGTCATACAAGCTCTTCTATTCCGGGGACTTTTGACATAGCCCTTCTTCACTTTGTCACTAATTTGGTCAGCACTCAATTTTTTTTTCTGTGTAAGAATCTTCGTAAAAAAAATTCACTATGCACTACTTTATTATATTCTTTATATTATATTTTTGTGTATGTTTATGTATTAGTTTATTATAGCGTAAGGAATCCCCCATTAGTAAGTCTATGTAGTCTTATGTTTGATTTCGTGACATTTACACGCTCCTTTCTTTATTTTTTCTACATTTTCTTTTTCACCCAAAGGTTGCCTGGTAGATATTGCTATTAGCAATAAGTGCCGCCTTTGTACACTGTAAAATATTTTTAATGTTTTTTCTTCATGTTTTTGTGTAAATGTACATTAAGCGTAATAAAAAAAAAAAAACTTTTGAGTTCATAATCAGGATTTTGTAGATAAATGATTTTATTATAACTAGGCAACGGCATGTAAATAAAACAAGAGCTTGCGAATATCGCAACAAAAAAGAAATCAAGCACTTCCAAAAAGTTACTGGACCTAGCAGTTGGTTCGTATAACACGAAACTTACGACAATACAGTCTTGAATCAATATAGCTTTGCGGACCAAAAAAACCGTACCGATTTTCAACCGGTTTTCGAACGACACATGGTTTTAATTTATACCTTCTTTCGTAATAACCAACTACAAGACTTAGCAGGCAAGAGGTATTTAATGAGAACTCCGTCATTGCTCCAACGCGACCTCCGTATCGATTCTCTCTACGCAGTCCCAATTTTCACTCTTCGGTGACAAAAAAGAGCCTTTTGTGCGGGCACACACGATGCAATAACCGAGTGCCAGCGTCGCCATTACGGTATTTAGTCAGACGGTATGTCGATATTGCCCCGACATCAGGCAATATGTCTGAACTGTACGGCTGTTTTGATTTACGCGGCACACCCACACTCAAGTCGGGCATTTTACGATAGGGGTAGATGTGGGCGATGGTGGACCTCAAACATTTTAATTATTTTCAACATATATTCACGCCTGACTCCCAGAGGGGTACTGCTACGATCCTGAACACCTCTTTCGCTTCTTCCACATCCATCAATCTAGTCATATGCTCTTCTCTAATCCTGGTACTTTTGACTTTGCCCTTCTTCAGTATGTCGCTAATTTCGTCGGAATGCGTCCTTCTAGGGCGGCACTGGTACACCATAAATTTCTTTCGTCACTCTACTTTCATTAATCCTCTCTCTATAGTCTCTACCACCAAAGTATTCATTTTTCTTTTCTAGTCACTACATCTTACAGGCCGCAAAGATCCTGTATGTTGATATTTTTCACTCTATCATACAATGTCAAATTAGGTAACGAAGCAAACTAAATTAAAACCTGAATCATGTTGATATGATCTTTTTAGACAGAATAAAGGCCAAACTTTTATGCATTTTCTGCGATTTTTGCGCATTTTCACGAAATTATACAATGAAAATTAGCAGCACACTTTTGATCCCCATATGAATATTAAAAGGAAATAATTTAAATGTAAAAGAAGCAACAACGGAAGCTGCTCTATGCGGCTGGATCGTGATTTACAGTTACTACTGTCTAGACATGTAGACAAGCTCACCAGTCCCGGGAAACCAGTACATTATGGCCCTTGTTTCCATATTATATGAGTCATCTATCATGCGAAATAGTACAGGAACTACAGCACAATATTTGTCTCCAGCTGTGCCCGCAGGCAGAACGTATGAGGTCGTTACAATACGGGAACTTCTGAAAGCTCATTACTAGAAAATTAAGGCGTTACGGAAAAAAATATTGTCTCTTTTAGAACTTGCATATATATCTACTTCAGTAAATAATACATTATTTTCATAAAATAGTCTATTATTTTTGGTATATTTTTCTAGGGATCTGTTAAAACAGAAACGCGAATGGATAAATTCGGCTCGATACAAATATTTTTTGAAATGAGGTCTTTTTCGACACCAATTCTCCTGATTAGACAATTTGGAATGACATATAGACTGCAATTATATTTTATTAGATGGGTTTTAACAGTATCTAAGACCTGCGTAGATATTCTGTATCTTAGGTTGTCAACTGGACACGGTGCCTATCGTCAAAAACTTACATAAAAACGGAACTTTCAAAATTGCCTTTAGTGGGTATTGTACTATTTACGAACTGAGAAGTGCGAACATATCCTTAGACAATCAGAATTCGATAGTATATCTATGTTTTTGAAGATAGGCTCCCAGCCCAGTTGGCAACTAGAGATACATAATAGGCCCGCTGGTTAAACAAAATTTTGATAGCAACTTTAGTACATTTTATATTAATAAAAAACCGACTTTTTGCTACTTTTCCATGGATCCGTCCCTCTCGCACTGAGGGTTTTTTCGCATATGGGGTAACAGGGACGCTAAAACCTAAAAATACGGGTGTTTCTTTTTTGTGTATTTCATGAAATACACGGAAAATTATAATCAGTTTCTGGTACATGCATTTTTACTATATAATCTAGGATTTTGAAATTGGAAAACACGTTTGGATAAATTTTCCTCGATAGAAATAATTGTTGAAATGAGATCTTCAAATACACTTTTTCTCCTCGTTTGACGAATAGGAACCATATACAGAACTCAAGCATATTTTATTAGGCATGTTTTGAAAATGTCTGGAGATTTGATATTTGAAATTTTGCTAGCTATTTTAGTTTTTTTAATAAAAATATAAAACCAACTTTTTTCCCTATTGCCCTGAAACCGCCCCTCTCGCACTGCTTGATTTTTCGCTTGGAGTGACAGTGACAAAAATAAAATTTGCATAGCCCCTTAAAGGGCGGCTGTGGACGACTTTATATTGTGCGACAGAAAAAATTCACGTTGTCCTGTCGTTTTAGAAACTGTATAGTACGGAGAGTAGGGTTCTATGCAACCTTGCACATTATCCTGCATGCTGGGATGAAATTTAGCACGATTTTATTATTTTGATGAAATAAGCATTAATTTACTATGATTGATAATAACACCGATTCGGCGCAACACAACTTGACTTAATTGACAGGACTAAACTTACTACTTAGGCGCGAACAAAGCAGCATCCGCTTCAAAAGGTTGTCCTGTGTCTGCAGAGTACAACGGTACCCTAATTTTTGTTATTGACAATCGTTGGTTCTCGACAATGAGGCTATCGAAAGATTTCTTCCAGAGAAAAATTTGCCGGTATTTAAAAAAAATGCAATATTTCGCCCCTATGAAAAGTCATAAAAAAGAACAGCCCGGCCGGGGAGCACCACTTCTAAAATGTTACCAATAGATATGTACTTGAATCGTGCCAATCGTGAAGGTTGTTGCCAAGTGCAACGTTGGGTTCCTAAGCCTCCGTATCAGTAATAAATATGAAACTTGCGTGGTTTATTAATTGAACCCCCTCGTGGCTACTCATATTACAGGTTTCGCAAGCCCAAACCCCGAAGGGACATAAAACATGTCCGGTCTGAGAATGATCCCGGTTCCGGTAAGACAATATTCGTAATCGTTCATTATGCTAAAAATTAACGTTAAAATAGCCTCTGGTACATTAATTAAGTCTTAATATTTTATATTTAGCATCCGTCTCTAGTCTCTAGATAGCCGAATGGTGTTTAGCGATTAGATCAGCATAAGCAAGTAGCATTACACTTCGCTTAATTCCCATCAGAACTAATCAAAAGCAATGCCTGTTTAGTGCCAAGACAGTAATTTCCATAAACTGTACAACTTCCGCAACGATAACGCCCAGCTACATTACCATCTCGAAAGCCGACCTAAGAGCGAATAAATTTCTAGAAAAACTAAGCCGACTTTATATCTTAGTCCGATAGAGATGGGTTTGCAACAACTTTTAATTCACGAGTCGCTTTTTTCTGTTTTTATACATAGTGTTAACCATGTTGAAGGGAACCTTTATGTTTTCTAACAGATGTGGTCGAGGGCTAGTAAGTATTTGTAAGCCATGTGAATAACACAAAGGGAAAAAAGACAAATCACTTTTACAAACGTTTATATGTTTAAGACAGCTAAAAAGCAGGCTTCATAATTTCATTACAATTTCGACAATGTAAATTAATTTTATTAAAATACGGAGATTATATTGTTTTTACAAAAAATATTTTAAATGTTTATTTTTGAAATTGTTATAAAATCATTAAGTACGTTTAAAACCGTCTTTGAACATATAAACGATTGCAAAAGCGAATCGTCTTTTTTCCCCCATTAGGTCATTCACATCAGTAACAAATATAATGTAAACTAAGTAAATACTCTTACAATAGAATACAAAAAAAAACTTGCTCAGAAATTAGATACTTTTTTTTTATTGTTTTTTATATCTATCTAAGAAAGATTGTCGAGCATTCATCGTCCTGCGCAACGGACAGGCTTCATCGATATTTAGGAGAGCAGCTAAAGTATATACCTCTTAGTCAGTTCAGATAACAAAAAAGAAAATACAATTATTAAATAAATAAAAATTGAGCTTGTCTAAAGTTACTACATTTTGATGGTCAGCTTGAGAACTAAGTAATTAGTTTTAGAGAAAGACGTCATCAAACAAATATTTGTGTGTTTGTTCGAAGTACGAGTAGATACGAGACAAATTGACAACCAATTTTTTATGAGGTCGGTTTATGTTCTTTTAAAATTGTAACAAGTGTATGTAAAACAAGGAGCAGAATCCTGAATCTGGCACGAGCCACTCGATGGCATTCACTAAGTTATTCGACAATTTACGCCAGGCGCCGAGGCTCCTTCAACTCGTTTAGAAGTATGCGTGAGCTTAACAAGGTAATGGGCCGGGAGTTGATAAGGATTTTGGGTTATGTAGCGCTTGAGTTTGTTCTCATATTTAGGTTGTGGTTTGGGTTTGGGCATACAGAGAGGATGATGTGTACAAGTTAAGGGTCCGTATAAGGTCAAATGCACAACATTAAATGACCTTTTCACATTTTCACCTTTTCAAATATCTCTAATCATACAATTGTAAAGATTTTAAAATCATGGCTCTACCCCAACAACTTCCGCATTGCCAGCTGGTAGAAAATACTAAATAGTATTAAGCTCGCCTGTGTACAAAAATTGTGTAACTTAGTCAATCGGTTTAGTAAAAATAATGTAGATAGTAAATAATAGGGCTGATACATCTTAGAAAAAACGAAAAAGCTTCAAGTTCGCTCGATAGACAAAAGTTACGAAGTTACCTCCAAATTTCATGTTTTTCAAGTGTTAAAGTGCCATCCTTAAATCATACAGGCTTGAAATTTAAATTAAAAATAAGAGAACAATAACCCCGTTGATCAATTCTAGAATATTTTAATAATTTCATCTAGAAGCCGAGTTATTAAATGGAAGCTCAGGTTTTTATGGGCGCGTGTTTCTTGGTGGTCGTAACAGCCACGGCTGAGAGCGCGCTATTTTAAACTGAAAAGAAACGTCGTATAGTTCAGTTCTGATTGATGCAAAATGAGGAGCTCAATCTGGCTTTATATGTAGCCTTAAAGGTAGATCTCGGTTTGGCCGCCCTAGAAGGAAGTATATATACCGACACAATCGACCAAATATGCGACATATTTGAGAAGGGCCAAGTCAAAAGCAACCGGAATAGAAGAGCCATGACTCGATTGATATA
Organism: Ypsolopha sequella; assembly: GCA_934047225.1. Classification (NCBI taxonomy): domain Eukaryota; kingdom Metazoa; phylum Arthropoda; class Insecta; order Lepidoptera; family Ypsolophidae; genus Ypsolopha; species Ypsolopha sequella. Next base: position 16,002,342 of record OW204002.1, on the reverse strand, counting down.
TGTAAAAGAACAAAAGAGGTGTGTCAGGATCATAGCAGATGAAGATATGTGGTCTCTCTCTACCGCTCTGGGAAACAGGCGTGAGTATATAAACGTTTGTATTTTTTTTTTTTCATGAGTATTTAAGTATTAAATATTATAATTTTTTTACATTCGACTGATGACGGCCCCATACCGAGGGCCGAAATATATCGAGTAATAATTTTTTTTTTATTGTTTTTTATAACACTATACTAATCAAAAGCTCATAAAAGTTAAATATAATATATTTATAAGTATTAAATATAGATATATATTTCTAATCATACAATTGTAAACATTTTAAAATCATGGCTCTACCCCAACAAATTCCCCATTGCCAAAGGTTAGCTGCTAGAAAATATTAAATAGTATTAAGCTCGCTTGTGTACAAAAATTTCACTTGTGCAATAAAGAATTTAATTTTTATTATTATTATTTCAAATATGTAAAAAACCCCGAGTTTCTCCTCAGTATGGGCACCTCGACCCTCGACTCTAAGCTAATAAGGAGTGTAAGTAGATCCCAATGGGAGGTAAAGTTGTATGGAAGGTAATGTAATTTACAGACACTTAGGCCTCTAGGCATCAGTTGTGTAGACGAAGCAGTAAACCTAGAACTTAGTTCTAGCACAGATTGCAAAGCCGCAGGTAGACGCAATACGGTAGCTGTGCTTTTTATGTATGTACCCACGGGCAAAATATCGTTGCCTTTATGTCACCCATATAATACTCGTAGTAGTTTATGCTACAAGGGCGAAAAGGAATAAATCACGAGGACGATTTAAAACACGAGCTCGCTACGCTCGTGTTTTAAACGTAACCGAGTAATTTATTGCTCTTGCGCCCGTGTATCATACTACGTTTTTCAATGCATAGTGTGAGGAAATAAAACAAATATAATCTTGTGAACTTTAAATCATGATTGGCTCAAAAGGACTGTATCCAGAGCCGCTAAACAGTGAAAAAAAAAAGAATAACATTTATGGTACACAGGAAATGTTTCAGGTTAGCCAACTTCTGGTAAATAAATAAAAAAAAAAGCCCTAGGGCAAAATAATCGACTTTCTGTTCGGTTTTGATGCATAAAAAGTGGGCCTTTACGAGCACTTGCATTGAAATATATATTATAATGATAATAAGAACGGAAAGAAGCATAAGGCATCGATAGTACATGAAAAGGACATATCAAAGGTACATTGATTTTAAGGTTTACCTCAAAACCGGAAACTCTTAAGGCGATAAAAATACGGGTGTTTCTTTTCTGTGTATTTCATGAAATACACGGAAAATTATAATCAGTTTCTGGTATATGCATTTTGACTATATAATCTGGGGATTTGAAATTGGAAAACATGTTTGGATAAATTATTGTTGAAATCAGGTCTTCAAACACACTTTTTCTCCTCGTTTGACGAATAGGAACCATATACAGAACTCAAACATATTTCATTAGGTATGTTTTAACAATATTGAGAGATTTGATATTTTGCTAGCTATTTTAGTTTTTTTAATTAAAATATGAAACCAACTTTTTTCTCTTTTGCCCTGAATCCACCCCTCTCGCACTGCGTGATTTTTCGCTTGGAGTGACAGTGACAAAAATAAAATTCGCATAAGGTTAAACGTCAGTAGCTTAGCGCAAAGTGCATAACTTAACTTTGTTTTTCTTGTTTAGAAATTTAAAATTGAAAAGCATTTTGGTCTGTGGCATTTTACTGTAATTGTTCAGTATCAGTATTAAATCAACTTAAAATTCTGTTTTAACTTTGTTTGGACAAGATCTTGACTAATTGTGAATAAAATTTCAAACTCATGCTTTATAAATCTCACTAATACTGAACTATTGGCGTCAACTGCCACATTCCAAAATGTATTTCAATTTTTAACTTACAATCAAGAAAAACAAAGTTAGGTTATGCACTTTTCCGTTAGTAACTGACGTTTAACCTTAACATTTCTGTCCGCAGACCTCTGAAAGCTGGGCTAATTGGACTCTGGCACGTACGTACATACGAGTACACTGGACAGACCGGTCAAGTGCGAGTAGGACTCGCACCCTGAGGATCCCGCACCATTACAATAAATTTAACAAAAATTACAAACTTATGAATCAAAACTGCAAAATTAAGTTGTTAGCGTATTCAGGTACATAATCCTAAAGCTACGTTATTGTGAGAAAACTTGCGTGCCTTAAAAAGAGCGTGTATTTGAGCCCGAAGAACGGCGATAATCGTCGGTGAAACATGGATGTACCGGGTGTGGACTGTGACTTACATTTCACAGTTCACACTCGGAACACCTCTGACATCCCCTCGGGGATTCAAGTCGTGCCAATATTTGTATATTTCCTAAATTAATAGAACTCCTACACACGATGTAAACTTTGTAGACTTTTATTTATATTAGACTCCATTTGTATTTGGAAGCCTAACTCAATATGCGGGTTTTTGGTTGAATAATGAAAGTACAGAACTACCACCGCAATTTCAAGATGACTAAACCCCCTTATTAACTTGCAATATAAACGGTTTTGGATAAGCTTGTGAACCTATGTCGTAGCGGTTTTGCTGTGAATTCAAAGTTGGAAATTTAAGGGGTGTGCCCGCAGGCATATGGCCAATATAGGAAAGCTTTGCATCAGTTTTGTAGAATAAACAAATCTTTGTTGTTTTGGTAAGCCAAATGTTTGCGTAGGATATCAAATTCATAGCTAAACGAGCCTAATTACCGTATGTAACAAGCCAGGATATAAAGTCATAATTATACATAATATGATACATTAATTTGTGAAATAAATGCAAACAGAGACATAACAATAGAGTTCAAACGAAATAATATGGCAGCGGTAAATTCTTGCCACAAAAGGCTGGGCGATTAGCTATTTTTTTCCTGAGCAAACTAAAAGTTGGCAGCTTTTCAAGAGTTAAGACGATTCTTGTCCCAAAAAAAGTAGAGATAAATTTTGAAATAACGATCGTTTAAACAGTAGATAATAATTATTGTCTTGTAACATAACCCACTAGTTAGCCCAAGGCTCCGCCCGCGCTAAAGGAGTAACAAACCTGAACATCCTCAGGTATCACAAAACAAAATTTCAGAGATTTCGTAATTAGTAAGTAAATGGTATCTTGATTTTTAATAAAAAAATTGAATTCAAGCAACATGCCATTAAAAAACATCCATAAAAATAAGACTAGACAGCAGGACGATAATTTTTTCATCATATTTATCCTTATAATTACTCCTTGAAAAGCCACGTTTTCTTTTATGTGATCCTTACAACTGAACAACTATGTTGATATTGAAACATATTTTGCTTATTACCAAATATAAATTACAAATGACGCCAAGACTCCCCTTAAAGGATGTAAGTGAATGGCATCTTGATTTTTAATAAAAAAATTGAATTCAAGGAACATGCCATTTAACAACATTCTAGGTATGGTTGGATATAACAAACTGGAAGTGAGGAGGGATTTTGCACTAGTTAAATATATTTTTGCATTACTTCGAGGCAAACTATTTAACCCTGGTGTCCTGGAACGCGTGGGCCTATGTGTGCCCGATAAGTACTTGGAGAAACGTCGTCGGCCTCCTCTTCTGGTGGTACTGGTGGGGCGAACCAACCTGCAGCGTTATGAGCCATTGTCCCGAGCTCTGCGAACGCTCAACGAAGTGGCACGGGTAATAGATCTGTTTTCTAGCCCTCTGAGTGAATTCACTAAAATAACATTGTGTTTTCTCTCATATGGGAAATGTGCTTTGTAAATAAAATTTATGTTAGCATTAAGTTATTGTTTATATTTTTCTAAAGTGTTTGTTAGTGTCTTTTTTCTTTTTTTATGTGCATGTATAGCCTTGATTTGTTTTTGTTTACGCTATCGTTTTGAGTGCAAACTTGTAAAGATAGATGTAAGAAGGAAAATAAATAAATAAATAAATAAAAACATCCATAAAAATAAGACTAGACAGCAGGACGATCATTTTTTCATCATATTTATCCTTAAAATTACTCTTTAAAAAGCCAAGTTTCTTTTATACGATCCTTACAACTGAACAACTATGTTGATATTGAAACATATTTTGCTCATTTACCAAATAGAAGTTACAAATGACGCCAAGACTCCCCTTAAAGGTTGAGCCTGAACACAATAGCATCACATAATGGCGAATATCGTGCTGATATGGAACATAAACTAGGATGGCGTAAAAGCGTCTGGAGGGTGATTTAGACGGCCTGGTCTGAGCGGAAATGGTCCAACGCAGACGAAACTAAACCTAAAAGATGACAGTAAACTTAAATTACAGCCAAATCCTTCAGGACATTTGTAATATAACTCTGTCCTCTCTTCGAAAATTAAAGCGAGAGTATTCAGAGAAATATTTCTCCAACCACGCTTTCATTTCACAATTGTCTATCCCGCTCAGAAAACTCGCGATTTCGGCGTTAGTTGTGGGCGTAGTCAAATTTCACGCTGTTTCATTTCGCTATAAGGTGCACCCTCCATGAAACATGCGAGGACAATTCAATCGGTCGGTCAAAACTGAAAACTTGTTTCAGGAGAAACCGCATTTTAGCAAGACTGTGGACGTTTTCAAATATTATTTTTAGTTATTATTATTCTAGATAACATTTTCGATGTTTGACCCGTTTTAATTTTTTGATTTTATCTAAAACAATCAAAACAAATTCGGCTAAACTTTTGGTAAATAGCCGTTACGTTTACGTATTTTAAGGGTTTGTTGTTAAGATATTACTCAAATTTTTAGTTCGACTTAAACTTAGGTCTAGGTAATGTTAATGGACTCAAGTCTTAAATATTATAATAACATTCCATAGACAACTCATAATTTGGTGACAACGTTTGTATGGATGTTTGCGCGTAACGACGCCTCTTAATAATAATAAAGTACCTTTAAACCTTAATTAGTCATTACTTCATTTTTATTTACACGTGGGGTTTAGTAAGGCGATACCAAAAAAATGGGGTTTTTTCGAATCCATTTACTCCACTATAACGTCATCTACGTATTTCTTTTTGGGTAAATGTTTATTGAGTATTTGATTAAGATTCTCATTGAAGGAAAACGCGATTGGATGAAATTTTCTCGATAGAATATAATTCCGAAAAGACCTCTAAATTGTTTTATTTTTAATCGTAACTAATTTAATTTTGAAATTGCATTCAAAATGTGGATATTGGTATCGATTCGGCATAACACGTCTTAACTTATTTTGACAGGACTAACCTTATTTTAAGCGTCCTGTCTTTTTCTTTTTTATCGAAAAGACAAGGACAGAACGCTTAAAGTTAGTTTAGTCCTGTCAAATAAGTTAAAATGTGCTTCACCGAATCGGTATCATTATGTATTTGTAAAGTCTTCTTGAAAATCTTTTTGACCAAATAGTTTAGTACATTTTATATTAATAAAAAACCGACTTTTTGCTACTTTTCCACGAATCCGTCCCACTCGCACTGAGGGTTTTTTCACATATGGAGTAACAGGGACGCTAAAGCTTTTACGTAGCTCCTTAAAAGATACTTACTTGTTTAATTAGTAGCCGATACGGACGGCGTTATGGTAGAACACTGTGGACCTGTAAACAAAAAGAGATACTGTTTTTACTCTGCAACTGAACAAACACCATACAAATTGTCCCCTTCTTTTTTTCAGAGACGTTATCGTCCAATGTGAAAACGCCCATTAGAACAACTTGAACAAGAATTTTTTAATAAAATAGGTACAGTACATCACATTAAGCTATACACTTGCATATAATTTTTTTATAATATGTATAAGTATAATTACGGAATTATAGGTATTTTTTGACATGTAAATTTGTTATTAATAAATAAATTTTATAAAATTTTATTTATAGTGAAGGATATAAGATAGGTACAAAGTCCAATGTGTATAGCTTGATGTGATCTTCACTGTCCCTGATGAAGTTGTGCCAAGCACATATATATCGCGTTAATAGGATGGCATACCCTAGCAAAGTCTAATGGCAAAGACCTTATTTGCTTTTGATAGAGGCGATTATATGTTAGCTCATTGACCTCTTTTTCTTGGACGCGTAATATTAATGATCACGCAGTGAAACAAAAAAAGTTGGTGTGTTTTTAGCTAATACTGAAATATTTAGTAGGGACAAAAATATTGGATTTAAATAGAGTTCCTTTATATTTCTATTACCTATTTTATGAAAAAGAAATCAAGTTGATCTCTTAACCGCGTTCTTGAAACGAACGTTTGAAAACAAAAAGAAAAGAGGGTGGTAAACCATTGATGGAATTATTGTTCTGACTGGTAAACATAATTTTTTGGACAAAAGTATAAATCTTAATACATTGTTTATAAGTAGAATCTCTAGATAAAAGAGTCCGAATTTCTTCAAACGAATCCTCGAAAGTCTGGCGTTGTTCATGATCTATGCTCATGTACAGTCTTAATTCGCGTCCCATGACCAGTTTATTCATTAGTTATCACGGCATAACCACATCGGCTCTACCGGGATCGCAACTCAGTTATAGGGTATGAGCGTTTTTCCTTGTGTCAAATTTAGTGTTAAATAAGATTCCTAGATGGCACTGTCGTATCTTTAGCAACATAATCAAGGACAAAATTTGCACAGATTCCAAACAAACTTATAACACTTTGACATTGATTGTTACGAAACACATTTTATCTATGGTGACATGGACAGCGACATCTGGAGGAAAGCTAAGAACTAAGAAAAAAAAACAACGAGAAAAACGCTCATTGCAACTCAGTTATAGGGTATTGCTGCCAGACAATACACAGGGACGAACAGCATGTACGATGCGATTGTGTCCACTCTATCGGATCATAAATTCCTTTTTGTAGAGCAATATTGAGCATGGTTTTGGCGCGTGCTGCGGAAAAACCTACTCCCTAGTGGATTTAAAACAATGCTGAGTTTTCCATAAGCCTGTGAATATGACTTTAGTGATATTTTTAGCGAGCGATGAAAATGCTAACCACATTCGGGGTGCATTAAGGGGGATATATCCCCTAAATTAGCAATTCGACGTGTGCCGATACAAATATCGACGGAAACGACTTTGAAATAGAGGTCATATCAGCGCGCTGTCAAAGTGGCTGTTGTGTTACGACCGAGCTGTGTCTCCGGATAGCGCAATATAGGGGAAAATGTTTATTGTTGATCGAAGAAGTTTCATTACAATCATACACACCAAGGTAAAATGCAAAGTTATAATCCTAATCTTGTAAACATTGTTTTTTGACAGGAAGACAATTTTGCGACTCGGGTATATTTTATAGATGTAAAATTTTGGAATGCAATAATTTGAATAAATAACCTTTCAAACGTAAAAAGTTTATACATCGCTTGACAGAAAATCAACCTAATAAAGGGGACGTGAGATGTTACATAGGTATGGTATGTCACTCTAGTGAATATTTCAAAATACTTGATAATGCTTAATTCTTTAATTTACACAGAAAAACAGTTAAGACATATAATAAATTAAAAGGTATGTACATAGGCGAGCTTATCTCTAAAAAGAGATTTCTTCCAGCAAACCTAAGCGGGAAACGGAAATTTTATTAAAATAAGTAATCTTACATACGTGTACTACAAAAGGTATATCCTAAGTAATATATATTATTATTATTATATATATACATAAATATATATATATAAATGTATGTACCCATGGTACGACACCTTAACAAAATATATACATACATAATTACGAGTATTATATACTTACTCTTACTTACACATAAAGTATACAGAAACTTACCTATTTACTATGACAGAGAGAGGTAGTGCTCTTTTAGCTTTTTCTAGAAAAAGCTCTTGGTAGGACAGTTGTGAATACTGTGCGGTAATGAGTTCCACAGTCTTATTGCTGTAACATTATATGAATTGCTATAAGCCCCAGTGTTGTGTACAGGAGTTTTTTACAAGAACATGTTAGAAGAACGTTGGGGCTTATCTTGAGAATACAGATATTGAAAGCGATCACATAAATAAGAAGGGGACAGTGGGCTCTTTATAATATTACAAAGGCGAGAGAGGATATGATAATTGCGACGAAGGCGAATAGGGAGCCATTTTAACACAGAGCGAAAGTGGGACACGTGATCAAATTCGCGCAAACCATAGATGAAGCGGATACCAAAGTTTTGAATCCGTTCGAGCTTGTTTAGAAGTTCCTCGGTAATATCAACGAAACAGACATCAGTATAGTCAATCAGAGGAAGAAGAAGGGATTGAGCAAGAGTGATTTTAGTTTTAAAGGGTAGAAAATTCTAGAGTTGCTATCAAATAATAGGTCTTTACATATGAAATTGCCTAAATTTCTTACAGATTCATGAGTTCATGGTTCCTGTAATTCAATAGCTATTTCCATTATCTGTTTTTTGTTTGAAAGTTTCAAGGTTTTACATCTAGGTACGTATTAAATTTCGTTTTTATTGTCAGTTTGATAACCAAAATCAAAATTTCAAAAACAGTTCGTCCTAAACGGTTCGGTTCGAGATGACGACTTCCCTATATGACCACTTCTCGATTCAATTTTATGATAAGAATCGTAATAATATTTTTTAACACATTTGCTCAAAAAATGCATTTACAAAGCCTCTATACATTGTTCAAAAGTTAAACGTTACGCACCATAATACTCACCTAAGTACCTATTTTACCGCATCCTTCGTTGTATAGCGCCGTGCGTATCCTTTACGTTTTTTTTTTTTATTTCCATAAAAAATATATAAGAATTCCACCAAGGAGTTTCTAATTACGAGAATAAATAAGCTGAATGACCGAAACTCCTTGGAAGCGCTTTTGCTCAATACGTCTGTCTCACTTTAATACTGAAGAGAAAATGAAACGAAAGATGTAGTTCTAATTTTCACCATATGCACGTGGCGCCATTGGCATTGCAAATGCGCGCCATTTTAGTTAGCCCATTTTCATATCAGATTAGAAGCGTCAAAGATTGTTTGTTGTGGCTTTCCGAATAATAAACAAAATAATAATATGAATTCAAGTGACGAATCCGATATTAATATGGAATCTACTCCACCTGATATCATGAATGAGGCGCAAATTGCAGAAAATGGTCTGTTGCCGCCAAAATCGCTATTTAATGACTTACAATAATTTTATATCATGGAAGAAGTACTCAATCATTCTCAATGAAGTACCTACTTTCTTTCCAAGAGTAGTGACCTATGTATATAATTTCTTATTTGCCATTAAAAATAGTTCAATGAAAAAGTTTGTTTCACTACCTATTGTACTGTTTTCTCGCAAATGTGTTGAAAAACGTTGTATGACACACGTGCGGAAATTGGTTTTTACAAACTCGTGACTATGGTAAGCCCTCGACTTCGTCTCGGGCTTACATTCGTCTACTCGTTTGTAAAAACCAACTTACCGCACTAATATCATAAATAACTATTACAGCTGACACTTTTCAAAAATCAAGTAAATGTTGCTGTTAGCTTAATGTTGTCTCATTCATACACAAAAGAAATTACATAATTTGGATTTGTCATACCTACAAAAAAAGCAAAAATATTAGTATTGAAAATTGAGTTTCCTTCATATTCTCTATAGAAAACGGCAATTTCATATGTAAAGACCTAATATAACTTAGGGATCCCATTATAGCACACGGGAGGTACCGACATATTATACAGCACGTTAAGCATATATCTACTGCCAATAAACATGATTTGTGACTTATTTGGGTTGACAAGCAGACCATATGATTTTGTCATCAGTGCGAGAGGGATGGATTCGAGGTAAAGGCTACTTGTTTTATTATAGGTGTCCATAACATACAGGTATGAAGTAATTTAAGGTGCTACGGAAAAAAAACGGCACTTTAAGAGCTTGCATGTCTACTTCAGTAAAGAATGTATTATTTCGATAAAATAGTGTATTATTTTTGAAATCTTTCTTGATAAAATCGCGATTTGAGAAATTCGGCTAGATAAAAATATTTATTGAAATGAGGTCTTTTTCGACACCATTTCGCCTGGGTTGACAAATTTGTGTGACATATGGACTGCGATTATATTGTATTAGATGGGTTTTAACAGTATTTGAATGGCATACGAAATAGTTATTTATGATATTAGTTACATATTAAATAGCACTCTCGCGATTTTGGCGGCAACAGACCATTTTCTGCAATTTGCGCCTCATTCATGATATCAGGTGGAGTAGATTCCATATTAATATCGGATTCGTCACTTGAATTCATATTATTATTTTGTTTATTATTCGGAAAGTCGCAACAAACAATCTTTGACGTTTCTAATCTGATATGAAAATGGGCTAACTAAAATGGCGCGCATTTGCAATGCCAATGGCGCCACGTGCGTGTGGTGAAAATTAGAACTACATCTTTCGTTACATTTTCTCTTTAGTATTAAAGTGAGACAGACGTATTGAGCAAAAGCGCTTCCAAGGAGTTTCGGTCATTGAGCTTATTTATTCTCGTAATGTGAAACTCCTTGGTGGAATTCTTATATATTTTTTATGGAAATTAAAAAAAAAAACCGTAAAGGTTACGCACGGTGCTATACAATGGAGGATGCGGTAAAATAGGTACTTAGGTGAGAGTACCTATTGTACATGTAAACTATTGTACCTATTTCACCTAAGTACCTATTTTACCGTAAAATAGGTACTTAGGTGAGAGTACCTATTTTACCGCACGTTCCATTGTATGGTGCGTAATGTTTAACTTTCGAACAATGTATACAGGCTTTGTAAATGTATTTTTTGAGCAAATGTGTTGAAAAAAATATGACAGATGTTGACCTCATTAAATCCTATCCAGCCAGTACGGTTTCGTCCGGTACGAGTATTCCCGTAGTTTATAGCTACTTTGTTGAACGGCCGGCCACATGGTGTGTTCAGGATGCCAACTAAGTTGGTCGGCGTATACTGCGGTAAAACTTAGCATCAGGATCAGTAAAAAGTTGGATGTATGAACTTTGTTATTAATTTATTTTTGCAAGAGCTGGTGGAGCATGATAGAAATGAAACGTATATAATTACTAGTCCGATAAATTATGTAATTATTATGCACTCCGAGGTAAAGGCTACTTGTTTTATTACTTTTCGTGTCCATAAGAAACAGCTACGGAGGCATTTAAAACGTCATCTGGGTAGGCATTACAATAAATTTTCAATAGTGACATACCACGTCCACTTAATTAAAAGATATACCGTGTTACCACAAAACAGTGTTTAACTTTAGACAGTGTTTAAATCTGTTGTTGTCGCCTTTTCTTTCATATTGTAAAAGAGTGACAGCAACAGATTTACACGCTGTCTAAAGTTAAACACCGTTTTGTAGTAACACCGTAATTTTTTTATCTACGGGTGTATTTATTTTTTACGTTTGAAAAGTTATTTATTCAAAATCTTGCATATACCACACATTTTGAAATATATAAAACTTCTCAAGTCACAAAATTGTCTTCCGTGTCTAAACATTTTTACAAAATATGAAGTAACTTTGCATTTTAAATTGGTGTGTATGATTGAAATGAAACTTAAACGAAATATAATAAACTAAACTTGGTCCCGCTAGGTATATTCTAACTCCTTTTTAGAAAAACAAGGAACCCTTATTTCTATTTCTATTTCTTATAGTTTCGCCCTATCTGCCCATCTAGTAGTACTAGAAAAGCTGTAATTTGGCATCGGTATACATACCTATTAATCATGTCGACAAAAGGCGTAAAATACAAGTTTGAAAAAAAAAAAGTGGGGATGATTTTTTTCTCGTTTATCCCATGGTGTGGGGTGTCGATGGATAGGACGATAGGACCTTCAAAAATATTTCAACATTTTTAAAAGTCAACATTTTCGAGATTCTAATTTGCAGAAACGAATGGAAACTTTGCGAATGCAGTATACACAATACCAGTGGCGTGCACAGAATTTATGAAAATGTTCACTCTAGGAAAGGCAGTGCCTACCCTGGCGTCAAACAAACTTTTTTTTTTCAAAGTGTTAGTAAAAATTTTTCATATTTTTTTTATTGTCGTACTTGACCTTCTGATTGCTTTTCCGGAAAAAAGTTCTGTGCACGCCACTGCACAATACATAGGTAATAAGGTTTTGTTGAATAACCATTGAGTGAATTTTGATTTAAGTGTTCTGTTTCGATTAATTAGAAAAAGGCGGGTTTTTCACAATCCGGCTGCGACCGCTCTTAATTACTATTGAAAATACCTTACGATAGAAAGTTGACCACATATATGTATATGTTGATTTTATGTTTCTGTAAATATCTTATGCAAATTATTATTATTAATTATTATTACCTTTTTAATTGTACAGTGAATTGGATAAGTCTGTAATGCTGTTCAATATTTTTGATAAATAAATAAGTAAATATCGCAAAATTGTCGACATCATTTCCCAATGATGCAAATATAAAGATCAATTTACCACATAATAATTATTTATCATGCCACCATCTGTTACATATTATTCCGTGATAGTTAAACTATTACATACATAACAACATGCGATATTTTATGTATGGAGTAATTTAGGTGTAAGGAAATATTGTCTCTACTTACACGCATTGGAAAATAAATCTACATACTAAATACCGAGCGATTCTTGAACGAATACCAATTTAGCGAAATATTTTATCTATACACATGTGTCCGTTTTAGCTAATTCCCATAGCTCAATTCCCAAAAGTTTTTTTTTTTGAGAATATACGCCACTTTAGATCATATATTTCATTATTATGGTATATAATTTGATCGTTAACATTTTATGATTTTTTTTAAAGAATTTTCAGATATGACGTCACTTGGGGCATTAGGCATTATACTGATTAGTTATAAAAAAGTGGTCTGTCTCTGTCTGTCTACTCATCTGTCATCCATCTCTCAAATCAGCCGGAAGCAAATTATTATAAATTTATCTTGATAACAAAGGTCACATTTCTAAACAGCCTTTTCTCAGGTGACGTCACACGAAGGCAAATGGAAGTTGCAGTTTTTTCGTAAAAATATTCGTCATCATAAGGTTTTTTTAGACCACAAGTTCTATAAATACGGCTTATTAAACCAAAATCTCGAAATGGTTTTCGAATTAACACACCTTAACCTAATTTAACCAATGCGAATTTTTATGTTTTAAGTATCCATCTATCCATCAGCCCGTATTCGTCCACTGCTGGACATAGGCCTCTGGCGGTCCTCAGTCATCCTCATCTAGCCGCCACCCGCAACGTCCTTCAGATCGTCAGTCCAACGGCCAAGTGGTCTCCATTCCAATGCCTTACGGCCCCAACGGTTATCACGTCGGCGACAAATATGGCCAGTCCACTGCCACTTCAACTTACTGATTCGGCAGGCTATGTCGGTCACCTTCGATCTCTGACGGATATCTACGTTTCGGATTTTATCCATCAGAGATATCCCAAGCATAGCCCGCTCCATAGCACGTTGAGCGACCTTAAATCGGCGGATCAAGCCCACGTCTTAAGTATATTAAGGCGATTATCCCGGACAAAATGTGAAATTCGACATTTTAGAATTTCGAAGACGCTGCATCCTGTCGCTTTAGAAAATTGCAGCTCTGCATAAACATACGTTGATTCTTATTCTAAGACCCCTTGGAATTCGTTTTTACATAATTTATCATTTAAAGCTATAATAAGCTTCACGCGTTACTACAAAGTCATAAAAATAAGAAACTGTTTATCATCAGTTTCTCACCAAATACGGGCTAAAATGCAGAAGACATCACATATTCAGGTATGGTTCAAAGAAGTAAAGATTCCTATGAGATTCTTTTTTTATTCAATTTGTTTTAGAAGGAAAAAGCTTGAAAATATTTAATAGCGCCTGAAAAAAAAAATACCAAAACAAGATCTAACGATTTTGATTATTGCTTTTAAATTTAATCAGGCACTTTTGGCTAATATCAGGTGTTTTTGTGGTAGTGTAGTGCATTTGACGATTCCGATTTTGTATCAATATTGTGAACTAGTGGTGTGTGGTGTATAGTAATGTAAATATTCCCTTTTGTTTTGTTTTTGTGCAATAAGTGTAAGTGTAATGTATAGGTTAGGTTAGTTTGCTGTATCATTTATTAAATAAACTAACATTGTAGAAGACAATAATAAATGGTAAATAATGGGTAATAAAAGAATAATAAAGTACTACGGTTCTGGTAAAGCCAAGCGAGTTTACCAAAATAAAGGTCGACGACTCCTCGGTCTCAAATAGGTACAGAGCATAAAATATAATCTTTACGTCAAAAATAAAATAAATCAAAATAAAAAACAAATAAAAGGCCAATAGAGGCAATATTATATATTTATTAAAGTATTACTCGCACATGTGATAATATTATAAACTTATGAACGAATAACTCTTTTCGAGTGCAACAACAATAAAAAGATTTTATGCAACAAAGATTGAAGAATCACGTCGAGGTGCATAATTGAAAAACTGCAGAGACGCAACCACACGTGCATTTGTCCCAAGAGCTGCAGTTGATTTCATACAGTGCATTGTGTGCACAAGACATTCGAAGGCAGCCAGAGACTCAAAGGATTTCTCTCCATTCTTCAGAGGGCTATTGACGGTCTCCAATATCAATACGTAACTCGATGAGGACTGCTTGAAGCAGGCATATGGAACAGAACCCACACAATTATTGCTGCTCGTTTGATGGACTCTAATCTTGTGCTATATAGGTACCACTGTGTTCTTCTTACTGCCGTCTCAATATAGCGTATCCAAGTTTCAAAAACATCTTTAATTATTGTTATATGCTCCTTTGTGCATTTTTGACAAATACCAAAATCTTGATCATCTGTTACAGCCTTCTGTCAAAGTCAGTATAATTTTGATGAACATAAATACTCGCAACGTGCCAGTTAATCAAATTAGAACCTTCTTACTTACATTTTAACGTAAATGAAGGAAATCGTAAATAAAATAAAAAATATAACAGCCAAACTTTCCCAATATTATACCCATTTACAATTTTTAGGAAAATGTTTGGAAATTGGTGCAGCACCGAAAGGGCTGATACCAAAAATTGCCCTCAGTGCAATACCACCAATAATCAGAAGCAACATGATTATGGTTAACTACATGAACGCCTTACACTCTACACACATGCTCTACATACAATATATACACCTCTGCACAGATCAGAAAAATTTCGCACAAAAAACCCATCCTTCCAGAAGAGCTACAAATAAATATCCAAATACGCTACAAATAAATTTAAATATCTGCCTAACTTTGCCCGTTCAATTAGTCTTACTAAACAACCAATCAACCCAAATTTTGGATTTATTTACGTATATAACATGTGTTATTATTTTACTCTAATTAATGATTCTTTCGCTAAACTCATAAACTAAACATGAAAATCAGAGGTGCGATTGTGTAAGAAAATAGTCATGAAATCGTATTCATTTGATAGCTTAAAACTAATCATTTCACTTGTCAAACGGCCAATTTGAATTGTCTATGGTATTCATAGATGCTTTACGATTTGTATTGTTATTTTAGACAATGAGTGAATGATTTGTTAAGATTGACAGATAATTCGAATTGTCTAAGATTTTGTTAGTTCATCGCTAATGTCAAATGATTGCGGCGACTTGTTGTCTATGACAATCGTTTAACGGTAAGTGTTTTTGATTATTTTGGAATAAAATTAGGTAAAACAATTTTTATTCTACCATTAAAATCAATAAATGATGTTCAATAAATTAAAATTGTGGAGCTTTTTAGTCAAAACCCTTGGCTTTGGCACAGAAATAAGAATTGTTTTTTATATGAACACAGTTTGGGGTTATATTTTTGTAGGAAAGATATTATGAAAAGGTTTAGGGCAGTTCGGCCACAGATTAAAATATTTTTTCTTACTTTTTAGGGTTCCGTCTACTATATAATCTGTGGTTTCGTACCCAAAGGGTAACCAACGGGACCCTATTACTTAGACTCCGCTGTCCGTCTGTCTGTCCGTCTGTCAACAGGCTGTATCTCATGAACCGTGATAGTAAGACAGTTGAAATTTTCACAGATGATGTATTTCTGTTGCCGCTATAACAACAAATACTGAAAAACAGAATAAAATAAATATTTAAGGGGGCTCCCATACAACAGACATGTTTTTTCGCTGTTTTTATATATAATGGTACGGAACCCTTCGTGCGCGAGTCCGACTCGCACTTGGCCGGTTTTTGTATTTTGGTTCGGTTGCTATTTCGTCATACTAATATAATAAAGAAACATACTATAAAATAAAACACCGACCGATTCAAAAATATTTTGCAGTTGCAGTTGACTTGACACTTGAATTGATTCGAAACTATGACGCGTTATTATAACTACAAAACTCGGACGAAGACAAATAATACGATAAGATATAGCGCTGTCTCTTTCAGACATCACATCTAGTAAAAAAAGTAATCCCGTGTCAAGCTCTTCAACTACATATACTGTTGAGTAGTAGTAAACTTATGCCACCACCTGGGGTCGAGCAGCTGAAACTCGGTTTTCCTTCAATTGTTGCGTTTGGTTATACGAGTTGCATGGAGATAAGTTTCGATTGAATTCTATGTTTTAAATTATAAAAAATAATTTTTGTGGTGGATTTAAAAAATGTAATCAAAAAGATCTATTATTTTTGTGTTTGACATAATTTTAAAGTAAATAAGTCATCAAATTTCATTTTACGTAGGTAGTACACAATAAAACGCAATTTCATTTCGCATTTTTTAAACCATCGGTCATTTCTAAACCTTCGGTTACTTTTCGGTCTTCATTTTATGGACAGTTTTACACAATTCGAATTTGCCCTACACGATCCTTGACAATGGTATAGATTTATCATCTATGACCAACCTTACACAATCGCACCTCTTTACATTACCAGAATACGGACGCCTCACAGAATAAGGTTGCGGGAAGCGCGCGGGGCGACTCGCTTGCAAGTGCGCCGCGCAGCAGGAATAAGACGATAGTTTTTTTCAAATACAGACTGTTCACAGGTATTTTACCTCTGACAGCTGTTCTATGTCCAATACTTAAGAAACATTTTCGATCAGCCTAGAGGTAAAATAACTGTGAACGATCTGTACCTATCGCGGCCGCGGCCGCTAACTCAATGATTCCCTTAAAAGCTAAATTTAACGACAAATAAGGCAATTGGTAATATTTATTTACATAAAAAGAATTTGGGACACGTGCTGTGGCTGTGATAGAAAGGGAACTGATACCTTACAGAGTATATTCATCTTCCTTTTTGTTTTGATGTACCGTTTTCCTTGTAGCATGCGTCATCAGGACTTTGGAGTTCTTAAAAACGATGACTGCATTACACGCAGTAGAAAGAAAAAAGCTATGACACAGATTTGGGATATATTTATGTAAAAAAAAATTATACTTGCGATTGTCGGCGCTTGGTGAAACTTGAAACACATCTTGAATTAAAAACACTTGTACAGTATAGTTTCACTTTATTTATGTTAACTCCCAACCGGTTTCCGGTTTTACTCAATTTTCAAGGGAAGATGATTTTAATTAACATGTACAAGTGTTTTTAATTCAAGATGTATATTTATATATTATTTGTTCAATAAAACCTTAACAACAAACATCAAAATACATATAAATGAAAATTGTAATATTATTAATATAATATCATAATTATAATTATTCGTATCATAATTATTCCAATAATAATAGAATTATATAAATATATGTCACAGACCCAACTAACCTCATTTATCGAGCCTAGTTGGAAACGCCAAGTAGTTTACTTGGGTGAGGTCAATACAGCGATGATAGTTTTTGGTAGTCTGACGTTTTGGTTTGTCGGTGAAGTCTGTCTGCCATGACAGGATTCTGTTGGAGAGCGCCGGGACGAACGGTCATTGCTTTGAGGGTGCGTCGCTGTATCGAACTTACCGCGTTTCTCGACCAAGTAATCCGAATCTATCCGTCTGATCGTTATCGCCATGTCTGACACACCTGACATCGAACCCTCCTTCCCGTCCCCTTCATATATAATTCTACCATCGGAACGATATTAAAAATAAACTTTTTCTGCAGATTTAAATGTACGACATTAAGTTAGTGTCAGAAACCTTTTAGTAGTTTATGCTACTAGGGCGAAAAGGAATAAATTACGAGGACGATTTAAAACACGAGCGTAGCGAGTGTTTTAAACGTAACCGAGTAATTTATTGCTTTTACGCCCGTGTATCATACTACGTTTTTCAATGCATAGTGTGAGGAAATAAAACAAATATAATTTTGTGAACTTTCAATTATGATTGGCTCAAAAGGATTGTATCCATAGCCGTTAAACGGTGTAAAAAAAGTATAACGTCTATGGTACACAGGAAAGGCTGCAGGTTAGCCAACCATTGTAAATAAATAAAAAAAAAAAAATATTAAAGCCCTAGGGCAAAATAATCGACTTTCTGTTCGGTTTTGATCCATAAAAAGTGGGCCTTTACGAGCACATGCATTGAAAAAATATTTAGAAATATGAATAAAAATAAAATAACGTATTCATCAAAAGTGTGTAGGAGATTTTGTAGACTTTATGTAGCTTGAATTTAGACGTTCTTTGTAGAACAACATTTGTTGAACTGAACAAATATTTAAGGTCCATTGTGTTCAGAAAGCCTCAAAATGTAAAATAATAGTTTCCAAAGTGCACTGTTTGTTAATAACGTAGTTACAAAGTCTCAGGCCATTTTCCGTTGTTGCGACAACTTTGCTTATCGGGCCGTCTCGTCGCGCGGACAAACTTTGTCAGGTCGACAACGCCGGTTCACAAAGTTTTGTTACTTCGTGTCTCGAAATATTTTACTTTCTTTCATAATTATTGTCGTTCTGTTTGTATTTTTTATTTGCTACACAGGTACTGGTCTGAGATTAGGTCATTAAAATCTATAACTGAAAGTTAAAATAAACTTTATTGACGGTGCACGCACACGCACTCCCAGTCCTGAGTGAATCAATATGGGAAGTCGAAATTTCATTTTATGTTTTTTACAAAAATCGTTATTGTTTCATGATGCTGATCACTTATAAGAATTTTACAAAAATTGTTATCGATTCATGATGCTGATCACTTACCAAGACTCCAGTATGAATTTGGATGATGATCAAAAAGTCACCTTGTATATAGTGTGTAATGATGACCTGCTCAGAAAATGAAACCACATGTAGGGAATACCTCTACAAAGCCATAAAAAAAATAATTTCGAGAAAATATTTCTGTTTAGAGAAATTTGTTTTCTCGAACAAAATAAATCGTGTTCCAAGTGTGCACCTTCCCTTCCAGTATTACTACATGTCAGTAACCTGCACGAAGCGGCAACATCGCATTTTTTAAGCCTGTTAAAAAAACGTGGTTAGTGCGTTGCACTTGTGAGCGAAACTAAATTAATTATTAATTTGTAGATGTATTAATAGGAATGTCGAAATGAAATTTAGTACAAAGAACCCTCATAACATCCCCTATACGTGGTTTCAATTTCTGAGCAGGTCATCATTACACGGTGTAGGTATACAAAGATCAAAGATTAATTCATTTGGTCATTTGAAAAAGTGACACTTATATTTATTAACACAGATTTTCCAAACTATAAATTTTTTCAAGTTATGAGTATCTACAAATATTACCCACGTGTAATATTATAGTTTGTACCTAATCAACCTTTTGGCTATTTTTACGGAATACGTACCTAAGCATGCCTTGTCAGGTCAAAAAGTCCGCCATTTTCCGCCATTACAACTTTTCTTATCATCGAAGCGTGTTCAAGAAACTTCGTCAGGTCGCCAACGTTCATTTTCAAAGTTTTCCAGCGCCTTAGGTTTTCATTTCATTAGTTAGCGCGAAAATAAAGTACTGGAAAAGTTTTGTTACATGTACACTGGTAGATGGTAATTGGATGTTTGTTAGTTTGTTATATGCTGTAGTTGCTTATTGTATTAGTATTTTTTCGAGTAACCTTGGACTAAAATACGTTTTATACTTTGATCTCTTTTGATTCTTATATGTATTATATTAGTAGTTTATGCTACAAGGGCGCAAAGGAATAAATTACGAGGACGATTTAAAACACGAGCGTAGCGAGTGTTTTAAACGTAACCGAGTAATTTATTGCTCTTACGCCCGTGTATCATACTACGTTTTTCAATGCATAGTGTGAGGAAATAAAACAAATATAATTTTGTGAACTTTAAATTGTAATTGGCTCAAAAGGACTAGGTATCCAGAGCCGTTAAACAGTGGAAAAAAAGTATGACATTTATGGTACACAGGAAAGGCTGCAGGTTAGCCAACCATTGTAAATAAATTAAAAATAATAATAATAATAATAATAAAGCCCTAGGGCAAAATAATCGACTTTCTGTTCGGTTTTGATGCATAAAAAGTGGGCCTTTACGAGCACTTGCATTGAAAAATATGTTATGAGTAATTAATGAATTTTTCATCAATATACATTTATATATTTGTGTAAACTGTTTATGTAGTTTATGTATTTTATTATATACTATAACTTTGCTTTAAATGTTTATTAGGATGTAGTCTAGTTATTTATTATTTAAGTACTATTTTCAATATTATCCCTTTTAAATAGTGCCAAAGGTTAGTTGGTAGAAAATACTAATTAGTATTAAGCTCGCCTTTGTACAATAATTTTATTCTGTGCATTAAAGAATTTTATTATTATTATTATCATCCGCGGACAAATTTTTTTTTAAAAACGAAGAGCCATGTTTGTTTATTTCTTAAGTATTTATTAAATGATAATCATCGTATAGTATTTATAAGAAAATCTAATTATTGCATACCTTTTAAAGAATGTAAGAATACTTTAGTTGTTATACTAACAGGTATTGTTGTGACGTTAGTAGACAGTTAACAGTAATAATATATTCATATCTAAGAGTGTTTCAAACAAACAGCATTATTTTTTTATATTCATTACAAGTCACGCACAACACTATTTATATTTATAGATTTTTTAATCGAAATAGATTGGTTCGTCGGAAAAAAAATGGTGATAGGTATAGCTCGAGTTCTTATTGTTATTTGTTGTTTCAATCAAGAGCAATGTTTCTCAAATTGTTATGATATAATTAGAGTTCTTATTAATATTTGTTGTTTAAATAAAGAGCAATGTATCTCAAATCGTCATGATATTATTAGAGTTTTAATTGTTATTTGTTGTCTCAATCAAGAGCAATGTATCTCAAATCGTCATGATATAATTAGAGTTTTTATTGATATTTGTTGTTTTAATGAAGAGCAATGTATCTCTAATCGTCATGACATAACTAGAGGTTTTATTGTTATTTGTTGTTTCAATCAAAAGCAATGTATCTCAAATCGTCATGATATGATTAGAGTTTTTATTGTTATTTATTGTTTCAATCAAGAGCAATGTGTCTTAAATCGTCATGATATAACTACAGTTTGTATTGTTATTTGTTGTTTCAATCAAGAGCAATGTTTCTCAAATCGTCATGATATAATTGGAGTTTTTATTGTCATTAGTTGTTTCAATCAAGAGCAATGTTTCTCAAATCGTCAATTAAAATATCAATATTGCGACCCTTATCAACACCACCATCACGAAATTTTTATTGAACCATTTATTTGTTGTAATTGGTTTAATTGCCTGTAAATCGATACCACAGCTGTTGTAAAAGAAATTAATCTACGAGCCAATTTACAGGAGTAATTGAAACTGGGGTTGGGAAAATCCACTGATCGTAGATGTTTACATTTATGTTTCGGAGGGTTCCGTTGAACGGCTCTTTATAATATAAATAAAAGTATTTTTGGTGTATTATTGTTACCAACTTGGTTTTCTAATAATAAATATATATGGGTTGTTCAACGAACGAAACGAAAGGTAAACTAAACGATTATTTTTCGGTTATGATAATAAATAGTCGGCATATTTTCAGAGAACATGAAAGAGCCTAAGAGATACAAAGTTCATTATTTTTATTCAATGTTCTTATATAAATATGTTAGTTTACTAGAGTTGACTAGTCCCTACCTACTGTGGGGATAAGAATCCATAAATAAATAATAATATTATATATAAATATATAATATTAAATATTTATTATTATTAACTTATGGATTCTAATATATATACAAGGTGACTTTTTGATCATCGTCCAAATTCATACTGGAGGCTTGGTAAGTGATCAGCATCAGGGATCGATAACAATTTTTGTGAAATTCGTATAATGAAATTTGGAGTTCCCATAGTAATTCACTCCCAGTTCTGAGTGAATCACTATGGGGAGTCGAAATTTCATTTTATAAATTTTACAAAAATCGTTATTGGTTCATGATGGTGATCACTTACCAAGGCTCAAGTATGAATTTGGACGCTGTTTACAAATTCAGCTTGTATATATACTTTAAAAATTAAATACACAGCAAAAGCTTTTATGTTTTTTAAAATATAAAATATACATACAATTTCATTAAGATACTCATTAAATAAAATTGCTTTTAATTAATATACTCAACTGATGCCGGGTCCAGATCGAACCCGAAATATATCTTGAAAATACTTTACAGTATTGCATTATCATATCTATCAGTATAATTATGTAATGCATATTTTATTTCTTAATAATTTAAAATTGTGTAGTACGAATAAGTACTACAATATGGTACGTTCCACGCTTAAATTTTCCTGAATTAATAGTTCAGGTTTTAGTACGACGCCATTTTAGTGTGTAATAACTGAATTTCAAAAGTATGACATAAATAATGTAGGTATTGACTGACGCAATTTCTATCATAAGCCCATAGAAAAACTCCATTTTACTTTATCTATGAAAAAAGCGATGATTTATGGTTTATTACTCCTATAATATTATAATAAACAACCTATTTTCCGAGACGCCGAAATCCGATCAACCTGCTTTGCAACATGTTTCATGTGTAGGCTCTATACCTATCATCTGATAAAACTTCTAATGTGCAGTAGCATTAAGGTTTATTTTCGAGTATTTCAGCGGTTAGTACGCACAGACGCAGACGCAGGGCCGAGATGACATCATCTGGGGCGGCGATCAATTGACGCTATGCGGTGGCGCACGCATCAATCTTGCACAACTGTGCGACCATTGTATAAAAACTGTTCTGTGAAAATGTGAACAAATTATATAATAAAATATAAATTATATTGTGAATTTATTTACATTTTGAAATTTATTGCATATTATGTTATTTTACTAGTTATTAATGCGAGCTTTATACATTTTAATCGTTTATTTAAAAATTAACTTCTTCATCTATCTTACGTTAAGAGGCCCCTTTACGCTTGGATTTTTCTCAAGATTCATACAAAAGGTAAAAACTGAATGTGAAGTCAACAGCTTATTTTCTTCATATTTCTTTTCATAAGTATTATCTAGCGGCATCTAACTACGTCTCTATACAGCCAAAAAGGTAAAATTTTACGAAACACCGTCATAATAGCTGTCAGAATATCGTGAATATTGTCTCGTTTTTACGCAAAGTTTAGCAAGGTGTATAATTTTTATCTATACTGGAAATAAAAAAAAAAGAGAAATACAAACGTCGTTCATGTAAAAAAGACCAAGTTAATACACTTTTCTATAAATAAACAATTACCGTTTTAACAGTTTTTACCTGAAAACATTTCACAAATTCAATTAATTTACATAATGTATTTTTGAACCTTGTATTGTATTTGTACTTTGTACTTCGTTGAGTTAATTAGGTAGTAATAAAGTAAACAATGTTTTAAATAGCAGGGGTTTAGCTGAATTATCCCGAGACAAAAACACAATACTCGTACAGTTTACAGTTTACAAGACTCGAGATAAATTCGCAAGTCTACCTAAATAAACGTGCTTCGATGTACGAGTCAACAATAAAAAAATGTGTTAATGTTTTCTGAGTCACCATTTCGGATCGAAGCCAACACATAACTTCTACAAAAATCAAATCTTTGATATCGGAGAAAATCCTGTCACGGTGCGCCAAGCCAACTAGGCCACCAAAAATACTACTCGTATATCAATTAAATCCGAATGTAATACGATTCTACTCACTGAATGACAAATTATTTGTGCCACGGTTTGATTGACAATCTATTTGAGGAAGGTAAGTGAACTCAGCCGATTTATTTTTGTTAGTTGGCACATTTTTTTGTTCATCACATTTACGTGTTAACCTTTCTGTTGCAACTATTAACGCTCATAAATGTCCGACTCTTTATCCTTTGAACTCTTTCCTCATATTTTATTCTTATGTGACCTGATATTAGCCTTTGCTCTATTAGTGTCTGCAATACAAAGTTCAGCTAATGTAGGTTTGTATTTATGATATGGATGTCAGTCGAAGGGTGCAGCAATGCAACATAGCATGACAACAGTAAATGGAGTTACGTAACACAACGATTGTGGAGGTGACACGGTTTCCGATATTTGTTAAAGTAGGGTACATGGGTTCATTTCAAAATAAACGTCAACATTTGACAAAGTTTTCACAGCTAAAGTTTCAAAAGTAACATCATATATATGCAAATAAAAACTTGCCAAGTTTTACATGATCAGAGGCAGGGAAGCTAACAAACTTTATTTTGAACCAAGTGAAGAAAGTAGTATATTCCTGGCAATTTCTGCAGCTATAATTTAAGGAAGCTCCCTAGTATTTGGCACCCTTTTAGATGTAAATTCTTTTCGCGGCGAAGCCGACAAATCTGCACTTCCTTTTCACCGAACTTAGTCCCTTTTTCACATTTGTGTTGTGTGGAAGCCGACAAATCTGTACTTCCTTTTCACCGAACTTGGTCCCTTTTTCACATTTGTGTTGTGTGGAAGCCGACAAATCTGCACTTCCTTTTCACCGAACTTGGTCCCTTTTTCACATTTGTGTTGTGTGGAAGCCGACAAATCTGCACTTCCTTTTCACCGAACTTGGTCCCTTTTTCACATTTGTGTTGTGTGAGATTGTATTTCGTTTAGCTATCTGCTTTTTCCAAAGCAAACTGTTAAGTTGGCGTAGACTTTCAATTAACTGAATGATTCTTGTGGAACATTAATAATTTATCAGGAATACGATTTTCCACACTGGTTTCATTATCAACTTTTTTTTGTGTACGTAGAGTTTAATTGCACTAGACGTCACATCAGATAAACATACGGCAGACCATTGCCCTCTTCGTGTATTTGTCTCTGTCATACTCATAGCATCTCAAATTGCTCTTATGTTGGGCCAACTTACACCAATCGCTCATACTGAACACACTATAGCGACAAAACATTGTCACCATCGAAATCTGGATCAACACAATAGTTCCCGCAAATATACTAGCATCTCTAATTGTGCTTATGTGGGAGCGACTTACTCCGAGCCGCTTAGGTCAATCATTCATACTGAACACACTAATGCGATAAAATATTGCCCTCTTGAGATCTGAAGCAACAAATAATAGTTCCTGCAAATATCCTAGCATCTCTAATTGTGCTTACGTGGGGCCAACTTAGGCAAATCACTCAAACTGAAAACACTGGATCGACAAAACATTGCCCTCATCGAGATCTGGGGCCTAATTGTCTAACTTCAACATCTATCACTATAGGTTTCAAAGGTACGCGTGATTGGCTAGAAATTATGTGTGACGTGATTTCTAGCCAATCACGTTACCATTGAAAGCGATAGCTATAGATGTTGAAGTTAGACAATAAGGCCTCTGGAGCACATAGTTTCTGTAAATATCTGCATTTTTTCCTAACTTTTATAAGTAAGACTATTGTGTGAATTTATTCACGCAATTAAACATTCCCTTGAAATGTTCGGGTTAACAACTGTTCTTGCACTTACTTATCTCTGCGGTTCGTCGTATTCCTTATCATCGTGACGGTGTAATTGAGAGCAACGGTTTATAAATAGCCGTAAATTGTTTCAACTTCCAACGAAAGCCTGTTAGTGGAAGAAAGGTTGGTGTCATAACCCCACGTTATGATGCCAGTGATCTAGACACAACATTCATTAATGAGAAAACCGAATCCGGCAAAGTTTTCTGTCCAATCTCTTGAAGATAAAACCAAATCTTCATAAATAATTTTTCAATGCATGTGCTCGTAAAGGCCCACATTTTATACATCAAAACCGAACAGAAAGTCGATTATTTTGCCCTAGGGCTTTATTATTATTATTTTTTATTTATTTACAATGGTTGGCTAACCTGCAACCTTTCCTGTGTACCATAAATGTTAAACTTTTTTTCCACTGTTTAACGGCTCTGGATACAGTCCTTTTGAGCCAATTATAATTTAAAGTTCACAAGATTATATTTGTTTTATTTCCTCACACTATGCATTGAAAAACGTAGTATGATACACGGGCGTAAGAGCAATAAATTACTCGGTTACATTTAAAACACTCGCTATACGCTCGTGTTTTAAATCGTCCTCGTAATTTATTCCTTTTCGCCCTTGTAGCATGAACCTATATGTAGCTCTTCAATTTTTAAAATTAAAATTAGAGATTAGCACCGTTTATCTTAAATGCCCCCCACCAGCAATAGTAAAAAACATGTTACATGCCCTTTTCACAAGCACAAGTACCCAGATAACGAGGGTTTCGTCACCAGCTCTCGGCCTACAAGGCATGTCCTGATTACTAGCCGTTACACGAAGGTTCACGAAACTGCATAGCGAACGTCGTCGGTTGCGCTTGCATAGCGCCAACACTCATAAGATAATTATAATTACCGGTTGACCCGGTGCTACACGTGATTTAAGGCATTTTGGTTCTCAATCCAACAATTAAGGCGCTACGAAAAAAAAATCGACACTTTAAGAACGTGCATATCTACTTCAGTATGTAATGTATTATTTTGAAAAAAAAAAAATATATTATTTTTGGATTCTTTTTCTAGGGATCTGTTAAAACAGAAACGCGATAGGAGAAATTCGGCTCCATACAAATATTTATTGAAGTGAGGTCTTTTTCGGCACCAATTCTCCTGGTTTGACAATTTAGAATGACATATGGACTGCAATTATATTTTATTAGATGGGTTTTAACAATATCTAGGACCTCGTTAAACGAAATTTTAATAGCAACTTTAGTACATTTTATATCAATAAAAAACCGTCTTTTTGCTACTTTTCCACGAATCCGTCCCTCTCGCACAGAGGGTTTTTTCGCATATAGTACTCTATATGCGAAAAAACCAGGGACACTAAAACTTTTACATATCGCCTTAAGGACTTCGTGGCGGGACTACTTTGGTGGCGCGAGTTCTATCTATGCAGCGTGGGCTAATCAGGTTAGTGCTGTTCCATTGAATGCGACTTGCGAGTTAAATGGATCAAAACGACGCGTGCGCTCAAAATAATCGTTTAGTTCAGGTTGTTCAGGTCATTCGCTTTGTCCAGGGTTGCCAGGTTGCCTATTTTTGTTATCAGGGTTGCGGAATTTTGTAAGAAACTATTACGAAAGGATGATATTGTTTTAGCAAGGTGTATTTTCCATTGCTAGACAAGAGGCATCTCTTTCCTGGGCCTCAATTCCGGGCTCGAAGGAAATATCCCGACTATGGAGATGAATCTCCGTTTCAAATCTCCGCATCAATGTCCGGTTGAAATCTCAACACTACGAAAAAACCCTATTCTTGTAGACCATGGAGAAGGATTAGCAACGGAGAAGATAATTTCGTCTTAGAGACGTTCCGTTTTTACCGATTCATTTTGCATATAATCGATTGTCTTATTTTTCTTTTTTTAGTAAAAATAATACGTGTTTCATTTAACAAATCTAAGCAAACACAATACGATCAAGAATATTTTAGCATATTGTGGGTCTACAACTGTCTTTTTTTTAATAATAACTGAAAACATAAATACAAATTAGCGTGAATCGAAACGCATTGCGCGTGAGTTTGTGTTCATTTTAACCTGAAGCGCTAGTTTGCTTTATGCAAATGTGTTGATCAAATCACATCACAGCATAATACTTTTAAATAAAGCGCTTTCAGCGCTGCTGTTGTACTAGACTCCTAACCTCCTAAGCGTTCTGTCAAGTCTCCTACATTTTATTATTTTAAAGTCGAAATAAATTCATAATTTGTGAAGAATGCCTCGAATGTCCGGCGTTTAGTTGTAAAAACTAAGGAATACTGACGAAAAAGCTGTGGGTCCAGGCATTACGTCTCAAAAATTGGCATCCTGGTTCATCTGCCAGGTTATGTCGGAATCATTTTAAACCGGATGATTATTATGATGAAGGTAAACATACTGGTAAGTTACTCGTTAAACTTCAAATAATTAAATAAATAAGTTAAATAATTAAACTTCTTGGTAGAACCATCATTGTGCCTACCACCTCCCTTGACACGAGTTCCTTTTGGGGTGGCGTAAGACATGCATTAACTTGCTCACCTTTTTTATTCGCGCATCTATAAATTAAGGCTGTCATGGACTAATGCTTTTAATTATACATTTTGAAGCATATAGGTAAATGATTTCAATATCTATATGACAACTAGTTGAACCTCAAGCTAAACCTATCCCGGTTCAGAGCTCCTCACATTTTATTCTGCGTTTCTATACTGCAATGATATCATGTTAATAAATTTTCTTCAGTACTCAGATAAGTGTGCTTCATTAGTTTTGTTTTGCATTATTTTAGGTTTGAAACGGGAACGTAAGAACTTGAAGAAAGGTGCTGTTTACAAAACCTGCAAGTCCAACCTCGAAACGAAAACTTAGGTATGATGCATGATGTGCGAAAAACGAAGTACCAACAGACTGGAATCCATCTAACCAAGAACAAATTATTTTTGATGGTTCTGACATCTCTTCAGAAATAGTACTTAATTGAAGCAACTGTCGAAGTAAATACGGATTGTGCTGGCACAGAGTTTCCTGTACAAAAACCAAGTAATACATTGGCTCAGCAGGCTTCATGGAGCACATACAAGCACAGTAATACTTTGAAAGTACTAGTTGGAGCTACACCCGGAAGGTTGTTGTCATACTGCTCTCCTGCATACGGTGGATCTACAAGTGACAGACGGACAATAGAACGCAGTGACCTACTTGTAAAATGTGAATCAGGAGACACTAGTCTGCCTGACCATGGGTGGATTTAACGTGCAAGACATCTTCGTTGCAAACAAACAATGTTACAGTTAACATACCTGCATTCCTCAAAGGTAAAAGTCAGTTAAAAGGCTTAACTATACTCCTATATAACTATACTATATAACTATACTCCTAACTATACTATATATGACAGAAAACTTGCTAGTAAACGAGTTCACATCGAAAGGTTGATTGGTCTTACTAAGACGTAACCTGACTATAGTTATATTCAATTAGCAAGTAAAATATTTTTTGTTTGTTTCATGTGCTGTAATTTTAGAGAATGCATAGTTAACATTAATAAATAAATGAGTAAAACACTGGATTGTTGTTTAATTTTTATTGATTATGTCATAACTTTTATAAAAACGTCCATGTAAAATCATGGGTTTAAAATAATTATTATAAAAAGCACTAAGAGTATCCAACATGGCCTCAATAAATTCATTATTCCAAGAGTGACCTTAGCCTTAGTTACCTATATATATTTAGCAAGTAAAACATTTTTTGTTTGTGTCTTGTGCTGTAATTTTAGAGAAGCTATAGTTAACATTAATAAATAAATAAGTAAAGCACTGTATTGTGGTTAAATTTTTATTGATTATGTCATAACTTTTAAACAAATATGTATCTAAAATAATGATTATAAAAAGCACTCAACAGTATCCACCATGGCCTCAATAAATTTATCATTTCTTTTTATCTCAATTACAGCCAAATGTGAAAGTGTATACACCCAACAATGTACAATATTGCCGTTTGGCACGTTTGGTACAAAATAGTTTACCCTGTATTTGTCTGTAATGTGGATGAATTTTCTTTAATGTAATTTCTCCATCCACATATCCAAAAAATGGAACATTTGTAGGGTTTATCTCTCGATATTTAGCACTATATGAAAATTTCACTTCCAATACACCATTGGCACCTAAAATACCATCTGCTGAAGCACCAAGAAATGGGTGAGTTTCCAATAGAAATATGCCCCACTTAACTACACTTCTTATGGTAAACATTTCTTCAAATCATGATTTATATATAAATCATGAATTATCCTCAAGTCTCATTTAATTCTATAATTTCTTCAAATCGTTTGATTGCAAAGGGCTCCTGTATCTTTCCATGCATAGTAGCTTTAGAGTGAAAATGCTTCGGTGACATGATTTTTGTAACCAGATGTTTTTATTAATATCTCTACACTACAATGACACACTGAAAATTGCTAGCTGTTATGTGTGATTTCCTAATAGTGTACTTCCATCTTGAAGTCTGGTATTTTCTTCTACTTTCAGCAGCCTCAGCTTCCGTAAACTAGCTCTGGGCCAAGAATTCATAATAATCGTTGGTAGGTATCCAATCGGTTGCAGGAAATTCACAATGGGTAGCAAAAAGTCATCAAAATTACAGGTACCTGCTTATAAAAGTCCGTAAAACGTAGCCGAGTGAAATTTTATCAAAAATAACCACACAAAAGCCGTCAAAATGTTGAAGTTTATGTTATTTATTTTGATAATTTGGCAGTTACTGCAACGGAGATGTCTATCTCCCCAGCTTATGACCAGTCGAGACATCTCGCTGATTTGCGATCGAAAAATCTACGGATGGAGATCGTTAGAATAGCATTTTTTGTTTTTCGACGGAGATAAGCACTTTCTCGCCAGATATTTCGACCGTGGAGATCATCTCCATACCTCCGGAATTGGCTTCCTGGGATCCAAAATCACGGTTCAGCGTTACTTCAAACCACCCTGTTATGAAAAGCCAGCCAGGAAAGCCAGGATCAAATTAATTAAGGAACGACAGTAGAAATATCTTACAGCGTGATATTTTTTAAATTACTCTTTCTTTTGCTACAAGTTTTGATCTTCAATTGCGATCTTTGTCAGACAGTGTCAGTTTGTCTACTAATTCTGTGTTCCTATAATATATTACCTAGATTGTGATGTCTTTTGTTGTAGATTCACGCTTCAGAATTCAAGTTTGGAATAATTTAAACTGTAAAGCTTCCAGTGAGTCTTTTCGCTTAAAACAAGATATAAGAGGAACTAATGTGCGGAGACATGTTAAAGGAAGCCAGATAAAACGGCTTCCATTGATTGAACTTGACGTGCCAATTAAATGACACTGCCTGACGATGACCCTATAAAAACCAAAGAGGGTTCATGAAAGCAATAATAATTTAAAACAATTTTAATTGAACAATATTCTAGGAGTACTGCCATCACGAATCAACAGTCAAATGTGTAATGTGTGATGTGTACTTGTGTAAGTAAACACAAGAAAAACATTCCTGAATACCCCCCTGTAGATTAGCTAATACAATTCGCTAAGTTTAAATTATGTTAAGGTGGGTTAATTCGAAAACCATTGAGAAATTTAGGTTTAATAAGCCGTATTTTGGATTAGCCAAGTTAGATTAGATTAGCCCCTGCAGATTAGCTAATACAATTCGCTAAGTTTAAATTATGTTAAGTTGGGTTAATTCGAAAACCATTGAGAAATTTAGGTTTAATAAGCCGTATTTTGGATTAGCCAAGTTAGATTAGATTAGCCCCTGTAGATTAGCTAATACAATTCGCTAAGTTTAAATTATGTTAAGGTGGGTTAATTCGAAAACCATTGAGAAATTTAGGTTTAATAAGCCGTATTTTGGAACTTTTGGTCTAAAAAACTTTATGATGATGAATATTTTTACGAAAAAGCTGCTACTTGCATTTGCCTTCGTGTGATGTCGCTTGAGAGATGGCTGTTTAGAAATGTGTCCCTTGCTATCTAGATAAATTTATAAAAATTTGCGGCCGACTGCTTTGACAGATGGATGACAGATGATTAGACAGACAGAGAGAGACCATTTTTTTTATAAGCAATCACAATCAATCATATAAGCAAATCACAATCAGTATAATGTCTAAAATTCTCAAGTGACGTCATAGCCGATAATTCTTTAAATAATCATTTGAAATTAAGCTATGGGAATTTGTCTATGCTAATACGTAACAAAACGTGATTTGGGGAAAAACATATGATACGGCTGGCAGCACCGCTGCGTTTTGCAGTCGTGGGCGGCTTGCAACTGCGTGAACGGAATGTTGCAGTCACGATTTTGAGGTATTTGACTTCTGATGTTGAGATACTGTTTGTTGGTTATCTCGTTTAGTTTGAGGTGTGGCCTGGTTTTCATAAATATGTACCATTCTGTTAAGAGGCTATGCGAATTTTATTTTTGCCACTGTCACTCCAAGCGAAAAATCGCGCAGTGCGAGAGGGGCGGATTCAGGAAAAAAGGGAAAAATGTTGGTTTTATATTTTTATTAAAAAAACTAAAATACGCAAAACTTCAAATATCAAATTTCTAGATATTCCTGAAACACACCTAATAAAATCTGTTTGAGTTCTGTATATGGTTCCTATTCGTCAAACGAGGAGAAAAAGTGTGTTTGAAGACCTCATTTCAACAATTATTTCTATCGAGGAAAATTTATCCAAACATGTTTTCCAATTTCAAAACCCTAGATTATATAGTCAAAATGCGTATACCAGAAACTGATTATAATTTTCAGAGTATTTCATGAAATACACAGAAAAGAAACACCCGTATTTTTTTCGCATATCGCCTTATCAACACACTTTACATAAACATGCACGTTAGTAACTAGAGATGATTCGTGACCGATCTAGCAGCCGACAGGTGAGTCTTTGAGCTTTAGCTTTCCTTCACTAACGCTAGGAGTTAAGGACTACACTACTTCCTTTCCCAATAGGTATGGCAGTTCAGTAATTATGTTATAACTTATAATATAAACTTGCAAACCAAAGAAAGTAGTCATAAACTACATACATATTGTTACGTATACGGAGCTAAAATTTGCAAGTTTTATAGCATGAAGTGTGGCCAAATATTGCAGAATTTTAACATTTTGCCCTAAACCTAATGTCCCACACGTATCATTCTAAGATAAAGACATTGTCTAATTGGCAAACCCCTCAGCACATGCTTGCAATAGATATCTTGTATTCTTGAAATACGAGTATTTTCTTGCTTTATAATTATCTCAGTGAAAGATCTGCGCCTGTCATATTCTTTTGAAACAAGCGGTTTAATATGCAGGCCCCAAGACAGAACGCTCAAAGGATTCCCAATGGAATACCTCCCAGTGCAGATGCATGCCAGTTCAGTCACCGCAGCCAGCCAGGGCGTAACAGATTAATTCAGCGGAAACCAGCGACGCGTGGCGCCGCGCCTACACTGTCGCCAGCGTACCTGATTACCCTTTTGACTGGGGTATTGACATAATAGACGTAATCTTGTAATGCCAAATTGCGTAATATTGTCTTCGTGACCAAATCGATGTGCTATTTGATCTTTCAAATTGCGTTTTGTATTCTAGCTCACAACAGTTGATTCAATTTGGAGGGGTTTTATGTTTTCACCGCTCCCCGATCAGGCGCAGATCCAGAATTACGCTCAGGGTCCAATTTCAGGAAATCGGCTAGGGAGTTATTTAGGTCGATAACAACCTTTTTTAATTAGTCAAACTTTGATATTTCGTTCGTATTGCACCCATTGTCCCCAATATGAACCAATATGGTAATCGGCCGGTCTACCACGTACTTCTGATTTTCATCAACATCAACTTGAGATTGAAATTTGACGTACGTGCGACGACGCCCGCCTAACATGCCATCTCTTTTGCACGCGTTGAATTTCGCATGCATTTGCTTGAAGTTGATACAAATCAGAATTACGTGGTAGGGCCGCTGATCTGTTAACCCATTTAATTCCACATACGAACAGACAGACAAACTTCGAATTTTATACGTATTGAAAAGTAGTTACTAATTAGCTTACACTAGCGACGGTAATGTGCTTACCGACAATACATTAGAGACCGTGTACAGCGCAGCGTGGCTTAACGTAGCTTAGTAATCGTATTTAGGTGATCACTAGTTTACGTGAAGCAGCTGGGATGTTTATTTAAGTATTAAGGCCCTGTTATAGCAGACATTGAGCACCTCATTTTGGATCAAATAGAATTGAACTGTATGAGGTTTCATTATTGTTTAAAATAGCGCGCTTTGAGCAGTGGCGCTTACAACAGCCGGAAACATCACGCGCTCTCAAAAAACACGTTTTTCACCCGTAAAAAATTTAGTATTTAGGATTCAATAAAAGTTAAACCGACAATCGACGTGGTTAAAAATTATGAATTTTATAAAACATTTTTCAAGTGAATTCTAATTTTCAATATAGAAATACACCTGTTTTGATAGTAAATGTTGACTAGTGTAGAGGTAAGTTTGAAAAATTTTTTAATGCATCGAAGTATGTTTAATTTTGTTTTCGGTTCCTACAGTCGCTGCATAACGGTTTTGAAAATGTCATGCTATTTTTTTTAAGCATAAATATATCACCATTTTGTAGATATACTGATTTAAAAAAGGCCGTTTTACCGAGATTATGAATTAACAGCGCCTTAAAATATAAGCCGTCTCATCCATTGCTTGCGTCACCAGAATAAGCATTATTATTAACATATTCGTTGTTTCGAATTAATTCACGATATTTAGTATTTTATTTATTTGTATAAAATTCGTACAACATTAGTAATCCATTGCGCAATACAAATTAAGGTTAAACGTCAGTCGGTTAGCAAAAAGTGCGTAACTTAACTTTGTATTTCTTGTTTAGAAGTTAACAATTGAAAAACATTTTGGTATGTGGCAGTTAACACCAATAGTTCAGTATTAGTGAGGTTTAAACAGCATGAGTTTGAAATTTAATGCACAATTAGTCATGTTCTGGTACAAATAAAGTTAAAACAGCATTTTAAGTTGGTTTGGACGAGATCATGACTAGTTAATATAACCAGACATATAACAAAAATATTAGATCATAAAATATTGAGAACATTTAAATAAAACAACATATATAGTCATACTATAGTGTCGTCGGCCCTTAGGC
The DNA here is from genome assembly GCA_934047225.1 of Ypsolopha sequella. Taxonomy (NCBI): domain Eukaryota; kingdom Metazoa; phylum Arthropoda; class Insecta; order Lepidoptera; family Ypsolophidae; genus Ypsolopha; species Ypsolopha sequella. The sequence goes on along the minus strand of OW204002.1, from coordinate 15,967,164 downwards.
CTGGGGCTCTACCGCGTAATTCTCATTTGTATCAACTTCAAGCAAATGCATGCGAAATTCAACGCGTGCAAAAGAGATGGCATGTTAGGCGGGCGTCGTCGCACGCACGTCAAATTTCAATCTCAAGTTGATGTTGATGAAAATGAGAATTACGCGGTAGACCCACTGGTAGTCTCCCCACCACCGCGGCCCTATCTATTGCACCACATCACCGAGTACATACATCATACATTACATACATATACTCACGCTCCCAGTGGGGTAGGCAGAGAAAAATTTCAATTTGATACGATCTTGACACACCTCTTTCACTTTTTCCACATCCATCAATCTATTCATACAAGCTCTTCTATTCCGGGATACTTTTGACATTGCCCGTCTTCAGTATGTCGCTAATTCGGTCATAAAATTATAAGTATTTGCAAACGATACACTGACAGCATTAACTCTAATGACAGTAAATGACACACCACTCTGAAAACTGGTTAAAAAAGTTAAGCACTAATGGACATGGTTGACGATTCCATTATTTCGGATTCTCATTAGTGAGATTCACAAATCTCTTTATAATGAGATCCTTAAATAAACGGTCTTCTTCCTTATGGCTTTCCTTTCCGTTTTGTTTAGATAAGCTACATATTTATTACCCGCAAACTTTTCACATTTACAAAGCATTTTATTGAAATTACAGTGAGTTGGAGTAATAAATATATATATTAACTTGAATAGAATAACTTGAAAATTTGTGTAGGTATTTAAGGCACACGTCTAGCTTGCAATAAGATTATGACTCTTCAATCATCATCATCAGGTCGTCATCCTGAACGAGAACTTGCTGCCTCCTCCGCTCTTGCAGCTAGGGTTACCAGATCAAGTAACGTGAATTCCTGACAAAATCCCTGATAAGTCAATAAATTTCCTGACATTTTTCGTAAAGTTTTCATGTTAAGGATCGATTCTCCGTATTTGTTACAAAATATTAAGAAACAAATATGACGGCCAAAATACAACTTTTAAATAAGAGCAATGTATAACAATAGTTTTATTTGATTAAACATATTTTCAATGATGCTAGGTTCAACAATTGAATTGTTTTAACAATTAAATTAAAAAAAAAAATTAAAATTACTCTTATTGTAAATCCAATTATTTTGAAGCTACCATTTTATCATTGAAAATATGCTTAATCATATAGTGAACTATTATTATACATTGCTCTTATCTAAAAGGTGTAATTTAGCAGTTATAATTATTTCTTAATATTTTGTAACAAATACGAAGAATCGACTTTTAATGCAGAGGTAGTACGATTTTCAACAGATTTTGTTACAAACACAATGTAACTCAATAAATATAATGTTTAAAAAGCATTCATATGAATTAATTGAATATGAATGAAAGCATGAGCTCTGTTAAGAATTCCTGACAAATCCCAACACGTCAGGAAAATTTCGCAGAAAAAATCGCACGGTGCGTGCGTTTGGACACCGTCACTCTCGTGTTACTTGAATCAGTTACACAAACAGCACTGGCAATGTCTTTCGTCCCTCCTCGGACTTTTCGTACTAAGCATCAAGCACTAGTTTCCAGTTGACTATAACTCCATTCGCTATATCATGATTCCTGTGACGTTTTATTGGGTAACTTTATTTTGATAAGCCACGAAATCATTACCAGAATTTGTGGACCTCACCATGACTTTTAAGGCGATATGCGAAAAAAATACGGGTGTTTCTTTTCTGTGTACTTCATGAAATACACGGAAACTTTTAATAAATTTCTGGTATATGCATTTTGACTATATACTCTAGGGTTTTGAAATTGGAAAACATGTTTGGATAAATTTTCCTCGATAGAAATAATTGTTGAAATGAGGTCTTCAAACTTCGACCATTGGTCGAAGTCTTCAAACACACTTTTTCTCCTCGTTTGACGAATAGGAACCATACACATAACTCAAACATATTTTATTAGGTGTGTTTCAACAATATCTAGAAATTTGATATTTGAAATTTTGCTAGCTATTTTTGTTTTTTTTATAAGAATATAAAACCATATTTTTTCCCTTTTGCCCTGAATCCGCCCCTCTCGCACTGCGCGATTTTTCGCTTGGAGTGACAGTGAAAAAAATAAAATTCGCACAACCTCTTAATGCAAGGCAATAAAGACTATTTTAATAGAGCCTATGCCCTACGAAACGTCACAGGAATTATGATATCGCAAACAGAGTATAGTTGCAAACCTCCGTCTCAGTCGGAGCGCTACTTTATATATTTTTCAATGCATGTGCTCGTAAAGGCCCTTATGCATCAAAACCGAACAGAAAGTCGATTATTTTGCCCTAGGGCTTTATTATTATTTTTTCATTTATTTATTTACAATGGTTGGCTAACCTGCAGCCTTTCCTGTATACCATAAATATCATACTTTTTTTCCACTGTTTAACGGCTCTGGATACCTAGTCCTTTTGAGCCAATTACAATTTAAAGTTCACAAAATTATATTTGTTTTATTTCCTCACACTATGCATTGAAAAACGTAGTATGATACACGGGCGTAAGAGCAATAAATTACTCGGTTACGTTTAAAACACTCGCTACGCTCGTGTTTTAAATCGTCCTCGTAATTTATTCCTTTGCGCCCTTGTAGCATAAACTACTATTATAATTATAGTTATTCTCAATTTGTTTTTATTATTATTTGATTTAAATATACAACCAAATATTTGTACGCTATGAAATAGTTGAATTTGTTGGGACTGTAATTATATGTAACATCCATTGTAAACCCGAATTCTCACCAATAAACGATTTACTTCTTACTACTTACTTAGTTACTTACTTCGGCTGCCTATTATACTGCTATACTTTTACAGAAGCACTGAAAAATAAACCAATGACTCGACATTTAAATCCAATTAGCAATATAAATGCAAAATGCAAATTCCGTTCGAGATCTATTACCGCCTCAGTCAGCCTGTGACCACGAACACTGGAAATTGGGTGAAATGCCAGTAAATATCGCCCATAAAGTGTGGATGCGAAATAACTAGATATTTTATTAGTTTTGGAAACGAAAACTGGTGATGGTACTCGTATTTACGAACAAGTTTTAATATGGTGCGAAATCTGAAACAGTGATGTAAAAAGCAGTTTTCCCATACCTAAAATGTAAGGAAAAGGTGCTTTTGCGATTTCAAAGTTGGCTCGAATAGCCACATTAGAAGACGATATTTTCTGCATATTAATATCATTTAATAAATTAGAAGACGATATTTTCTGCACATTAATATCATTTAATAAATTAGAAGACGATATTTTCTGCATATTAATATCATTTAATAAATTAGAAGACGATATTTTCTGCATATTAATATCATTTAATAAATTAGAAGACGATATTTTCTGCATATTAATATCATTTAATAAATTAGAAGACGATATTTTCTGCATATTAATATCATTTAATAAATTAGAAGACGATATTTTCTGCATATTAATATCATTTAATAAATTAGAAGACGATATTTTCTGCACATTAATATCATTTAATAAATTAGAAGACGATATTTTCTGCATATTAATATCATTTAATAAATTAGAAGACGATATTTTCTGCATATTAATATCATTTAATAAATTAGAAGACGATATTTTCTGCACATTAATATCATTTAATAAATTAGAAGACGATATTTTCTGCATATTAATATCATTTAATAAATTAGAAGACGATATTTTCTGCATATTGATATCATTTAATAAATTAGAAGACGATATTTTCTGCATATTAATATCATTTAATAAATTAGAAGACGATATTTTCTGCATATTAATATCATTTAATAAATTAGAAGACGATATTTTCTGCATATTAATATCATTTAATAAATTAGAAGACGATATTTTCTGCACATTAATATCATTTAATAAATTAGAAGACGATATTTTCTGCATATTAATATCATTTAATAAATTAGAAGACGATATTTTCTGCATATTAATATCATTTAATAAATTAGAAGACGATATTTTCTGCATATTAATATCATTTAATAAATTAGAAGACGATATTTTCTGCATATTAATATCATTTAATAAATTAGAAGACGATATTTTCTGCACATTAATATCATTTAATAAATTAGAAGACGATATTTTCTGCATATTAATATCATTTAATAAATTAGAAGACGATATTTTCTGCATATTAATATCATTTAATAAATTAGAAGACGATATTTTCTGCATATTAATATCATTTAATAAATTAGAAGACGATATTTTCTGCATATTAATATCATTTAATAAATTAGAAGACGATATTTTCTGCATATTAATATCATTTAATAAATTAGAAGACGATATTTTCTGCACATTAATATCATTTAATAAATTAGAAGACGATATTTTCTGCATATTAATATCATTTAATAAATTAGAAGACGATATTTTCTGCATATTAATATCATTTAATAAATTAGAAGACGATATTTTCTGCATATTAATATCATTTAATAAATTAGGAGACGATTCGATAATTTTATACTTGCGATCTAAAGTGGAGCGACCAAAGTCTCATAAAAAGAAAACTAAGGAATGCTCACTATAGGTTTCCAATCAAAAAATCAATACATGTATAGAAAATCCCTTCAAAATCACCTGAAATCTGCTTTAGCAATTTTTCCGCACGTGCCAGAATGGGCATACTTATGTTTGGGGTTGGAGGGTTTTTATTTGTAATATGTACTAGTGCACTCTTTTGTTATCTAAGGATAGGATTTCTTGGTAGGATAAAGCAGTTACATATAGTCCAAGGTGACTTTTTGATCATCGTCCAAATTCATACTGGAGGCTTGGTAAGTGAGGCCTCGTATGAATTTGGACGATGATCAAAAAGTCACCTTGTATATTTATTAATATTAAGGGCACCGGGCTAGTAGACAAATACGTAGAATATTGGAAGATTAAAATCAGAATGAGGTTACAATTACATTACAAAACTGCAGCTGGAGAGTAACACGAGGGCTTAAATCTAATAAATCGTTATCAAATGTACAATCTAAAAAGGGAATTGCAAGTTAGATTTAGATTAATTTTCTTTCATACTATACAATTCTTATTACCGCATATTGGCGCATATGCAGACCGTTTCTGTTAAAAATCGCCCATTTTTAAACATGCCAAATTTCAGCTAAAACGAACCAGCAGTTTTCAAGTCATATCGCGGACAAATGGACAAACAGGCTTTATGTTAAGGCTGCATTTTTGCATCAATTTTTGCAAAAATTTGCATCAATCAAAACTAAACTTGATGACGTTTCCTTATTGTTTCTAAATGAAATTCTTAAAATTCTAAAATTTTTAGACGGAATTATTGTTCACTTATTTTCAATACAAATTTCAAGGCCTTACAATTTAAGGAAGGCCCTTTAACACTCGAAAAACATGAAATTTAGAGGTAACTTCGAATTTTTTCTATCAATATCGTGCGTGTGAAGGTTCCCGTTACTCCAGGCGAAAAGACCCGCAGTGCGAGAGGGATGAAATCGGGGCAAATTGACAAAAAGTCGGTTTTAAATGAATGCAAAATTAACTAAAACAGCTACAAAAATTTCCATAACCACTAATTTAGGTATTGTTAAAACCCATCTAAATAAATATTTTTGAAGTCTGTATGCTATCCCAATTTGTCAGAATATCAAAAAAAGTGTAAATTTAGACCTGATTTCAATAATTATTTCTATCGAATGAAATTCCTCCAATCGCATTTCTGATAGACCAAAATCTATTAAAAGGTCCCAAAATTGTTGTACTAATTTATTTTACTTGGAACTTCTTTAAAAGAGCAGATAAAGAACTTCAAAAAGTGTAAATTTTCACGATATAAGCTTTTGCGTTTTTTCCAAAATGTTTAGATCAGCCTTATAGTCTACTATGTATATGTATATTATTTTTATTAAACCAATTGACCAAGTTACACAATGTGAAACGGTCCTTATAGCGGACTCTTAAAGGTTTACGTTTTTCTTTTTCATAAAATAGGCGTTCCAAGTCAAGCACTCGTGAGATCAAAATAAAATACATATAATATTTAAGTGCACAAGTCCGCGGCCACAATCAATACAGCGGGTTCAACCACGACCCTCGAGGGGAAGGGATGACGTTCCGAAGTTGAAGAGTAATTATTTTATTTGATGCAGGATAAGTTCAAAAAGATTTTGACGCAAAAACATCTCGTTTTCTGTTTGGTTTTCGGCATCTTCTCGATTACACCCGAAACAACGAAGGGGTTGAGGTATACAATAATTCGTTTGATGGTGAAAGTTTAGAGTAGACTACGTTGTAAACTATAAAGATTTCAGTTGAGAGATAATCCAGTACAAGAAAGTTTAACAACTATGTAACTTCCAATGTAATAATTAATAGTAGTTTATGCTACTAGGGCGAAAAGGAATAAATTACGAGGACGATTTAAAATACGAGCGTAGCGAGTGTTTTAAACGTAATCGAGTAATTTATTTCTTTTACGCCCGTGTATCATACTACGTTTTTCAATGCATAGTGTGAGGAAATGAAAACAAATATAATCTTGTGAACTTTCAATTATGATTGGCTCAAAAGGATTGTATCCAGAGCCGTTAAACAGTGGAAAAAAAAGTATAACATCTATGGTACACAGGAAAGGCTGCAGGTTAGCCAACCATTGCAAACAAATTAAAAAAAATAATAATAATAAAGCCCTAGGGCAAAATAATCGACTTTCTGTTCGGTTTTGATGCATAAAAAGTGGGCCTTTACGAGCACATGCATTGAAAATAATATTCTATACACATTCAATCTACTTCATCCAGGGTTCGAAGCACAGAACATTACTATTTAAATGTTCTGAGGTTCGAAGTGACAATTATCTTAGACAATCATCAGGATAAATATAGGTTGATTATTATCTTTGATCAGTATAATCGATATTTTAGTGACGAACTTATGAATAAAAAAATTTATAAAAAGATTCTTGATTTTAAAATGTGTATAATTTATTCTCTAAGCGACGTGCTTCTAACGTAAATGTTGATATGTCACACCAGTTAAAAAAGGATTGCTAGGCTTATATATATTTGATAATTTTCGGATAATCATCTGATCATTATCATGATAATTATCAAGGGGCACATTTATCTTGATAATTTCAAACCCTGACTTCATCATACTGTAATGTATCATATGGCCACGGAAATCATTGTCAGAGTATCCATAAAGAAAAATACACTGTTCCAAGAACTACGGTTGCTGCGTAAAGATTTTTCCGCCTGGATTTTTCTTAAGATTCATACAAAAGGCAAAAACTGTTTGGGAAGTCAACAGCTTATTTCCTTAATGTTTTTTTTGCAAGTATTGTTTAGCGACGTCTAACTACACTGGCCTGCAAAACTAAGTACTACACTTTTTAAATTTGATTTTTTTCTAAACTATAGAAGTTAGAGATTTAAAATAATCACATAGTGAAGTTGTCCGTATAGTTCCCTATAGTCTCAAAGAAAGCTGATAAAATTGGCTATAAAACGTTTTTTATTTTAAATCTCTAACTTCTATAGTTTAGAAAAAATTCAAATTTAAAATGTGTAGTACTTAGTTTTGTAGGCCAGTGTACGTCTCTATACAATACAGCCCAAAAAGCAAAGTTTGATGAAACACCATAATAATAGCTGTCAGAATATCGTGAATATTGCCTCGGTTTTACGCAAAGTTTAGCAAGTTGTATAATTTTTATGTATACTGGAAATAAAAAGAGAGAAACACAGACGTCGTTCATGTAAAAAAGACAAAGTTTATACACTTTTCTATAAATAAACAGTTACCGTTTCATGGAAAACAGTTTTTACAGTGTGGTGCAAAGTTTCACGGAGATCAAAGCCGTCACAAACACCTAAAGCATTCATATGGCAGCTGAGCGAGTTGGCCCACTTTAAGGGTCCCGCAGAAGATTTATTCCGATTGGATTACAGAATTTTTAGGTTCCCAAATGTCTATTTTATAAGATTGAACACTGATTTAAACATAAAATATGAGAAAAATAAGTTTTCTATGGAAATTAGAGATTCTTTATATTTCGTCTTTAAATCAGTTTTCATATAAAATAGACATTTGGGAACATAAATATTCTGTAATCCAATCGGAATAAATACACATTACCTTCAAAATATGTACAATTTACAAACGATTTTGGTATATCCTCCGCCGGACTCTTAAGTCAATTATTTATTTAGCAAGACGAGGTAACACCCAAAGACGATATGTACAGAAATCTACTAATATACAGCACCTTCACCTTTACAAAGTACATACTACTGTCGTATATAGTCTGGGAAGCACGGACAAAAGAAACACGTGTTCCTAAAGAGGGTTGTTACCCAGGAACGTGTTTCACCTCATCAGGTCCCAGCCACGAGCGGGAATCGATAGAGCTTCTGAACCTGGCCTTACGTATCTCTACCTACTAACTCTATGTATATTGATTACTAGCTTTAGCCCTGGGCTTCGCTCGCGTGGCTAAGAAAGTGTCTTTCAATCAATGTCTTTTATTTACATGTAAGATAATTATTAATACTATTGAAAATTTTCGGCTTGGCGGTTATTTTATCAACACCTATATAGTTTTTTTATGTTGAACAGTGTCACTACGCCGATAAAAAAGAAACCCGCATCCAAATCTGTCGAGTGGTTCTCGAGGTAAAACGGAACATACATGCATACATACAAACAGACAAAAATATTATTATGGAAAATCCAATTATTTTGAAGCTACTATAATATAATTTAAAATATGTTTAATCATATAGTTTTATAATTTAGTTTATTTTGGCCGTTATAATTATTTCTTAATATTTTGTAACATAGACGGAGAAGTTTTGTAACGAAATTGTAAGAAATATAAAGCCTAAAAAACTACTTTACAACTGATAACAGATAACGTACGAGTACAGTGGAGACCACAACAAGCTATACACTTGCAGTGCGACATTAGCCCCTACAGAGAAGAATATAAGATAGGTACAAAGTCCAATGTGTCTTAGTTGATGCGGTCTCCATCTACATAATACGATATGTTATGTTACTTTAAAATAATTGCGTTTTCCAAAGTCTCTACAGCTAAATTCACGAATACGGTATACGTGGTACAAAAAAAAAACGTAAAAATAAAGCAGTTTTTTTGCAAAATGTACCTTATTTTCATATCGTTAAAAATCGAAATAATGGATCCTTATATAAATTTAATAAATGACTCCAAAAACACAAAAGTCTGCACTGATGCGGTGGGATGGCACAATGTGACTCATTTACTCTCTTTTTTTATTACCTTGTAAATAGGTTAAATGTAGATAGTTTTAATTTTTTTACCTATGTATTATATTTTTATGTTTACTTCATTGTAACTGATGCCGGGTCCGAATGGCCCGAAATATATCTCACTAAAATTTCATTTTACCTTTTTTTTATCTAGTTCTAATCACACTAATAATATAAATGCGAAAGTTTATGTGTGTGTGTATGTTTGTAACTCTTTCACGCTGAAACGGCTGAACGGATTATAACGATATAGCTTATACCTTAAATTAACATATAGGCTACTTTTTATCCCGGGAAAATGCAAACGAAATCAGCGCGGGCGAAGCCGCGGGCAAAAGCTAGTCATAATTATATAAAAACCCCACAACCGGTGCACTATCGTGTATTCCGAATCCACTTATATCTACTCGTTATACGAGTAAATATCTTTATGGTACGAGGGGGAGTTGGTAAGGGGGGACGTGGAACGAAGGGATGGAGTTGACTAAGGACTTCCTTAAGGGGATTTCCGAACAAACTATTTAGCTAATCTGTAAAGACATGGCGAGCGAAAATCGCAAACAATTTAGGGGGAGATTCAGAGGTTATTTTGGTTGATATATATTTATTTTGTGATTACTATTTCTAATTAAGTTTGCCTGAAAAAGATGTACGGTACATGTTCCGTCAACTTAGATTTAACCAGCTGGGAAATAATAGGTAGGTATACGTGTAATATACATTTTGCGTAAAAGATTTTCCTTTTTGTTTCCGGGATCTTAGTTTAAATATTTACATGTAAAATTTTAGGTAAATCGGCCAATCTTGATTTAGGCTGCGGATAGGTGGACAGTTATGAAAGCTTCGCTTTAATGTAACATATAAATATAATCTAATGTTGTAATATATATGTATTCGTCGGCATATTATCATAGAATTCGGCAAATCGTAAAGTATGAAATCGAAAATCTTTTACCGAAAAGTGAAAAATAAGTGCGACAACGAGCGGATATTATAATAACATGTAAATAAAATGAACCAAGCGAAGCGGAACGGAGCGAAGCGACTCCTCCTAGTTTTTATAGAAATACAATATGCCTAGGCAAATTGTGATGTGCCAAATTATACGATATGCCGACATCATAATATAAATAGTGACAATTTCCTTTCTTGCAGCATTGAAACGGGCTCATGTCATTCCAAAACTTCCAATCCTAGTTATTTTACAGAGTTTTCCATTCTTTCTATTCTGTCCAAGGTCCTCGAATCCATTGTTCATAATCAATGATCAACCTTCCTCTCCTCAAATAACCTATTAAACGCTTTCTAATCTAGGTTTCGTCCTGGGCACAGTACTACTTCTGCATTACTGAAGGTTACTGATGACGTAAGGTTTGCCATTGACGACAAACAAGTAACAGTGATTACGTTATTGGACTTCAGTAGTGCCTTCAACTGTGTCGACTTCGACGTTCTCCTGGCGGTCCTTGGGTCTTTTAATGTATCTTCTCCAGTAACAGAATAGTTTGATTCACACCTACGTAGTCGCCAGAAGTGCATTCGTTCTGGTGACGTAACATCAGGGTGGTGCGTACTTACTGCTGGTGTTCCACAAGGTGTCATCCTTTCACCTCTCCTATTTAAATTTTTTATAAATTCTATCACTGAAACGTTATATCGTTACTATCGCTATGCATACGATTTGCAAATGTATCGCCATTTTCATGTAGAGGATGTACACGCGGCCATCTCTGAATGGGCTAGGTCATTTGGTCTCCTAGTTAATCCTAAGAAATCACAAGATATGTTGATAGGTAGCAGATACTGGTTGGGATTTCTTAGCAATGGAATAATTCCCTCCGTAATTTACAGCCGGATTCCAATTGTCTACTCAGACGAAGCTAAAAACTTCGGTATAATAATTGATAGCCATCTGCCCTGGGTGCAACATGTGAATGAGACCAGCAGAAGAGTTCATGATGCTTTTCACAACCTAAAGCAAGTCCCAGAATTTTCTAACCTTTAAAATCAAAATTTATGCTTGCTCAAACGCTTCTTCTTCCCATTATCGACTATGGTGATGTTTGTCTTCGTGATGTCAACAAGGAATTGTTAAATAAACTTAAACGTCTTCAAAACTTAGCTATCCTATTTATCTTTGGTCTTCGTAAATTTGATCACGTCTCTCATTTTCGCAAAGAGTTAAAATGGTTGCCAATCCGTCTTCGCCGACATTGTCGTATTTTATCCTACCTATTTAACATACTTAAGAATCCACTTTCCCCCGCTTACCTTCGTGAGCGTTTTGAATTTTTAATCAGGGACAGGCCCTTACGTTCTGGAACTACGTCAGTCCTTAAAACCCCAGTACACAATACTGGTGCTTATGGTAATTCTTTTAATGTCCAAGCAGTCAGACTTTGGAATACTCTTCCTCATTGTATTCGTGACTGTCGTACTATCAGTTCATTCGAAAAAAAGCTGAAAGATTATATACATAATTTATTTTATATATATTATATGTATACTTATGGTATGTATTTTAGGCATATATAATAGAAGTAAGTACTTTATTATTATATTATATTATAATATATTATTTTTATATTAAGGCAAACTTTATTTTTGTGCACGTGTATGATTACTCTCATTTACATTTTAATTGTTTCCTCAATGGTTTGCTGTCAGAAATCTCTTATTAGAGATAAGTTAATCCATATTACATACCTTTTACTGTTAACTGTTTGTGTTGGTGTTTCTGTGTACAATAAAGAATAGGGTTTACGTTTTTTGAGGGAAACCTAAAAAATAAAAATACGTAACGTAAACACGTATCGTTCCAAGTTTGCTTTGGTTTGATTTATCTTGTATTTTGTACTAGCTATTGACCCCGACTTCGTCCGCGTGGAAGATAATGCGATTACAGATCCACAGTGTAATCCCTTGGGAATCCCGCAGTAAAAAGTATCCCAGTTTTCAAGTTGGATAATAAGTTATTGAACAGTGATCTCCCTTCTTTTTTTCCAAAATGTAATCCAAAAACAAATACATAATTATGCAGCGTAAAAAATTTAACGCAAAAATATAGGCCTTCATCGCCAAGAATTATTATTTGCTATGTAACTTCTAACTTCTAACAGAAGATAATTAAATTCCAAAAATTTTTAAATGACGATAACTTTTTGCGAAACCCGATTTTAATGGAGCAAAGCCTGTATTCTAATCCAAATTAAGCTCCGTCCACCTATGAAAACTACATGAAACTCGGTTCAGTAGTTCTGGAGATGTGCGCGAACAAACAAACAGATACTATAAAAATCTATAAAAATCGCTGATTTGTGTTCTATTACTCTTTTTTAGTCACTCTCTTTCTATTTTTATTACTTTTCTTCAATGTACAGACACACCGGGTCTACTCTTTTATTATATGTATTGATTGAATGATACGACTAAAATCAAATTATTGTGTTTTCAAACCCACATTCCCGACAAATTATGTTAACAAAAGTTTTGCAAAAGCCTCAGTTGTGTTTTTAAATGAGAATGTTCTGAAAATATTTTCCTTTCGTGCCTGGAATTTTTATCAAAGACGGTACCATTCGATTGTTACATTTAAAAACGCCTCAGGGTAGGGCGGGCGGATTTGTCGGAATTGAATAACATGCTTTGTTGCCCAGCTGCAAAGGCTTCTTAAATCAAGTCCATTTTACACGAGTTTGCTTCAGAATGCTTCCCCGACCTTCTAAAAAAACATCAAAGAAAAATGCGCTTGTAGTTATATGTGTATAAAATTGCGTGTTCAAAAGAAACCTTGTGTTTTTTGTTAGATATATCAAGTTTATGAAGTGAAACCATTTGTGCAGACGCAAAAAAGTCACAAGAATCTGTTCACAAGACTACGACAAGGCTTCCTCCATGACAACATATTTTTGCAACCTTCAAACTAAAATTAGAAGGATAATAAATTATTCTTGACTTTGCCCAGTTGATGACTTATGAATTTGTACATAAATCGTTTATAATCATAATATAAAAGACGTAAATCTTGTAAAATCTAACGTCGATCCATCAAAATAATAAAAATAAATCGAGATTTGATCGAACGCACGAAACAACATCACGCAAAGCCAGTTCACTGAAATGTGAAAGAATTTCTGCTAAAACTCCTTGCAATTTGGAATGAAAACGAGAGACAGAGAGACTCTAATTAAGGAAAACATTTATCAGACAGAAGTAACGGTTCGTGAATACCTTTACCAACAAAGAATAGTAAACAAGAGGTAGAAATGTTAAGCAGGTAAGCTACGATATGTTAATTTAAAAAATAACATGGTTACGTGCGCCAAACGGAAAAATGAAGCAAGCATACGCATTTTCATTCAAGGAAAGCCTTGGAATACTTAAATTTCAAGGGTGCATATAAAGTCAGATTGAGCACCTAATTTTGCATCAATCAGAACTGAGCTCTATGACATTTCCTTTTGGATTAAAATAGCGCGCCCTGAGCCGTGGCTGTTACGACCACCAAGAAACACGCGCTTACAGACAGATGAAATGAAAGGATTTATCAGTTAGTTTGTTTTTGGTCTAGCTATACTAAGGTATGCCAGGTGTACTTGCAGTAATCAGTGGTTATCTCGGGCAGGCTCCTTTTATATACTTCTTATTCAGATCTCTTTGCCGTCTCCGAGAGGCAAAGAAAGAAACGCGTCTAAGCAATGTAGAATTTAGCACGTGCGAGATTACATATGAGCCGACGAATGCGTAGCAGGAATTGCTGGAACACGCACACACACACGGCATGAATCTAATTACCGTACATAATGTTCGTCGTGTGCTTTACTCCGTGACGACGTCTCGTACAGGCAGATATCGTGCGTTTTATGAAGATTCGGAGCAAACACGTCATTTTGTAATTTGTTAGAATGCTAGCAGACTTTCCTGGACCTAGGGCGGATTATCAATGTTGCGGGGCAACAGTGGAATACATTAAAAGAGAAAATTGTACCTCAAGGGTCGATTCTCCGGATTTGTAACAAAATATCAAGATATTTATTATAACGGCCAAAATACTAATTTTAGCTAAGGCAACTTATTGTTAAAAGTTTTCTATATGCATAAACATATTTTTAGTGATATTATGGTACGTTTAAAATAATTGGATTTTCCATAAGCGTGATATTAGATTATTTTAGGGATTTGCGGCTGGTATCACGACTGTGGAAAAGACAATTGTTTTATAGCTATTGCAATATCATTAAAAATATGTTTATGCATATAGCAAGCTTTTAACAATAAATTTTCTTTGCTAAAAGTGTTATTTTGGCCGTTATAATTATTTCTTAATATTTTGTTACAAATCCGGAGAAACGACCCTTAAGAGTCAATACTCGTAATATAGAGCCAGTGAAGAATATTCTCATTAAGGGCCTTAGTATCGCCAAATGGGTACTTTCTAAAGCCTACTCCTCGTTTATGACCTAACCAAAAATATTGAAAAAATGTATTATGAATTATCAACTTTAAGACAACATATGCAACATTTTTCTTTTTCATACCACCAAAACTTCTATATGAAAACAAATTTCTACCGAATGATGTTTTTTTGGCTTAAATTCCCTACTGCTCCTAAACAGCTTGGTTGATTTAATTCATTTATACTTTGAGCAATAGATAAACTTGATAACTATAAACATAACATATGATCGATCAATCAAACAATCACGTTCATGTGAAAAGTATTATTTTCTCCTATTTCGCCCTCTCAAGGACGCAGCGAGCGTCGTAACAGCCACTATGCATTGCGCGCTGATATGAACTTTATTTCTATGTCAATTCCGTCGTTACTCGTACCGACAAACATCGAGCTGCTAATTTGGCGACGCTAATCGCCTTAAAGTTCACTGATTCTATTATTATAAACTACTATCGAGTTGCTCTAGAGACTAGCGCTATACATTGTTTACAACTTGCAGCAAATGTTGGGATTGCCCCTTTACTTTCTGTGACATTGTTCATAATAATTATAATTATTTTCGAATAACAATGATGATTATGGCTTCCTTTATAATTTTTAATAATTGTTTTTATTTTAGTACAAATAAATACATTTCTCTGCCTAATTCAGTTGGCAGAACTGAACGAAAGAATCAAGGAAAAGCTTCAAGACCTCGTATGATGGCAGTTTACTTGTTTCTACTTACATTGCATATTGTTTCGTTGCAAATTACATAGCAAGAACAATGGGTAATATTTTATCAAATATGGAAGAGAAAATGCCTTGGTAAGTGGTAATACGCTGCCTGAATGGCGACACTAACCGCAAGAAAGATAGAAAATACGCTGTTTATCTATACGTGTAAGTCAAACTCTTATAATTTTGGCTTCCATGTTTTTAAAATTTAAACTTTTGCATCATCTACCATATGGTACAGTGTTTTACTAAAATGATGATCATTTATGGCATTACGACCATAAGGTGTGAGAACATTTACACCTTGGATTAAAAATATAAGTATGTAATGCATCATGCATATGGAAATAAACATGAAAATTACATGTCTCCTAATGCTTGTGATGAAGTATCCATTTGTATAACAAACTAAATTAAAAACAACCAGATATTTAGACTTTGTCATTATTTAAATAAAAAGCAGCATTTTGCTCTCAAGTTCTGTAGACATTTTTTGTGTGACAAGATCAAACATGCCCATAATCATTAGGACATTCATGTCGTACCCAGAGAATATAAACTATTGTCGTAACAGAGTTCAAGTAAATATGCCTCGCGAGGAGCTTTTACTTTTGAAGTTCATTAGATCTGTATGTAATTTAACCCCTTAATTCTCATTATCACTAAAAACAATAGATATATGGAAATCCAGATAGAGATCCAGATCAATTTCACAGATAGGTACTACTTTACGGAAACAAGAAAATGTCGCAATAAGAGGGTATGCGAATTTCATTTTTGTCACTGTCACTCCAAGCGAAAAATCGCGCAGTGCGAGAGGGGCGGAATCAGGGCAAAAGGGAAAAAAGTTGGTTTTATATTTTTATTAAAAAAACTAAAATAGCTAGCAAAATTTCAAATATCAAATCTCTAGATATTGTTGAAACACGCCTAATAAAATATGTTTGAGTTCTGTCTATGGTTCCTATTCGTCAAAAGAGGAGAAAAGTGTGTTTGAAGACCTCATTTCAACAATTATTTCTATAGAGGAAAGTTTATCCAAACATGTTTTCCAATTTCAAAACCCTAGATTATATGGTCAAAATGCATATACCAGAAATTTATTGAAATTTTTCGTGTATTTTATGAAATACACAGAAAAGAAACACCCGTATTTTTTCGCATATCGCCCAAGTTTGTCTCTTTTCTGGTTCATTTTAAAAAATGAAATTGTGATATTTTATGTCTGAAAAAGATATATCTTAGATACATTTTATCTGCAGATTTTTTTGCGGTTCAAAACGCGATACGTTATACTTAGCTCGATCTTAAAAAAATCCGGAACTTGGTCGACTTTTCATGTTTTTTTCGTTTTAAATAAAATTTACATTACCAAATCGTAGGAAAGTTACAGGAAATTAAGGAAAATCTAATTAAGTAAGTACTTTTGCGGATAGTTTTCTGAAAATTGTATCGTTTATTTTACTTGATGCAAAATGAGGTGCTTAATGTCAGGAATAACGGGCCCTTAACCAAAATAAGCTTAAATCGAAATGGTGTTCTAGATTAGGTCAAAATAAGAGTGACAGATTTTATAATTTTATGATCTTGAATTAAAAACACTTTTACTTATAGTTTCACTTTATTTATGTTAACTCCCAACCGGTTTCGATTTTGACTCCATTTTCAAGGGAAGATGTTAATTAAAATATTTCACTGACTCCAGTGTTCGAGTACAAACTCGGAATACTCCTGATTCATGTCGCGATATATTTAACTTTGTAGAGATAACAAACGTCTTAAGAAGACACATCAGTAGCCTAAGCATGAAAACATCTCCGTATAGTTGCGTTTCAAACTACATCAAAATCGTACGGAATCTGGGAAACCGCTCCTAGCTCGGAAGTAACAGCTGCGTATGGCTACCTAAGTTTAGTTTCAAACGCAACTATACGGAGATGATTTCATGCTTAGGCTACAGATATTTTTGAATAGCATAAAAATACAGTAATACAAAACCAAATTGTTTATCACTAATGACTCTTATTAATAAATAACGGGGACTGACACATTTGACCCCTGTTAACATAGGGATACGGTCGTTATAGATGTTTTCTGCAGATAGTCCTAGTTTATGACTCATGGCAACGTTTTTAATAAATACTTGAACAAATTACCGATTAATTTAAAATCAACGGGACTTTTACTATGGGAACCAGTAGGTAAGTAGTTAGATTTGACAAATTATAAATGATGTCCTCACTCAAGCAAGCAACCATATCATTAGTTAACGATCAAATATTAAAGAATATCATACGTTAAGAACGTTCAAAGACATGTATGTATCAATATTTAATTTGGGAGGCTATTTAGGGGTGCAATTTTATTGGTAAACTCCCCGCGATTGAGTCGAAATCATCCCAAATCTACCCTGGGGTGACGCAGGAAAGTAAATACTTTCCGCAGTATATGAAATAGGGCACTTTTCAATACGCGAATTTTATTAGGGTTACCAACAATGGCATCTCTTTTCGTCCCTCAAATCATTTAAATTTTTATGGGTGTAATAAATAAATATTATGACGTACGAAGGCGATGTGCGTATGATTGGGAACCATTTAAACAGCTTATTCATAAATGTAATTTAAATTTATGAAATGGAAATATTTAATGTAGTAACTAAACAAAAACTACTGTTAGCAGAGATAGTTCACATACCTTGGTAAAGACGATATCAATTCCAGCTATAGTTTAAACACGAGGAATCCACTAGATTTCTCCGAAAGCGATTCGTGCGATATCACATAAACATAATAAGCGTGCACTTTATGATCACCCACTCGTGTCACTTATTTTCAGATTTAATTCAGAAGGCACATAAATGTTTTTGTTGTATGTTGTTAGGACAATACGTCCACCACCGACGACGCGTGAAAGTAGACTGGACTGACTGACTTTCTGACTGAATTGGACTGACTTCACATCACACACAGCGGGTGCCGTGTCAACCGATGACTCTGCTTTACCAACCAATGTGCATGGATGCACTTTACATAGGTAACTTGTCACAGCATTGGTAGAGACTTCTATTAATTTTTAACAAGTTCCACTAATTGGCAATAATGGTTGGTTTCTTTTAACAGCCTTGTTAACCATTAGCTTTCGATTTTATTGAAGTTGTAAACACGTAGTCTGTTTCGAAGAGGGTTAAGGAACGTGACTCTACGTGCGTGATGCGATATGTTTTAGCTTTTATGCTCTTATTTTATTGTGCAGGGGCAGCTGTTTTCTATTTATTGTTGTCTGCAATGTGGGTCGCGTTTCATTTGAATATATTTATACAGCAACATTTTGTAGCCGCATGCTCGCCCGCGAATTTCCGTCGTACGAAGTCGTGTCACGAATCCAAAATTATTGGAAAATTTGAAATAACCCGAAGGCTTTAGAAACTTCGGTAAAATGAAATTTTGTTTAGTTTGATGTGCAAAACAACAACATACCATACCCTTCATGGTAAGCGGGAAGAGAGATCATAGTCAACAGAAGGTAAATTTGAAATAAGTAGAAAAAACTTGCTTAGGTAATTTATTTTAGAACTCTGCTTAGTGGGCTTATTGTAATCACAGTTAATTATTGTAATAACAATTTTATTTTTCTCAAAAGCAAACTTTACTATCAGCCCATAGCCCTCCATATTCACAGTTAAAAGACAATTTTTTTTACTTTTTGTACTAGTTATGACCTTTTTTTTAAGTTAGGTTTTTAAACTTGAGTCTGGTTTATTTTTAAAAGCGATATTCTGCGGACTGTGTTATTTTTTTCAAGTTTTTGTTTTCGCTCAATCATTGTTATCGAGACATTTTAGGAGATGGCACTATTTACTCAATTTTGAAAAAAACTGACAATGATCTTTCTTCCCGCGTACCCTTCAGATACGATCAGAAGTTGGAGTTCACAAACTACTAGACTTCAAGTTTTTATGTTCAAATTTTTTGCGCTAACTCCCTGTTTTTTTCCGGATGAACCAAAAAGCGGGGGTGCCGTTTCCTTCTTCCTATTTTTTACGTATACCAATAAAGTCAGGATTAACTGAAATGGATTTTATGACCATTGTAACAAGGTCTTCTCGACCTGTAAAGTTGTCTCTAGGAGAGGTCTAGTGTCATTTGTAAGAACATCAATCACTGACACGTAAAGAAGAGACCAAGGGTTTTGGTAAAAGAATAATAATATATTGTACGTCATAATTGGGTGTCCTTTCTTCCTGTCCTTCCTTTATTGTAACGCAATATTTTTCTATCGGTTTCTTTGAGCTGACGTTCTGCCGTAATAAATAAAAGATTTATGTTTTTATGTTTTCCCAAGGTTGACTGGAAGAAATTTCTTATAGGAATAAGTCCGCCCTTGCCTTCTATCTATTCTTTGTGTGTATCTTGTCTTCTTATTTGTGTGCAATAAAGCGTTTATTAATTAATTCATTCAGATTTGAGGTCAAAGATACACCAGTAAAATTACTTCGAAATAGTAGTGTTTTCATAGTATTTATACTTTTCCAAAATAATTAGACTGTTGACCTTACTAATATTGTTTTTAGCCATAGTCTAACTAATGTGGTTCTATTAAAAAATATATTTATCAAGGATTATTTTGTATTTTAATTTTTCAGTTAGTTTACTGTACGCCTACTATGAGTTTTGCACTCGATACGCGTTAACGTCTGCGTTAAACATTTTGTATTGGAAAGTCTGGTTCCTTTCGTAACCCGCTAGGGGCGCTGTGCAATTTCTCAAAATGAGAGCAATTTTTGATCGGGATAGCAGATCAATTTTCCAAACATCCAATTTTTTTTAATTTATTTATTGTACTTAAAATTCATCTGGTACAACAGTGGTCTTCTCGGATACATAGAGACCGTCCAAGAACTTTCAGATATCTTTGTTTTTAACAGTTTTGCAATAAATAACCATGTTTTACCCTCAAGTTTCATTTAATTAGATATATAATATATAGTTATTTATACATAGGCTCCTGCACGTTCTTTTCCTTTTCATTATGTGTAATTTAATAAGCCACTTAGCATAGGTATAGGTTAAGTTTTTAATTATAAATCAGAGTTCAGCAGAATACCAGCGCTGTGGCTCCCACTGCAGCATTAAGCTGAATTGTTTAAATATCGATTACAGTACAGATCATAACTGGCCAATTACAGGAAAACTATAGCGATTTAAAAAAAGTTTAGCACAAATGAGTAAAATAAATTAAAAAACATATTTTATAAAAATACAATATGGGTATCAAATTGTAGGTATTAAAAAGCAAATTGTAAAAATATGTAGTTTGGCTATATTTAATTGCATCTATTTCGAGAAATATTTGAAAAACTATAAAAAATGTATGTCCCCCCATCACCAAAACTGGTTGACCGAAAAATATGAAAAAAATCATGGTAATATGTGTCTACGTAAAGATTACAGAAAAAATAAAGCGGTTAAGAAATTCACGTAAAAAATTACAAAATTAAATTTATCATCCACAATACGGAACCCTAGATACGCGGATCTGACTCGCACTTGACCGGTTTTCTTCTTCCTTTTATATTTACTGTTTTTTTAGTATTATTGTTTGCGATTTGTATTTCTTCTCGTGTCTGAAATAAAGTGCATTCTTCTATAAAAAAACACTTTTACACACTAGTGATATCAAAGTATCAAAGTTAACAATAAAAAAAAAATTACAAAAAGAAATGCAATTATTAAAACATGTTCCTTCCAAACAAACAAACAAACAAAAATGAAAACCCAAAATGTACATTATTGTACATGGTTGTATTTATCGCTTCAAATCGGAAGGTAAAGTAGGGCCTTTAATAAAGTGGAGCAAGCAGATTAAAGGTAAACAGCGAGAAAAGTTTTATATTAAGCCCGTAGTGCTCCTCTGAGCGGCTACACTGAGGAGGTTTTAAATTAAGCCGATGTTCCTATTAGACTAGGAGCGTACAGTCGATAACCGTATATATCGAGTATTTGTAGTTGTGTAGAAAAAAAACCGGTCAAGTGCGAGTCGGAATCGCGCACGAAGGGTTCCGTACCATTATCTATAAAAACGGCAAAAAATCACATTTGTTGTATGGGAGCCCCCTTAAATATTTATTTTATTCTGTTTTTTAGTATTTGTTCTTATAGCGGCAACAGAAATACATCATCTGTGAAAATTTCAACTGTCTAACTATCACGGTTCATGAGATACAGCCTGGTGACAGACGGTCAGACGGACAGACATCGGAGTCTTAGTAATAGGGTCCCGTTGGTAACGGAACCCTTAAAACTACATTAAAATAAGTATGGTTGGCTGGGCGCAACCTGAAGCATTTTGTTTTTGGTGACTGTACAAAATGCTAAAGGTTGTGCCTACCCAACCCTGTTCATTTTGATGTAGTTTTTTTTCTACACAACTACAGCTTGGTCACATTTTGCTGAAAACGATGCTAAATCGATTTTTCAAATAAATCGATCATCGGTAAAATTAGGCTGACTCACGTTAGTACTTACATAGAACGCACAAACCTTATTTTTTTAAGCACCTTTTGATACGCTCTATTGATAAGCTGCCGACAATCCACGCCAGGACAAAACTTTGTGTAATTTTTAGAAAGTTGACAAGAAAAAGTATTGCAAGCATAATTATACAAATAAATAATAGCCATCAACAAATAATTAATAACAATAAATACATTTAACGGAGATTTTTCGCATTCGGGCATTGGAGTCGAGTTTTGTACAGCTTATTAATTACTTACGAATTTTCATATTCGACAAATAATATATTATAATATATAATATATTTTAATATATTTTAAAATATATTAATAATATATTTTACCTATAATATATTATACAAATAATATATTTTATCTATAATTTTAATCGTATATATATTGCTACATAAATTAAATAAACATGTAATCTAAGTAGTTCATGTACATTTATTATTTTATTATATATATTTTTATAAGATTAAAATTTGACTTGTGAAACGTGTATTATATACAAGGTGACTTTTTGATCATCGTCCAAATTCATACTGGAGGCTTGATAAGTGATCAGTATCTTGGATCAATAACAATTTTTGTGAAATTTGTAAAATGAAATTTCGGCT
The DNA here is from genome assembly GCA_934047225.1 of Ypsolopha sequella. Classification (NCBI taxonomy): domain Eukaryota; kingdom Metazoa; phylum Arthropoda; class Insecta; order Lepidoptera; family Ypsolophidae; genus Ypsolopha; species Ypsolopha sequella. The sequence continues at coordinate 15,944,511 of OW204002.1, read as the reverse complement.
TCCCATATAAATTCACTTCCAGGTCCGAGTGAATCACTATGGGTATACCTACTTTGCAAAATAAACTTTTTGAATTGAATTTTTTGAATTTTAATCTGCCACTTTGCAGAATTTATCATTAATGTTCAGATGCCGTGAGGAGAAAAAAATTACAGAAAATAATACCAGTGCTTGATATTTTCCGCAACAGGTGAGAAAACGCACGGCACGCGAGCGGATGCGGCCATCCGAAGCGGCGCGAGACGTGTTAATATTTAGATTTCAGGCTACCAAATGGAATACTGTAATATGAAATAGCATACCAGATTACAACTGTATCTATCGAACCTTACACGGGTTCCGTTAAGGCGCTACGGAAAAAAAATCGACACTTTAAGAACTTACATAATAATATATCTATTTCAGTAAAGAAATCATTATTTTGATAAAATAGTATATTATTTTTGAAATCTTTTTCTGGGGATCTGTTAAACAGAAACGCGATTGGAGAAATTCTGCTCGATACGAATACTTATTGAAATGAGGTCTTTTTCGACACCAATTCTCCTGGTTTGCCAATGTGGAATGACATATGGACTGTAATTATTATTTTATTAAATGGGTTTTAACGTTATCTAGGACCTGGTTAAACGAAATTTTGATAGCAACTTAGTACATTTTATACTAATAAAAAATCGAATTTTTGCTACTTTTTCTCGAATCCATCCCTCTGACACTGTGGGTTTTTTCGCATATGGAGTAACAAGGACGCTAAAACTTTTACATATCGCCTTAAGGGTCGTTTCACCGGATTTGTAAAAAAATATTAAGAAATAATTATAACGGCCAAAATACAACTTTTAGCTACGAAAACTTATTGTTGAAATTTTGCTATATGCATAAACATATTTTTCATGATATTACAATAGCTATAAAACAATTGGCTTTTCCATAGTCGTGATACCAGCCGTAAATTCTAAAAATATTCTAAATATTATTTTAGATGGAAATCCAATTAGTTTGAAGCTACCATAATATCATAAAAAATATGTTAATGCATATAGCAAACTTTTAACAATAAGTTGTCTTAGCTAAAAGTTGTATTTTGGCCGTTATAATTATTTTTGAATATTTTGTTACAAATCCGGAGAAACGACCCTTAAGGCGATATGTAAAAGTTTTAGCGTCCTTGTTACTCCTTATGCGAAAAAACCTACAGTGTGAGAGGGATGGATTCGAGAAAAAGTAGCAAAAATTCGATTTTGGCCGTTATAATAATATCGTAATATTTTCTTACAAATCCGGAGAATCGACCCTTAACCTATATGTAACATGTTTTAGTAGGAAAAAAACTATGAAATTTCAAAAATATTTTCAAAATATCATGTGATCCCAAATCCCAATCGTTGTCTCTGGACTAGTTCCGGAGTTGTGCCGTAAAAAGATACACTAAAAATCTTCGCTATTATTAGTTTTTGAATTAAACTATACCTTCAAACTACTTACTGTCTGTTAAGTGTAGTTGATTAAACACGTACCTGAAACAGATAAAACGGACATTAGTAAAGGCAAAAGACTCAAGTTCAATAAATCTTGATCTCCAGACAAAGAAGGATCGGAGAAACAAACATCAATTCTTGGGACTGATTGCACACTGGAAACGCTGAAAGATGGACAAATGAAAGATCTCTGTTACGATTGATCAAGAAACAAACAAACAGAAGCTCAAGAAAAGCTAATTCCAACATACTCTTAAGGATCGATTCTCCATATTTGTTACAAAATAAGAAGAAATCATCAACGGCCAAAATACAACTTTTAGCTAAGAGCAATTTATTACAAAATAAGAAGAAATCATCAACGGCCAAAATACAACTTTTAGCTAAGAGCAATTTATTACAAAATAAGAAGAAATCATCAACCCGTCAGGTAAGTTAAGTCATGTTTCACCGAATCGACACCATTGTCTTATAAATTGGTTAATTTGTGGTAACTTGTAACATACGTTTATCTTTATACCTCTATTCCCTTATGTTTACATTATCGTAAAAGGTATTTTGTTTAGAGAAATCTGCAAGCTCACTTTTCGCTCATATTTTGATGATCATAAGAACTAAAGGTGGCTATTTAAGATACTATGCGAATTTTATTTTTGTCACTCTCAATCCAAGCGAAAACACGCTCAGTGCGAGAGGGGCGGATTCAGGGCGAGAGCGAAAAATGTTAGTTTTATAATGTTTATAAAAAAAACTAAAATAGCTAGCAAAATTTCAAATATCAAATCTCTAGATATTGTTAAAACACACCTAATTAAATATGTTTGAGTTCTGTTTATGGTTCCTATTCATCAAACGAGGAGAAAAAGTGTGTTTGAAGACCTCATTTCAACAATTATTTCTATCGAGGAAAATTTATCCAAACATGTTTTCCAATTTCAAAACCCTAGATTATATAGTCAAAATGCATATACCAGAAACTGATTATAATTTTCCGTGTATTTCACGAAATACACAGAAAAGAAACACCCGTATTTTTTTCGCATATCGCCTTAAGGGTACGTACTTGAAAGTTCAGCACATTTGTGTTTTTGTTACTTATTATTTATTTACATTATTGTTACTTTATTTATTTTATTCATAAACAAAAATTACTTAGAATTTAAATTGGCGCAAAAATCTTACGGCACTTCCGGCCTAATATTAGGTCATCTTCTGGCGAATATCCGTATTAGAAATCCTCATACAAGTTTAAAATCAAAAATATATAAGTGATTTCTGCACAAACCAGCACTTTTGTAACGCTCTACATGTAACACGTGTGATTACACAAAATGTGAGGGCTATATGAGGGCTGATTACACAAAATAACAAACGATCCGGAGGCAGCTTCTGAAGTAAAATTACTGAGCGACTGGAGAGCATCAACACCAGATCTTTTCATACGTTCGTTGTTCAAAAATCGCATCTATTCCTGGATAATAAGAATTAAGTTATGGTTGGAGAGTTATGACAGCGAAGTTTTTCATTATCAAGCTGGTAGGGCAGTCCGCTGCGACATGCAGAGGTTTCGTAGACTTGGTGTAAAGACATTGCCTATTCTACTTGCTAAGCGATAGATAGTACGCCTAAGAAACGGCATATAAGAGATATGACGGTAGTTTTATATATTGCGATCGAGTAAAGTTGCTCTGATAAAACCACAAGCGCTAAATGGGTTTATCTTGCGGTATCTCTTGCTATGGCTGGGTGGTGGTTATTGTGGCGTAGCTAAGCCAGCTTAGCGTCTTATGGATGTACGCCTTTAAAAATATATGGAGGACTAGCGACCCGCCCCGGCTTTGCACGGGTACAATGCTGATACTAAATATACTACAGTATTTAAGGTACTTAATTGGATAAGGATTAATGCTGTATTGCTTAACATCGCTTCGTAAATAAGCTATTATTTCTCGTAAAATGTAAAGGATAAAAAATGGTTATTGTGGGCTATCCCTAAGAGATAGACATATACCATCGCGGACTTTATTGTAGACCTTTTTAAGGTGTACAATACTGTAGTACATTTATTTGATCTATCTCGTAGAGTTCAACCAGCGTTTGCAACGTAAGCGTAAAAAAATGTGTTTATCTACGACATAACATTAGAAACCTCTAAATTTATCAGTGTTTCTCTACTATATTATGCATGTATTATACATATAAACCTTCCTCTTGAATCACTCTATCTATTACAAAAAAACCGCATCAAAATCCGTTGCGTAGTTTTAAAGATTTAAGCATACATAGGGACAGACAGCGGGAAGCGAATTTGTTTTATACTATGTGATAGTGAAGAGAAGAGTTGCTTTACGACATTGTTTTATAATAATTCTTGAATATTGAACATTCCATGCACTATACTGTCTCTATAATAATAATAATAACTGTCACCTTTGCTCCATTACAAACAAAGATTAAATAAATTTATATTGCCTTTATCAGCTTACTTTTATTATTTCTTATACAACGTGTAACAGAAAGGTTTAACCATATTTGAAGAACTTATTCAGTCAATGGTATAGAACAACTTTTACTATGGAACAAAACCTGTATCTCGAAAAAAATTTTTTACTGTTTCATAGAAAAATGCAATGCCGCTCGGCCGAAATGTATGGAAGGGCAGATTTTTTTTTGAGATTTCGGGGTTGGCTCCATAGTAAAAGTTGTTCTATACCATTGACTGAATAAGCTCCTCAAATATGGCTACACCTTTCTGTTACACTTTGTATAATTATAAATACATATACACAAATGAGACACATATTATTATATGAATGATAAAAATTCAAGATATATTTGGGGCCCCACTGATAATTATTTCAACTGATGCTGGGCCCATTGGGGCCTGAAATATATCTTGAATTTTTATCATTTATATTATGATATGTGTTTCAACGATGTAATAGAGCTTTTGATGCTTGATAAATTTAACAAGCTAATTTTTAGGGTTCCGTAGTACCTAAAAGGTACAAAAAGAACCTTTATGGTGAGACTCCGTTGTCCGTTCGTCCGGATGTCACAGTCTCATAACTGTAGCACCGTTAAAGATAAAAACATGAACATTTGCACAAAAATGGCATTAATTTGCCCAAACAACAAGGTGTAAAAAAAATTTCATTTTTAAAGTATCCTAAAATACAACAGTGTATCAAATTGCAGATATTAAAAAGCTGATTGTAAAAATATATACTTTTACTATATTTACTGGCACTGGTTTCGAGAAATCTTTAAAAGACCACAAAAATATGTATGTCCCACCATATCTCCGAAACTGGTTAACCGAAAAATATGAAAAAAAATGACGATTATAGATCATAACTGGCCAATAATAGGAAAACTATAGCGATTTAAAAAAGTTAAGCACAAATAAGAAATAACTTTCAAATCATTTTATGTTTCAGCCAAGTCGGCCTTTTTAGATCTACTGGTGTCGTAAACGCTGCGGTCTGAACTGAAATTACATCTCTTGTTTTATCAATTAGATTAGGTAACATGCTCACGTTACATGGCAGGTTGCGGTGCGTCAGGTTAACAGTACCTTAAGTAAGTGCAATTCTCTCGGCGTATTGTGCGTGCTTACCGCAAGAAACGCACTTTATTCTACAACTAGCCACGTATTTGCCGATTTAGATTCTCACATTGTTGATACAAAGACGAATATTCGACAGTAGCAAGTCAGGAGATTGTATAGGAAGAATAGCGAGGGAAGTATGCAATGCAAAGCTTTTAAGTGCTATTGCTAAAATAGTGATGATGATGGTCTCCAAGCCGACACGGCTACGGCGACTGCTATTGGCGAGGGTGTGATGGGCTTCGCTGGTGTGCCCGAATGTGGCTGACGTAACCAATCTTGGCTTTAAATGTTCGTCCGCATATACCACATTTGAGTATTCCGTTCTCGTAGTTGTAGTCAATAGCCACAGGTGGTCGGGCCTTGAGTTGGTCACGCTTGGAGTCGAGATCTGCTCGTCTTTGTGCTTCAAAGCTAAAAACATTTGTTTGCACAAGATGTCTCCACTCTGGTCTTTGAGCTGCGTGTTCCTCCCAGGTCTCATGGGGTATATCGCAACTCTTCATATGTCTCTTCAACACGTCCTTGAAACGAAGAAACTGGCCTCCCTGTTTGCGCTTGCCTTCTCGGAGCTCCGAGTAGAAGACACGCTTTGCCAGCCTCTCATTAGAGGTTTCGTCCGTCGCCTATCTACTATTTTAGGCATTCTCTAAAATAGTAGATAGGCGACGGACGAAACCGACAAAAGGACCGGACGCTAAAGCGTTGAAGGCTTATTCCGATATCCAATAGCCAGCTGAATATTGGAATAGCAATGACGAACCTCTCTATAGACTTCCCGATTTGTATTCCGTCCGGTGGGTTTAATGGCACTTGTGAAGTCCGCTCCTTATTGACTAGGTGTAGGGCTTCATGAAAGCATTGTCAGTCTGTGTTTGATTAATGTTAATGATTTAGCGAATCCATTTCTACATGTTATTTAAAGAATTAAATCCATCGATAGGTATATCGATTGATTTAATTCTTTAAATAACATCTTAACATTCTATTGCATTGCTTAAGAGCGGTTTCGCAGCCGAATTGTCAATAACGAATCGAATTCAAAATAATTTAATTATTTAGGAAGTTATCCATGTCTAAATTAATTAGACCCTTAGATACATAGAGTTTGATAGATGGTAAGTGTCAAGTTAAGTTGGTCCCACACGACTGCAAGTGTAATTATTACATAAAGGCAACAAAGAGTGTTGATAAAATAACGCACAAGCCGAAAAATGTCGATAATCGTTTTACGCACACAAACGTTTTTTAATAAAAAACACGGGCGAAGCTGCGGGCAAAAGCTAGTTTCGAAATAAGAAACACGAGATACTACAAATTGCATTTTCTCATTTTATCCACTCGGGCATTATTCAGCAAATGCAACTGAAGCTGAGTAGAATTCTAGGATTAACTGGAGTACTTACCAGACAATGGGATTCAATTAAACAAAGGAGTATTTGAATTTACACGACCCAGCGTATCTGCAATCGGGGGAGAGATAAATGATAAACCAGAAGACAGAGGACCCGACGAAAATAATGACACGTATGAAAGGAAAACGATCAACACATTTAAAGCCGAACAATTTAAGGCGCTCTTATACCAGAAGAGTGACTCTCTGTCTTTTTCTTTACGTGTAAGGAGTAAAGAAAATAACCACACTTTTGTACTTTTTCGTTGTTTTTATTGGTTTTTAAATTGTTTAAAAATAAGGGATATGTTTATTAAAACCCACTTACGTGGTCGACCTAGAAAATTTAAAGAGCAATATTACCAGATATGTTTCGTTAATAAAAGAGTGGAATTATGGAAATGGCATGATTTGAAAGGTCTTATTACATGATGTGTTCGTGAATTATTTCTATCGAGCAAAGTTTATCTGATCGTGTAACACATGCGTGGAAGACCTAGATAAAGGTTCGAACTATATTGCTATTTATATATTGATATTTGAAAGTTCTATTTCACTTTGAAATTACTGATTTTGGGAAAAGAGCGCCTTAACGTATAAAAGATCAAAGGCGAATGAATGAAATGAAAGTTTCCTCATTAGATTCGCTTGATGTTTGTAAAAATAATAAAAAAATGGTTTATTTCTTTGTACAGATATTTTTTTCTTCTGCATGACCGCTCCGAGTTAGACAGCCTTTGATGAAGCGCGGCCTTTCAAAAATTATGTGACTTTCAAACAAGTGCCTTTAAAAGTTTTTCAATCAAAAAGTTTCACACTTTTATGCACGACAAACATTTGCTGCCACGAAATGACACAATAAGTCCATAACGTGACTCATGTGACCATTTCTCTTCGGCACCTCGGTTCGGTGGCGAGACTGCACCGCTAGAAAATTCCTAGGCGAAGTTTTACTACTTCCACATTCCATAAATTTAACTAATCTTGATATATTGCTTCGACGGAATATACAGTTCCTGACGGGTTCATTTTGTCTTCCGACCGAGCCTGTGTGTTTATGTGAATTCAAATTCAAATTCAAATAGTTTATTTTGCAAAGCAGGTATAAATATATACACTTTTTACACGTCAAATTTAATCTAATAAAAAAAATATATGTAATAAAATAATAAATATACATGAACTAAATTAATGGTTTATTTAATTCATGTAGCAATGTATATACGGTTAAAATAATAGGTAAAATATATATTATACAAGGTAAAATCGAATCAACCGCCCGAACCCATACCGGAGACCCGGCCAGGGACCAGGAACAAGGTTCAATGATCACCAACCGAGAATGTAATCCAGGGGTCGGCAACCGGCGGCCCGCGGGCCGCATGCGGCCCGTAGACTATCTCGGTGCGGCCCGCAAGCCTGAGGTCCGTAAGAAAAAAATACCGAAGCAAAAGGCCATATAAATTCACTAGAATTTATACGGCTATGCTGCTGGGCCATGAGAGTATTCTTGAAAGCTCGCTCCCACGCGGGGTGATAAAAATGTACCTCTATTTCATTTCTTAAGAACTGTTTATCAAGACTGTGATGTTATGTATTGTTTCTACCGAAAATAAATATTTGCTGTACTTATTCAATTCTTGGCAATTTCTTTTGCGTTTATCCGCCGCACGTGCTGCGGCGGGCGGCTCCTTTGAGACAATAGGCGGGGCGGCAGTCTTTGATTAGACGCAGGTGTGCGGCGGCGAAAAAATTCAAAGCGACCGGTTTTAGTTAAAATCACAGCCGCGCGAGGCTCTCGCCACATTCGGTTGTGGAAATTCGCCGGAAACTCACGTCTCATCTGGTTGCTAGCTACGCGTTTCGTTTCACCTTTCTTCCCTTCGCTGATAGCTTCTCACGCACGACGTATGAGGTAAGTTGTATGCACTCGCGAGCATTTTGTTTTATTTTATTTACTGCTTGTTAATGTGAACCTTCAGATTGATGGGTAAATGTTATAAGGACGGGGATAGTAGTTACATGACATGAAGTTAGTTACGAGTGTGTCATGTTTTAATTATTATTTGAATGTGGAGTTGAATTTGTAGGTGCTAACTGGAACATATAATTTTACAACGAATTTAATTTTTTTCATTATTGTTACAGAATAATTATATAAACATGGCTTCAAGAAAAAGGAAGATAGAAGAAGAAAAAAGAGTTTTTAACGAATTATGGACAGAATTATACTTTTTTATCGAGTTTAAAGGAAAACCGTTATGCTTGATTTGTCAAAAGAGTATTTCTGTAGTAAAGGAATATAACCTGAAGCGACATTACGACACTGAGCACAAAGCTAAATTTGACTGTCTTGAAGGAGAAATACGGAAAAGGAAAATTTCCACTTTGAAATCGTCATTACAAAATCAACAAAACATATTTAAGGTTGTGGCAGACAACAGCGAATCGAATGTTCGGGCCAGTTACAGGGTAGCAGAGATTCTTGCAAAAAGTGGACGTCCGTTTACCGATAGTGAATTAGTAAAAGAGTGTGTCTTAGCTATCGCAGAAGAAATATGCCCAGAGCAGAAAAAAATGTTTGAAAGTCTTAGTCTCTCTGCAAGAACTTGCACCCGACGTACTGAAGACTTGGGTGCTAATTTGTGTGAACAACTCAGGGATAAGGCGCAGTCTTTCGACTGCTTCTCTTTAGCGATGGATGAAAGTACGGACGTGTCGGATACAGCACAGCTACTCATATTTGTACGCGGCATTGACGAAAACTTTACTGTTTACGAAGAGCTTGTGAAACTTTGCAGTTTGAAAGGTACAACTACGGGAGAAGATTTATTTCACCATGTGGAACAAGCTCTGGATTCATTGCAATTAAGCTGGGAAAAGTTAACAAGTGTCACTACCGATGGAGGCAAGAACATGAGCGGTCAAAACAAAGGTGTTGTTGGGAGAATCATCAGCAAAGTGAAAGATTCTGGATCTACTGTGCCATTGATTTTTCACTGTATTGTCCATCAAGAGGCATTGTGCTCCAAAGTTATATCCTGGAAAGAAATAATGGATACTGTAACATCCACTGTTGATTTTATAAGAAGAAATGGGCTCACACACCGTCAGTTCCAAAAGTTTTTGGAAGATCTGGAAGCTGAACATGGTGACGTGGTTTACTACTGTGAAGTGAGGTGGCTCAGTCGAGGTGCCGTTTTGGAACGGTTTTTTGATTTGAGGAAAGAAATTGGCAACTTCATGGAGATGAAAGGAAAGCCAGTAGAAGAGCTTACTAACAAACAGTGGATTATCGATCTTGGTTTTTTGACTGATTTGACTAAGGAACTGAATCAGCTCAACAAACGCTTGCAGGGAAAAAATAAATTGATTTGCGATATGTATACAGATGTAAAGTCATTTGAAATGAAACTGAAACTGTTTATCAAGCATATTGATGAAAAAAAGCTTGACCATTTTCCTAATTGCAAGAAAGCCGTGGAAGAAGCTGGAGATAATTTTGTGTGGCAAAATATTACAATGAGAAACGTGTTAACACAACTACAAACTGAGTTTGTAAATCGATTCACCGACTTTAAAAAGAGCTCCCTTAACATGGAAATATTCCAAAACCCTTTTGCAATTGATATTAGTGAGGTACCAAGCAATTTGCAAATGAACATAGTAGATTTGCAAAGTAATAGCACACTTAAAACGGCATTTAAGGAAAGCACTGACTTGATACAGTTCTACGGAGGTTTGAGTTCTGAAAACTTCAAAGAATTGAAAAAGTTTGCTCAGCAGATAATAACTATGTTTGGTAGTACATATTTGTGTGAGCAGACTTTTTCAATTCTCAACTACCGCAAAAATAAGAATTGTTCGCGGTTAACGGATGAACATTTAGACGCGATACTGCGCGTGTCTACTACTAAAATGAAAGCAGACGTTAAAAAACTTGCAAGTCAAATGCAGCCTCAAAAATCTCACTAGTTCTTACTTTTATGTTAGTATAGTAGTTCAATTAAAAAAGACATAATTGTATGAATATATATGCGTTTTATTTCAAATATTAAAAATACATGCCCGAACATATAAATATAAGTGCGGCCCGCACTGATACTCTGGCAACATATGTGGCCCGGCTATAGCATAAGGTTGCCGACCCCTGATGTAATCCAAAGTTCTGTCTGTTGTGTGTGGTAGATAAATCAATACAGGGCGAGGCCGAAAATGAACGAACTCTTCGCAAAAAAATGTAAAAGCGGCAATCAAAATATTTCCCAACCTTATCCTTGACTTTTGCTACAGTTTGTTTTATTTTATCTCTCCCAAGACATTGATGACAGAAAATTCGATATTATGAATTCCGTCCGAGAAATAACAACATCGATCCTAACATTACGTCTTCCTTATATAGAATTTTATACAAACAGAACCAATATTGTGAAAAAAAAATGTTTTTGTGACGACCATAAATTGTCCTGACAAACAATTGTTGGATGGAACAATCGTTTCCAAACAATAGATAAACACGGGTCCGATCTGAGAACGGTTGACGCAACGGGATGAAAGTCCTTTTGTATCCGAAATCCGAATAAAACACAAATCAAAGATAGTTTTGCTGTTGACAGATACCGAGACATTCATACACTTTAAGGCAAAAGTTACTAAAAGATGTTAATGTGTGATGTGATGAAGTTACTAAGCAGGTACCTAATATTACTTTGTCTTAGAATTAAGGCGCTTAATATCGCCAAATAGGTACTTTCTAAAGCTTACTCCTCTTTTATAGCCAAACCAAAAATATTGAAAAAATGTATCATGGATTATCAACTCTAGGACAATATATGCAACATTTTTCTTTTTCGTACCACCAAAACTTCTATATGAAAAATTGTTTTAACTGAATGGTGTTTTTTGGCTTGAATTCCCTACTGCTCTTAAGCGGCTCGATTGAATTAATTCATTTATGCTTTGATAGCTATAAACATAACATACGATTATTCAATTGAACAGTCACATCTATGTGAAAAGTATTATTTTCTCCTATTTCACCTTATCAAGGACGCAGTGAGCGTCGTAACAGCCACCGCGCATTGTGCGCTGATATGAATGTTATTTCAATGTCGTTTCCGTTGATATTCGTACAGACAAATATCGAGCTGCTAATTTGGCGATGGTAATCGCCTTAAGTACGACACAAGGTACTGATAGACATTCTACAATGACAGAACATTCATTAATACTCACCCAACAAACTTTCAGGCGAGATTGCAGAGTGTCACTTGATTGCTTGTAGTTATAATGGTTTAAGCAGACATCCAGATGCTGTTGATGAGTTGATATCCACACAATGAGAGAGCTATCATCAACCACGCAAAATACTAAACATCCAATCTAAGTTCAAAGACTATTCGATACATGTTGCTCTATTGATAGCTCAACAAGATCCATATGAAACAGAGATAGGTCAACGTCTTCGGCCAGAAATAGGCGATGAAGCGAACCCGCCTGTGGTAGATGTCCGTCAACACCACCGCTCAAACCATTTATTTGTGGCTTGACTCATTAGTTTGTCAATAAGGTTATCATTGCACCGAGCCTTTCAAACTTCTGTTTACGTTTATGAAATTCCATAAACTTTGCTCCATATTTATTTATGCTCTGGTGTGATGTGGCCATTAAGTGGGAGGCGTGGGTCATCGACCGTTTTATGGCGACCTATTTTCATAACCAACAATCGACTCTGACCAATTTGCCTCCAACAATATCTAGTTGACATTCCTTTACATGTTTTGTAATTAAAGCTATTTGTATCAGAGCTAATAGAAAGTTCTTTTGAAACAATACCCATTGCACTATTATCTTCAGCTTTTCCATTTAAAATTGTAAATCACTGAATGATGTACAGCACAGAAATAGTCTGAAATGCAGTATTCATAAAAGGTCAGGTCAAGTTAATATTGTCTCTAGAATTCTGAATAGAAGAATCAATTAGAAAAGCTAAAACCGAGCATTCTCATAGACAAAAGTGGAAAAGCTGCTTTTGTGCTATGCCAAGTGTAGGGTTGCCCGACGGAAAAATGGAAAACGAGAACAGTTTACAAAAAAGAAGGAAAAAGGCATTATTAAAAAAAAAACACATTAGTGCATAAAAGGAATGGCGGTGTAGTGCGTGAATTTTGAAAAAGGAGAATATTCTGTAGGTGAAGGAGGACCGGAGGACAATTTGTAAAAAAGGAGGACATGTCCTCCATTTGGACACCATCTTGCAGTGGCGTGCACAGAACTTTTTGCTGGAAAAGCAAGCAATTGGTCAAGAACACCAACAAAAAAAAATGAAAAAATTTAAATATCACTTTGAAAAAAAAAAGTTTGTATTGGAAATTTTCATTCTAGGGTTGACATTGGGGTAGACATTGTCTACCCTGGCGTCATACAAAAATTTTTTTTTCAAAGTGATATTTAAATTTTTTCATATTTTTTTTATTGTTGTTCTTGACCAATTGCTTGCTTTTCCAGCAAAAAGTTCTGTGCACGCCACTGCCATCTTGCAACCCTAGCCATGCGCGACTATATATTAACAGATTGAAGAGTCGTAACTCGTAACGATTGTAGGAATTTCCCCTGAGATTGCGGAGTACTACGATTTTGCTACAATCTCCCACCGTTGTACTGCAGTATCTTTTCACTCGATATCGGGTGTCCTGTTTCTTTTTCGTCCTGGATAAAGTCTTATTCGGATTGCACTGATACTACAAAATGTTAGGATGGCTATTAGGGCTGCATAAACGCTGTAGTTGTAAAAAACGAAGGTCATGCATGATCATGAAACTTAATTTAACAAGTTGGTAGGTACTTCTACTAAAGAGTTTAAGAATTAGGAACAGTTTGGTTTTGATATTATTTGGCTTCAGTATTAATTTTCATAATTTTAATTAACTCGACCATGAAAGAAGGGTTTGAAAAGCTGACCTAGTAAATGAATATTTTGGGAAGCTTTAGTTTAGGCGTATCATTTATTCTTTTAGCAATTCGGGAATTGTTTCAAAAATCTTTGAACCTTTTAAATTACTAAAAGCGCGAAAAAAAAGAAACATTGAAATGTATATAAGTAAAAATTTTTTAAAACACTAACTTGACCTTTTACAGTATTTTAAATATCTTCTTCTGGAAATAAAGGCGGGACGCCATTTTCAAAACCAACGACACCGTGCCCCATTTGATAGGCTGCGGGAAATGTAAAATTTCATCATGTCTTTTTTTCTTTGGCCTATAGCTCTATAGGTTATTTGATTTTTGAGATCTAAAAGTAACGATAGATATGACGATACATAGACGAATACAGCCTACAGACTCACATTTCTGTTAACACATCTATCTGACTGAACGAGCAGATATAATTCGCCACCCAAAAATTATGTTTCGGTAGGCCAAACCAAAATGGCTTCTATATTCATTACGTAAGAAAGAGTCTTCGTCTTCGGGAAAGATAAGTTTGTGGCGCTATACGTAAGATAGAATGACCTTGGAAGAGCTAATAGGATTGTAGTACCCCGTTTCTCATGCCTCGGCTTGTTGACAGAATTATTTGTACGCCAGATACAATACAAACAGTAGACGTCTTTCTGGGCTGTATTGTCTATGTGACGAAATGGTGATGACGAGGGTCACTTTAGCTTTATATTTCGGCGTTTTTATTGAGGTCAATATCAGATTTGGTCTCGTTACCAGCAATGTAATGCACACAGTAATAAATTAGCCTTATCTCGACGTGACGGCTCAAACAGTATTCGACATCACGTTCAATTCATCACTGTCACAATATTTAATTCTGCGGGAAATTCTCTTTAAGGCGATATGTAAAAGTTTTAGCGTTCCTGTTACTCCATATGCGAAAAAACCCTCAGTGTAAGTGGGACGGAGTCGTGGAAAAGTAGCAAAGAGTCAGTTTTTTATTAATATAAAATGTACTAGGCTATTTAAAAGATTTTCAAGGAGACTTTACAAATACATAATATCCACATTTTGAATGCAATTTCACAATGAAATTTGTTAGGATTTCAGAATTACAGGAAAAAATAAAACAATTTAGAGGTCTTTTCGGAATTAAATTCTATCGAGAAAATTTCATCTAATCGCGTTTTCCTTCAGTGAGAATCTTAGTCTAATACTCAATAAACATTTACCCAAAAATGAAAAACGTAGTAGAGTAAATGGATTCGAAAAAAACCCATTTTTTTTTGGTATCGCCTTAAACCCTTGATGCCGTCTTTGATATGTATGGAATGGTGAAACTTAGAAATGGTACCTAGTAAGAAAATTAAGGTTGAATGAAAAACATTTTTTTGTAACAAATGACACGTACAATAACACAATTGTGTATCATAGTTCAAGAAATCTAGACTAAAAAGACAAATAAACATAAAAATATAATTAATAAGGGTGTATATATATTTAGGCGATATGTTCAAAAATAAAGGTGCTTCTTTTTTGTGTATTTCCTGAAATTTCCGGTGTATGCATTTTGACTATATAATCTAGAGTTTTGTAATTGGAAAACATGATTAGATACAAGTTCCTCGATAGAAATAATTCTTGAAATGAGGTTTTTAAACACACTTTTTCTCCTCGTTTGACGAATAGGAACCATGTATAGAAGTCAAACATATTTTATTAGAAGGGTTTCAACATAATCTAGAGGTTCGATTTTGGAAATTTTGCTAGCTATTTTAGTTTTTTTATTTATAAAAATATAAAACTAACTTTTTTCCCTTTCGCCCTGAATGCGCCCCTCTCGCACTGCGCGTTGGATTCAGAGCGAATAGGAAAAACGTTAGTTTTATATTTTTATAAAAAAAACTAAAATAACAAATATCTAGATATGGTTAAAACCAATTTGTTAAAATATAATTGAGTTCTGTACATGGTTTCTATCCTTCAAACGAGGAGAAAAAGTGTGTTCGAAGATCTCATTTCAACAATTATTTCCATCGAGGAAAATGTATACACAAACAAAAACCAAAAACAAAACCCTAGATTATATAGTCAAAATGCATATACCAGAAATTTATATAATTTTTTTATATATTTCATGAAATACACAGAAAAGAAGCACCCATATTTTTTTTACATATCGCCTTAAATCAGAACACAGCAACATGATGTTACATCAGATTCTGAGCAGATGTTCTATCCTACGAGGTCTACTTGGCTATGGTTGTAGCAGTGACGTGTACAGATACGCGTGTTTTGTGTGTGTTGCGCGTTTTGCGAGATTACGCACACTAGAAAAAGTGTGTGCACGCACTACAACAACCATAGCTAAGTAGACTTCGTAGAATAAAACATTTGTATAGGAATTATAAATGAATGGATGATATTTTACTAAGGTATGTATAAAGTATGTATAGCATGTTGTATGCGTACGTACATATGTTGTGATTGTTGTGAAGATGTATATTTATGTGGAGCTCTATCTGTAAGAAAATGTCTTTTCCACAATTTATACAACTTGTAACAGAAAGGTGTAACCATATTTGAAGAGCTTATTCAGTCAATGGTATAGAACAACTTTTACTATGGAGCCAACCCTGAACTCTCAAAAAAAAAAAAAACTGCCCTTCGATAAATATCGGCTGAGCAGCATTGCATTTTTCTATGGAACAGTAATTTTTTTTTCGAGACACAGGGTTTGTTCCGTAGTAAAAGTTGTTTTATACCATTGACTGAATAAGCTCTTCAAATATGGTTACACCTTTTTGTTACACGTTGTATATTACCGCAGATAGCAGTGGCGTGCACAGAACTTTTTTCCGGAAAAGCAATCAGAAGGTCAAGTACGACAATAAAAAAAATATGAAAATTATTTAATAACAGTTTGAAAAAAAAAAGTTTGTATGACGCCAGGGTAGGCACTGCCTTTCCTAGAGTGAACATTTTCATACAAACTTTTTTTTTTTTAATTTTTTCATATTTTTTTTATTGTCGTACTTGACCTTCTGATTGCTTTTCCGGAAAAAAGTTCTGTGCACGCCACTGCCGCAGATAGTACATATATTACATTGATAAATTATGAAACCAAAACTTAAAAGAATAGCAATAATAGTTGACCAAAAATGGAAAAGCATTTTGGAAATCTTCACGTAGAACCTATTGAAAAGGAACATCGTCGAGC
This sequence comes from Ypsolopha sequella, assembly GCA_934047225.1. Taxonomy (NCBI): domain Eukaryota; kingdom Metazoa; phylum Arthropoda; class Insecta; order Lepidoptera; family Ypsolophidae; genus Ypsolopha; species Ypsolopha sequella. The sequence continues at coordinate 15,927,868 of OW204002.1, read as the reverse complement.
CATAGGATACTATCGCCTTGTCCGAATCGGCTTTCCGGAAGTGCCTTAGTTCACAAAAGACCGGAATAATGGCACTTTCTTTACTCGTTCTACAAAAAAATAAACTAGGAAGGATTTATGTTTGAGAAACCCGTCAAGTGCAAATCTGACTCGGGTACTTAGGGTTCACAGTTTTGGGAATTTCGTCATTTTGTTTTCGTGAATTTCTCAACTGCTATATTTTTCCTTTAATCTTTACATAATCATATATTACCATTATTTTTCATATTTTTCGGTCCGCCAGTTTTGGAGATAAGTCCCCCACATACATTTTTTGTGGTTTTACAAGGATTTCTCGAATTAGATGCAAGTTAATAAAGCCAAGAGCTATATATTTTACAATCAGCTCTTTAATACCTACAATTTGATACAATATTTTCATGTTTTTGTTTTTTACTTTTTTTTTTGTTTGTTTTCAAGTTTTTTCAATTGCTAGAGTTTTCCTGTAATTGGCCAATTCCGATAGCTTAATTTTTAAAAGATTAATAAAAAAACAATTTAAGACAATATGCGCCATTTTAGGACATAGTTTTCATTATTTTTGTGTATAAATTAACCATTATTTTTTATGATTTTTTAAAAATTGTCCGATGAACTTGTCACTTGCGAATTTTAGACATTATACTGATTGTGATGTGTGATTGCTTATAAAAAATAAAGTGGTCTGTCTCTGTCTGTCTACTCATCTGTCATGTAGCTGTCAAATTAGTCTGAAGCAAATTATTATAAATTTGTCTTGATAGCTACACATTTGACACATTTCCAAACAGCCATTACTCAAGTGACGTCACACGAGGGCAAATGGAAGTTGCAGCCTTTTCGTAAACATATTCATCATCATGAGGTTTTTTAATTTTTTAGACCAAAACTTCGAAAATACGGCTTATTAAACCTAAATCTCGAAATGGTTTTCGAAATAACGCACCTTAACATAATTTAATCTATGCCAATTATGACCTATACTGCTATACTATACTGCTATACTATACTTTCTACTACGGAACCTTAAATATGTGGCTCAGCATGTCGACGCATCTGAACTTCATTGCACAAAAAAGGGAGTATTTTTAAGTTTTGTTTGTTAGTAAGTGCTCTACACAGCTGGATCAGTAATGAAATACGATGCTGGGCCATATGTTATGTTCCGCAGAATAGCGGTATTGTTTTAGTGAAAATCTCGCCATTATGCCGGCACATTATACGAGTACTATACGCTATTCATCAAATGAGATTATCGGTGAAGTTATTCTAAGCTTTATGAGTACGTTCAGTAAACAGATTGAAGGCCGAACGATGTTATTCCAACAATAACGATCATAGTTAAGTTTATTTATAATGTCTCGGAAATAAATAGATACAGGAGACTGATTCATTGTTCGACCCAGCTCTACGAAGTTCGGAACATTTATACTCGTAGTTACAGATCATTTATTTCGAATGAATATTTTGAAATAAATATATTTGTATGTGTTGCTACATAGAGCATTCATTTTATTTTTATTTTTTGGATAAAATTTTTTGTAAACCAGCTACTTTTCATATTTGCCCAAAATTTTTAATTGCTTGTTTGTTTAAAATTCATTATCATACCTGGCAATCATTGTGGGGTCCGCCGTTGTAGTATTTATTAAGATTTATGTTTTGAAAATTTGTGCATGTAATTTAGTGTTGTTTCTTTTGGTAAATAAAGTTATTTGTATTATTTTGTATTGTATTTGTAATTAAAACGGCGTATAAAAACTCATTTTCGAAATATATTTCGGCCTCCCCATTCGACTGATGCGGGCCGAAATATATTTCGAAAATAAGTTTTTATACGTCGAATGAATATTTTATGCTTCATAAACAAGAAATTGATTAACATTTGCTTTAAGATTGTACATGAGCCTAGAACAGTGTTTTCCAGTCCATGGTCCGTGGACAGGGGATCTAATAAGGCCGACTTGGGTGATTTATAAAATTATTTGAAAGTAATTCAAATTCAAATTCAAATTTATTTGCACCATAATGTTTCAATAGGAAGGAGTCAGAGTTTTTTCACGCGTGCAAAAGAGACGGCATTAGAACAGAATCATAATAATTTTGTTCAGTTGCCACTTTCAATTATAAAAAAAAACAAAGAAACAGAATGGATGTCAATGCAACGCTTCGTCTTTCCGAAACCAAACTACAGCGACGGCTATCAAATATTTTGGTAACGAAACAGCAACATATTTCAAATAAATTTATCGTTTTAAATTTTCGAGTATTTTCAGTTGATAGTTCAAGTAATAAAGCACTTCATAATAAACAAACAATGGTTTTATTTCCTGTCGGTCTCTGAAATGTTTTTCATTTTGTTACCGGTTTGCAGGTAGAAAAGACTGGGAAACACTGGCCTAGAGCAGCTTTTCTTAACCTGTGGTCCGCGGAACCCTGGGGGTCCGCGAGCATATGTATGGGGGTTCGCAGCCTAATCTAGTAATAGATTAGGCGACTACTAGATTATAATATCAGTAGTAATATAAACACAAATATCACTAATTTAGTTGCAAAAAAGCAGCACCAAATATGAAAAAGTATATTTTATTGTAATTTGTAGAACTAAAACAAATAGTCCGAAATTTAATGCTGCATTTTATTATACGGGGGTCCTTAAAAATGTGCTTGATTTCCTAAGGGGTCCGTAGACAAAAAAGGTTAAGAAACGCTGGCCTAGAGCATGAACAACGCCAGACTTTCGAGGATTCGTTTGAAGAAATTCGGACTCTCTTTGTATTGAAAAAAATATATTTGATTTTTTGGTCTTTTATTTATATTCTACTTATCAACAATGCATTTAAGATATATACTTTGTCAAAAAAATAATGTTTTCCACCCTCTTTTTTTGGTTTTCTAACGTTCGTTTCAAGAATTCGGTTAAAAGATCAAATTTATATTTTTTTCATAAAATAAGTAATGGAAATATGAAGGGTTTCTACTTAAATCCAATATTTTTTTCCCTACAAAATATTTCAGTATTAGCTAAAAACACACCAATTTGTTGTTTTGCTGTGTGATCATTAGTATTACGCGTCCAAAAAAAAGAGGCCAATGAGTCAACATATAATCGCCTTTATCAAAAGCAAATAAGGTCTTTGCCATTGGACTTGTTGTGCTGGACGGGTAATAATAAAAGTTGCTAGGGTAGGCCATCCTCTTAATTTTGTAGATGAGGTGGGTGGGACCTGATTTAACCTTATTTTTCGAGGTAATAAATTTTGAAAAGCATTCCCAAAAGGGTTCTCATTTTATTGAATAAGCCCTAGAGCACTTTTATTCATTCTCCCATAGTATGACAATATTACAAAATTATGATATTCGTTCGTGATTCTTTTAACATTAATTAATTGGCTATATTAATTAAATTAAAATTATAGTTAAATATTTGGCCCAAGAATATAAACTGATATAAATATTCTGTCCGATAATCCGTAAGCTATAGAGACAAAAAAATCCTATTGACTATTCGACTATGGCTGTTTCCGATTTCAATAAATTTCTTTGGCAGTAACAAATTAAAGTTGTTCCTTCCGTAATCATAGGCACTTTGTATTCCCTGGCACCAATGTGGGAACTCGTCACGTGACTTTAAAGTACAATGTGTGGAGATAGAATAAGGTATCTTTCACACACGCTTAATAATTTCACTTGTTAGTTTAAATAAAGGTAAGAAGTTGTTTAGTCAAATTTGCAAAGCACACTAAACACACAACATAGTATCAATAAGTAAATACACAAAATATCTTATCACTAAAAAGAAATCTCCTAAGCACAATCTTTGAATGCAATGTATTAATGATTTTTTTTAGCGTTTTCAATCTTGTCCTTTAGTTTAGAATCACGCCTTGACGGATATCCTTAAGGTTTTTTTGGCGTACTAACAAGTAGACATCGGATCTGCGATCAAAAAGTGTCCGAACCAAAAGAGTGTCAAAAACAGAACTGTTGGTCAAAACCATTGAAATCTAAAAAAGCGTGTCAATCGCACGTCAATCAAAATTGAGTCATGCAGCAATGACATACGATTCAAATTAAAATGTTTTGTTTCTTAATATTTGGACACTTCACTAAGGACAATTTTTTCGTAAATCTTGTACTAGACCCGAGATCCATGGTTTGTATTTTTAGAAACACCAATGAAACTGTAATTTATCGCAATAAATAAATTGAATTGAAATTGAATTGTATGTCAATGGGTTTTAACATATTTTCCTTCCATATTGATTTTCATGGACCTTTGTGTTATCATTGTAGCTATACCATTCCACATGTGTGCAGTGCCCCTAACACCACAGAGCATCGGACGAGCACGTCCCGTCGTCGTTCGTTCACACACAGCCGGTGATTGTATGCAAATCTGTTCGGGACATTTTTCAGACCGTTCGCAGATTAATATTCCCACTTTGGTGTCGCTCCATTGGGTTTAATTTCACCGCTTTTGGCCTCAGTCGTTACTTTTTGACACATAGAATTGCGCAATTCTGTGATACACGATACACGATTTACAAAACCTTTTCGCTGTGAACAGAACTGAAATGCCATAAACTTGTCGGGTAAGGGATCTTTAAACAAAAGGCTCCTGATGAGTGTGCCCAGAACAATGTATCCGAGAATCTGGACCTCGCACCAATCACTGCGTTCCACATTCCCGACCGAATCATTGTTCATGCCAACTTCACGCAAAACGACTTTGGGCGAAGTTTATACGAGTTTTGTAAAATTCCAAATTGAGGACATTTACGAGACATGACATGACGCGAAATGCTCGCTCGTAGATTCATGAATCGTGATGGATACTCCAAGTCAACGACCGTCGGCAAAGTAACTGAATCAAATTGATTAAACGACATTTATGATGCGTATGATCAGCCGCGTGGTCAGCCCACTGTCGATGCTCTTTCATTGGCTTAATTGCTGACCAACGCATAGCGAGAGAAAATGCTCGAGCAATCTGACACATTACGAAAGTATTGAAAACTGTTATTAAATTCTGTTGAACACTTTCTGAGTTTTTACAGTTTCTGTGATAGGATACTTCAGTGGTTACGCATATAAATAGAGGATAGATAAAAAGAGTGACGAATGGAACGCAAGTGAAAGGAAGAGTTCGACCGGACCACCCAAGAAAGACATTAGGCCAAGAAAAATGCACCCGCGTATTGATGACTTCGTAAGAGTTGATTGATCTATGTGGAAGAAGAGAAAGAGGTGTTTCACCACGGGCGTATGAGAGTATAACGTAAATTTACAAGGAATTCTGTCCTGACACGATTGTAGCAGATGGAGACCTGTAGTATCCTTTTTTTTTATATATAAAACTTTTATTCACAGAAAAAAAAAACAACATTACATTTTTGATTGTTTCCGCCAAACTTTAAAAAAGTTTATTGGCAGATGTTACTCTCTTAACTTAACTACTAGCCGACTAATACTACAAAAGAAAAATTACTTATAATTAAAGTTACACAGATTTTATTATTTTTTTAATTTTAGTTGTGCAGTCATTCATCTCTCCATGTCTGCCTACGTGTGTCTCTGAGAGACAGGCGTGAGTGTGTAATAGTATGTGCCTTTGTGTGCATCATGCGAATGCCGTTTTGCCAGCTGTTCTGATGTCCGGTTTCAGTGAAACGCCGGACCAGTTCCTTCGTGGCAGATCTTCAAAAGTGGGCCTCAATGCGTCGTAAAGCTGCACGGGCGCACCAAAATAGCATATGAGTCACTGCACTACCAAGTTCACTAAATTCTAACGACTCTAAAAGATAAATTAATTGTGTTGTTAGACAATTTAGTCAGTTTTATACTTATTCGTCCCAGCAATTATGTTAGGTATTACTTTACACTTTCTAAACATTATTATTGTTAATGTTCTAATAATATATGTTGTTAATTGTGTATGCTGTAGATATTATGATGGTCATATAATTGAAATAGCGGGTTATATTCAGTGGGTGAAGTCAGCATCTAACGAATGAAATCAAGCTTGTTTGTGTAGGAACAATACTGGGCTCAATGATCGGTACAACTTTAAATTTTATTTATTTCTGTAACGTTAAGTAGCAGTTTGTTCCGTATTTGGAAGTGGAAGGACTGCAGACGCCGACGGCACCTTAAATGGAAGTAAAAGCAATGGCTTTAACAAGCAAACGCCGAGGCGGTTTCTTTAGTAGCTGACCCTTTCTTGATAACCTCATCCTTGTGTCCTTTTCTCTCAAGATCGTAAATCCTTTGAGAGAATGCGATGGAGAAATAAATGGTAGAGCACGTAAGTGCTGCAGCTGATATATCTGTTTACATTTCACGTTCAAATGTTATTTTTAAACAATTGATAAAAAGCAGGGATTGTGGTAAATAAATTCAATGCTTAGACGAAAGAAAATTATCCGTGATAAATGTCGACAGTGATGAAACTGGATTTCATCTAATCAGTTATCCGCGTGAATTTATTTATAATCACTCAAATAAGTTTATCGGTCTGTAAACCGCAGCAACGGTGACTGGTTAATTTTTCATGTAAATTAGCCGCAAAGTAGCAAGTTATCTAGCTTATTTATAGCTAAGCAGCACGCACTTTTGCCCTTATCAGGCTAGGCGCTCGGTGCCGGTCTTGACACTTGCATATCAATGACATTCGTCGTCGCCTATCGAAGCCATATCTTGTGGAAGTACAACGGTCTCATTTACTGGCTAACCGGGGTAATAGAGACACCTTCGGGGATCTTCGGAAATTAGGAATAGAGGTGCTTTTTAAATGAGACAATATGTTTTACAATCGTGGTTAAGATGCTTAAAAGTTTAGCCCGTTTGTTGATATATCAATACAATGTCTTTGGATGATTTAGGCTTTATTGACAAAATTTAAAAACTGATATCCGGTTTTATTCATATTAAACCAATATATAAAAGCCACAGGAACTAGTATATTTAGGCATCTCCCTTTAATCTCCAAAGCAAACGATCAGGCCCAGATTGCATTTTTGCGGTATCCGGTCGCATACAGCAAACAATATTCTACTGCAATCTCTTTTGTGGTGTGTTGAATCATATTCTTGAGGAATGAAGGCTATTTTAGAATGCTTCCATATCAGCTTCTATATTTGAAGATCTATATGCTGCGCCGGCGCCGGATGTCTGACATCAAAATGCACGCACCGTACTAGCCACAAGAAACCGCGGGACAAGGCTCTTAGCCTGTAGAAATAAAGGTGATTTTTCTTTGGTTTAATATCTCTTAATGTGGTGATCTGTTAAAGCTCGGTCTACAAACGTCAATCGATCAACGCCATACAAAGTCATAGTGAATCATGAATGGAATAATGCACAAAACGGCCCGATTGTTCTATTCGAAATTGATATGTGTCGGTCAATTTATTGGTCCATTCAAGTTGTAAAGACTAATCTAAAAGTTCTACATAAGGCCTTATTTGCAGACTTAGTAATGAAATCTAAACACTTACAGAAGTATTGTAGGAAGCTTTTTGCCCAGTTGAGTGAGATGGAAGCAGTGAACCATGTAAAATCAATTATTTCTAAATAAGCGGTCTTGAGTCAGCAGGATGACTCAACCCAAGCGCCATTGCTTGGCAACAACAATCCAACTGGATTGTTTTCATAACAGTTCACACGTGTTGATGCATTTACCTTTGGATATTTCGGGCACTTTGAAGAACTACACACTTGTATATTGTGTATTTGCAAGTTTGTTTGGCTAAAGGTAAAGTGCAACTTTCGTTACGCAAATAAGTTTGAATTTAAGGTACCGTCAAAAAACCGCAAAATGTTTCCCTTAGTTAAAGTAGATATAAGTCATTTGTATAGTATAAGTTTCATGTTAAAAAAAAAGACATGGTCTTGCTAAGTTACTTGTCCTTCTTCTTAGCAAGAATAATCGAATGGGCGAAGGTAGGCATGTATTTATGTAACCTATTAGTATGTAGTATATAGGATGGGATTTAGTCGGCCGGCCGCCTGAATTCGTGCTGGGGGCTCGGTTGGTGATCATCAACGACAGAGAATGTCATTGGTGATCACTGAAACCTTGTTCCTGGTCCCTGGCCGGGTCTCAGGTTCAGGCGGTTGATTGGATTTCACCTTGTATAATAATATTTTACCTATAATTTTAATCGTATATTATATTGCTACATAAAATAAATAAACCCATAATCTAGTTCATGTACATTTACTATTTTATTACATATATTTTTATATGATTAAATTTTGACTTGCGAAACGAGTATTATATATACCTACTTTGCAAAATAAACTATTTGAATTTTGTACACGTTACAACAAAAGTTGGGCCATTTGGGCTTTTTTATGCCTAGAATAATTTCGGAAAAACATGGAAATTCAAGCTGGCATAAATTTCTTTCTTTTTAGAATATTTACTACACCTAATTTTATATTCTACGTTAAAAGCACCTGGAATAAAAGACCATATATTAATTTGATTGATTAATTTAGAAAAAGCGAAAGAGTTGTGTCAGGATCGTAAACAAATGGTGATTTGAGGTCTCTGCCTACCCCTTGGGCAGATAGGAGTGTTAATTTTTGTAAAATTTATACTTGCAATTGTCGGCACTTGGTGAAACTTGAAACACATCTTGAGTTAAAAACACTTGTACTTATAGTTTCACTTTATTTATGTTAACTCCCAACCGGTTTCGGATTTTACTCCATTTTCAAGGGAAGATGTTAATTAAAATATTTCACTGACTCCAGGCACTAGCTCTGAGCAACGTAAACCAGTTATGATGCTCAGAGCTAGTGCCTGGAGTCAGTGAAATATTTTAATTAACATCTTCCCTTGAAAATGGAGTAAAATCCGAAACCGGTTGGGAGTTAACATAAATAAAGTGAAACTATAAGTACAAGCGTTCTTAATTCAAGATGTTAATTTTTGTATATTTTGTATTCTATCTACACCTTCACATCCTAATCAAAAGAAATATATCTCCGTCGTCCATGTATATTTGTACATACCTACATAGACCTATGAATAGGTGTATATGTATAGGTAGTTTTATGTAAAATAGGGAAGGGTTGTACAAAATGTTTGAAAATTGGTAAAGTCCATTAACCGTCGATAGAGAAGCAGCGCTGTGGAAATTTTCCTTTTCCATCGTCCATTAGACACGTAGCTATAATCTGGAACTTTGACTGCGATAACGTTAGGTTGGCAGCTACTTCGGTAGTGCCAACGTTAGAATAGCGGGGGCGAAATTATTCGCAGCTGTCGGTTTTGTAATATCTGCAGGATTCCGAAGGTTTCAAATTTAAGGGTAGAGCCATTGAGTGATGGCGCCTATGGCGTTTAAATGCCTACAAAGTATCGTAATTATTTATAAGCATGTGTGGATAAAAAAATGTAATACTTCATTGTTGATAGTGATGTACTACTTGTTTAGGTTATTATTTTTCGATTTGAATGTTGCTTTATTGTGCAATAGAATTCGTATAGAAACAAAGATTTTTTTTAAAAAAGTTCCTCTTTTTTTATAGGTCGTGTTTGAGGTCGCCAAGTTACGCAATAATATTTAATTAAAAACAAAACAATGACGAAGTTAAACTAAACGAACATAAATGATAGTAAAATACTTTTTTCGATTTAGATATTTAAACATCTCTTGGGGGCCCCGGGGCACTACACCGCATAGCCCTCCGATAGCTACGCCACTGGTTTTGGCACATTTTCCTTTTGTATCATTATTGTTGAATGTTGAATGACGTGTCTAATGTTGAGTAAACTCACACTTGATTTTTATTTTTAACCGAAATTTGAAATGTACCTCATCACTAAATGCAGCTGTCATAAGTGCCATCACTCAGTGGCCCTAATTTAGTTGCGACGGGTCTTGTTGCAAAACGCACAATTTATGATTATTTTTCTTATTTTTGTATAGAAAGTATTAAATAAATGTATATTTCGGTATCACGCGACAATAGTTTCATGTCAATAAGGCTTTTCTAGCAAAGTTGTGTGTATGCCATAAATCACCTTTATTTATTATATTTTATTCAAAAATAAGAAAAGTAATCACAAGTTGTGTATTTGGGAACGAGATGCGTTGCGACCACCTTAAGGTACATATCAACCCTAAATAAGCAACCCGATATGTGCACTGAGAAAACTGGTCATTAGAAAATAAAGTGAATTCAGCAGAAATAATGATGATTTCACGTAAAGTAGGGAGCATACGGATATCACCAAAAAATACGATGTAACTACTGTTGCTGCTGCTAACGAAATAATACGATGCACTGTCACTATGGCTTTAGTAGGAAGCAGACAGAATTATGCACTCTGTAACTGTAATATACAATGCTATCCTACCACCGTTAATGTGATATCCTCTTACTTCTTTGTACATTTATCTATGCTTTCCTCATATTTTATATGCTTTCTTGATACTGTTCAAGAACTTTCCTCTTATTTTAGTTGCTTCATATTATTTTGTCCCACTATTTTTCTATCTTTTCATCATATTTTTATGTGCTTTCCTCTCATTTCCTACGATTCTTCCTACTATTAATCTATGATTTCCTCATAGTTTTGTATGCTTTCCTCATACTATGTATGTGCTTTCCTCTTATTTTCTATGATTCATCCTACTATTAATCCATGATTTCCTCATAGTTTTGTATGCTTTCCTCGTACTATTTATGTGCTTTCCTCTTATTTCCTATGATTCATCCTACTATTAATCTATGATTTCCTCATAGTTTTGTATGCTTTCCTCATACTATTTATGTGCTTTCCTCTTATTTCCTATGATTCATCCTACTATTAATCCATGATTTCCTCATAGTTTTGTATGCTTTCCTCGTACTATTTATGTGCTTTCCTCTTATTTCCTATGATTGATCCTACTATTAATCTATGATTTCCTCATAGTTTTGTATGCTTTCCTCGTACTATTTATGTGCTCTCCTCTTATATCCTACGATTCTTCCTACTATTAATCTATGATTTCCTCATATTTTTGTATGCTTTCCTATCACTCTTTATGCGGTCTCCTATTATTTCAGTTAAATCCAATTATTTGTTTCTACCATTTATATTTACTCTCAACCTTAAAGGCTTCTATGTGGCTCCTTCAATATTTATTGGCCAATAAACTATTTGTACCAGTAATATAATAACTGTAAAGATGGTTTGTTTGTTTGTGAGGAGTTATAGTGCAAAAACAATTTTTCGGTTTAATGATGTTAATATTAAAAATCTGTAATTGTTAACATTGTTAGTTTATATAAGTGAATTGACCTATCAATGTTTAAGGAACCATACCTTAAAATACGAGAGCATAGATAAATAGTAGAAACAAATAATAGGAATTAACTGAAACAATATGAGAGCACAGAAACAGTATCAGAAAAGCATACAAAAAGATGATTAAATCATAGATTAATATAGTAGAAAGAATTGTAGGAAATAACTGAAAAAACAGGAACGCACATAAACAATATCAAAATCTGAAAGGAAAGAAACACATTACTGATATATAGAAGAACAAGGAGGCCTATGTCCAGCAGTGGACAAATACGGGCTGATGGATGGATGGATGGAGATGGAGAACAAGAAATAACCTGGAATACATAGAGTACTTTACCTAAACCAAGAGCTGATTTGAGGATACAAATTATTACAAAGAAAAGAAAAATATATTATAAACAAAAAAAAATATTTATTTTATCTCTAATATATCTCTACACACATTATTATATCTCTATACACATTATTATATCTCTATATATATTTAAACATTTATTAAGAGCCGCTTAGAAACGAATTGTGAAAAAGCCAGCTTTTTCTAATTAAACGAAACAGAACACATAAATTCAAAATTTGCTTAATATTTCACAATCCGGCTGCTAAACCGCTCTTAAATTACACATTTATTTTATTACACATTTAAAAGTTTTTATTTCAAACATTTAAGTCTTCTAATAATGTAGGTAGGATTTATAAAATACCTCAGCAAACGTAACTTATTATTACTTTATATCATATAACCAGGGATAGGATACTCGGATCGATAAGGTTGGAAAAATATCAGAAAACGCAACTATGAAGTGGTCTTCTTAAAATATTATTTATTTAGATAGTAAAAATTACGTTTTCTGATATTTCAACTTTAGGTATATATTGATCCGAATATCCTATCCCTACTTATAACACAAAATAGGCATACTCGTTACACTTAAGCGATCACATTTCAACTTCGAAAAAAAAAACATTTAATACTTAATTAACAGTACAAACTGTCTCAATCACCTGAATCAACATGTACGTAAGAAGGAGAAAAAAACTAAATCTGATTTTGTTGATGCTGATGACACAGGATAAACCTTTAATAAGGAAAGCATCTAGAAGAAAACTAAACGTGTACAACACGCTGTCACAAACCACAAATGAAACTCCAGAATCGCGACATCGTATTATAAATGGTTGTAGGGTACAATTCAGTCTTTGCAACTTTTCACGACGCTCCTCAATTGTCACCTGAACATCCGCCTCGGTGTCGATGCTGGAAGCCAATTCCGGAGGTATGGAGATGATCTCCACGGTCGAAATATCTGGCGAGAAAGTGCTTATCTCCGTCGAAAAACAAAAAATGCTATTCTAACGATCTCCATCCGTAGATTTTTCGATCGCAAATCAGCGAGATGTCTCGACTGGTCATAAGCTGGGGAGATAGACATCTCCGTTGCAGTAACTGCCAAATTATCAAAATAAATAACATAAACTTCAACATTTTGACGGCTTTTGTGTGGTTATTTTTGATAAAATTGAACTCGGCTACGTTTTACGGACTTTTATAAGCAGGTACCTGTAATTTTGATGACTTTTGGCTACCCATTGTGAATTTCCTGCAATCGATTGGATACCTACCAACGATTATTATGAATTCTTGGCCCAGAACTAGTTTACAGAAGCTGAGGCTGCTGAAAGTAGAAGAAAATACCAGACTTCAAGTACACTATTAGGAAATCACACATAACAGCTTGCAATTTTCAGTGTGTCATTGTAGTGTAGAGACTAATAAAAACATCTGGTTACAAAAATCATGTCAACGAAGCATTTTCACTCTAAAGCTACTATGCATGGAAATATACAGGAGCCCTTTGCTATCAAACGATTTGAAGAAATGTTTACCATAAGAAGTGTAGTTAAGTGGGGCATATTTCTATTGGAAACTCACCCATTTCTTGGTGCTTCAGCAGATGGTATTTTAGGTGCCAATGGTGTATTGGAAGTGTAATGTCCATATAGTGCTAAATATCGAGAGATAAACCCTACAAATGTTCCATTTTTTGGATATGTGGATGGAGAAATTACATTAAAGAAAATTCATCCACATTACAGACAAATACAGGATAAACTATTTTGTACCAAACGGCAATATTGTATAGTGTTGGGTGTATACACTTTCACATTTGGCTGTAATTGAGATAAAAAGAAATGATAAATTTATTGAGGCCATGGTGGATAGTGTTGTGCTTTTTATAATCATTATTTTAAACCCATCATTTTAGATACATATTTGTATAAAAATTATGACATAATCATTAAAAATTGAACCACAATACAGTGCTTTACTTATTTATTTATTAATGTTAACAAAAATTATGACATAATCAATAAAAATTAAACAACAATCCAGTGTTTTACTCATTTATTTATTAATGTTAACTATGCATTCTCTAAAATTAGAGCACAAGAAACAAACAAAAAATATTTTACTTGCTAATTGAATATAACTATAGTCAGGTCACTCTTTAAAATCTTGTATGTCTTAGTAAGACCAATCAACCTTTCGATGTGAACTCGTTTACTAGCAAGTTTTCTGTCATGGAGTACAGTTAAGCATTTTAACTGACTTTTACCTTTCAGGAATGCAGGTATGTTAACTGTCACATTGTTTGTTTGCAACGAAGATGTCTTGCACGTTAAATCCACCCACGGTCAGCCAGAATAGTTTCTCCTGATTCACATTTTACAAGTAGGTCACTGCGTTCTATTGTCCGTCTGTCACTTGTAGATCCACCGTATGCAGAGAGCAGTATGACAACAACCCTCCAGGTGTAGCTCCAACTACTACTTTCAAAGTATTACTGTGCTTGTATGTGCTCCAGGAAGCCTGCTGAGCCAATGTATTACTTGGTTTTTGTACAGGAAACTCTGTGCCAGCACAATCCGTATTTACTTCGACAGTTGCTTCAATTACTATTTCTGAAGAGAAGTCAGAACCATCAAAAATAATTTGTTCTTGGTTAGATGGATTCCAGTCTGTTGCTACTTCGTTTTTCGCACATCGTGCATCATACCTAAGTTTTCGTTTCGAGGTTGGACTTGCAGGTTTTGTAAACAGCACCTTTCTTCAAGTTCTTACGTTCCCGTTTCAAACCTAAAACAATGCAAAACAAAACTAATGAAGCACACTTATCTGAGTACTGAAGAAAATTTATTAACATGATATCATTGCAGTATAGAAACGCAGAATAAAATGTGACGAGCTCTGAACCGGGATAGGTTTAGCTTGAGGTTCAGCTAGTTGTCATATAGATATTGAAATCATTTACCTACATGCTTCAAAATGTATAATTAAAAGCATTACTTAGTCCATGACAGCCATAATTTATAGATGCGCGAATAAAAAAGGTGAGCAAGTTAATGCATGTATTACGCCACCCCAAAAGGAACTCGTGTCAAGGGAGGTAGGTACAATGATGGTTCTCCCAAGAAGTTTAATTATTTAACTTATTTATGTAATTTTTTAAAGTTTAACAATATTAGTAGGAGTAACTTACCAGTATGTTTACCTTCATCATAATAATCATCCGGTTTAAAGTGATTCCGACATAACCTGGCAGATGAACCAGGATTCCAATTTTTGAGACGTAATGCCTTGACCCACAGCTTTTTTAATTTTTCGTCAGTACTCCTTGGTTTTACAACTAAACGCCGGACATTCGAGGCATTCTTGTAAAATTATGAATTTATTTCGACTTTAAAATAATAAAATGTAGGAGATTTGACAGAACGCTAAGGAGTCTATGTACAACAGCAGCGCTGAAAGCGCTTTATTTAAAAGTATGCTGTGATGTGAACTTGCTCAACACATTTGCATAAAGCAAACTAGCGCTTCAGGATAAAATAAACACAAACTCACGCGCAATGCGTTTCGATTCACGCTAATTTTTATTTACTGTTTTCAGTTATTATAAAAAAAGACAGTTATAGAACCACAATATGCTAAAATATTCTTGATCGTAATGTGTTTGCTTAGATTTGTTAAATGAAACACGTATTATTTTTACTTAAAAAAAGAAAAATAAGACAATCGATTATATTCAAAATGAATCTGTAAAAACGGAACGTCTATAAGACGAAATTATCTTCTCCGTTGCTAATCCATCTCCATGGTCTACAAGAATAGGGTTTTTTCGTAGTCTTGAGATTTCGAGCGGACATTGATGCGGAGATTTGAAACGGGGATTCATCTCCATAGTCGGGATTTTTCCTTCGAGCCCGGAATTGAGGCCCTGGTGACAAAACCATCCAAAATCTCCGCGCGTGACGCCTGCCAGTCCTTCTGTCAATTAATTTGATGTTATTATTAGATTACAATGAAAATTACATCGGTCGATATTTTAGCAAAAGACAAATAAAAAACCTATCGCAAATTAATGTAAACTAATAACCTGATCTCCCCTTAAAATGAATTCGGGTTTAAAAGAAAGACCTCATATATATTATGTATTGTGTTAGTTTCTAAGGTAGCATCTCTAAACGCCAGGGTAGACGTAAAAATTAACAGTCACCCGTTCCACAACCACCCGAGTGAAAACAAACAGCTCACTTACTTCACTTACAGTTAAAATTTACAGTCATGTAGGCGTTTAGGAATGCTACCTACAATAAATGATAGTTATCTAAATAATGTCAGTGTCAAAAAAATTGCAGAAGGTTCATTTGACACAAAAGCTTGGTAGGGGTGTAGAAAAGGGGGCACTATGGGAAAAAAAACTTGGAAAATTTTCGCTTGGGCGCCGCGCGCCGCGTGAAAGCATTCATAGCTACATAAACTTCTGTCTACATATTCAAAATTGCAAGACAAAACAAACAACTTACCGGCGAATTTGTCAATGTAATGCGACAGGTTCCATTTTGTAAGCAGATCGGTAGTTGCTTGATCCATTATTTGGTAGGTATGCACTTTCTGATTTTATTCTATAATTAACCACTTTGAAAATAGCACAGATAGAGCAATAGAAATTATAAAATAGCGACGCGCGTGGGTTGGAGTCGCTCGATGCAAAGAAATAACGATATTTTTCTGGGTCGGGCAGAAAGACAGTCCCTCTTTGAGTGTTGCCGCTTAGGAAAAAACGAAAAAACAAAGTTCCCAAACCTTTAATCAAAAGTCGCTAGATTTTAAGAAAAACGAACTGAAAAATCATAAATTTCTTTCGTCTCTCTTCTTTCATTCATCCTCTCTACATGTCCAAATGTTAGAGGTAATTAAAAGAAAACTTCTTTTTTAATAGCACATCTGTTTCAAAAACTCGTTTTAAAGAGTAAAATCTAGTCCTGGTACATTCAAAAAAGCTGGTTGTAATGTGACGCCTTCATAAGTCTGATCTCCACGAAAGTTCTTACAATTTTACAATAGTATGACACAGTCAAGATTAGAGTCAGGTATTATTATTTTCCCCATACTAAATGAAAAACGATTTAAACGAGAATGAAATTCCCCTCTAAATACGTGATAATTTTTCAAGTATATTTACACGTCGTCATAAGAAAATCCAAGTAACATAATTCTAAAATTAGTTTTCCTTATCCATTCATCCATCAGCCTGTCTTCGTCCACTGTTGGACATAGGCCTTTCCAAGATTTCACCACTCATGTTGGTCCTCTCTTGGAAGTAATGCCCATACTCACACACGCTGGGCAGGCGGGTTGGTGAGCGCGGTGCCGAGACCCTCGCACCAGTGACACCGCTGCCCGTCACCAGTCTGTTTTATATAAGGCCCGGCGAACGGCGAATGTGGATGGATATACCGCCATCAATCGGCCCCAGGTTTTGTGCCTGAGAGCTGTCCTCTTACTCTGCCCCGAATAATACCTAAACGTAAGCTTATTTTTTTCCTTATACACATTATAAAATAAAGGTTACATAATAATATAACTATCCTCCTAATAAAACTAATATTATAAAATATTAGATAAATTAAAACCTGCCAGTATTTTTCTGGAAAACGTGCCTACACGGTCTAAATATTTGTAGGCTTAATAAGGAGTAAAGATCCGACGATTAAAAATTGCATCTGTGTGAGCTAAAAAAACAACTGAAATCGGAGCAAATTGATCCGCATGTAGGTAACACTGGTTAATTGTACGAAATGAATGAATCTGAAAATAAAGTGACAGCATACAAATTTTGGTGCTGTCACACAAAGTATGATAATAGCATCGTATGTCATAGTTCTCACACAAATTTTGGTGCTGTCACACAAATTATGATAATAGTATCGTATGTCATAGTTCTCACACAAATTTTGGTGCTGTCACACAAAGTATGATAATAGCATCGTATGTCATCGTAGTTCTCACACAAATTTTGGTGCTGTCACACAAAGTATGATAATAGTATCGTATGTCATAGTTCTCACACAAATTTTGGTGCTGTCACACAAAGTATGATAATAGCATCGTATGTCATCATAGTTCTCACACAAATTTTGGTGCTGTCACACAAAGTATGATAATAGCATCGTATGTCATCATAGTTCTCACACAAATTTTGGTGCTGTCACACAAAGTATGATAATAGCATCGTATGTCATAGTTCCCACACAAATTTTGGTGCTGTCACACAAAGTGTGATAATAGCATCGTATGTCATAGTTCTCACACAAATTTTGGTGCTGTCACACAAAGTGTGATAATAGCATCGTATGTCATAGTTCTCACACAAATTTTGGTGCTGTCACACAAAGTGTGATAATAGCATCGTATGTCATAGTTCTCACACAAATTTTGGTGCTGTCACACAAAGTGTGATAATAGCATCGTATGTCATAGTTCTCACACAAATTTTGGTGCTGTCACACAAAATATGATAATAGCATCGTATGTCATAGTTCTCACACAAATTTTGGTGCTGTCACACAAAGTGTGATAATAGCATCGTATGTCATAGTTCTCCCACAAATTATGGTGCTGTCACACAAAGTATGATAATAGCATCGTATTTCATAGTTCGCTCACCAAAGTATGATGTCGGCATCCTTATTAATGATTTCGTAATCATAATCGTATTCAACTTATTTTTATCGGGCTTGTTGTGCGCCGTTCCTCTTATTTTTGGGTGCCTGTAATCACATTTTATGGTTTCGTAATCGTATTCGTATCCCGCATATTTTTGTGTGTCTGTAATCATATATTATTACGATGTCATAATATTTCAAAATGACTAATCTTTAAAAAAATTGATGCTTACTACAAAAATAAAGTGACAAGTCCCTCTAATTCAAATTTCTACCATAACGGCGACTTCACCGTATTGATAGTGATAGTTCTTAAATTATACTAAGAAATCCTACATATTTTAGGTGAATGTGTTCTTGCGTTATAATATTATAATATTATTTCTTATTATCATTCAAATTCATTATCACGTAAAACATTTATTGTGACATAGTATGATTTTATGGGGAAGGCATGATGTAATACCAAAATGATAATCTTATTTTCTGTGACCAATTTTTACGGTGATCAGTCTTCATAATATTGCCTTACCTACCTAAATAACTCGATTATTTTCTTAAACGTTTTAATTACAGCATAATATTTTGATATTATCACCTAATTTAAAAACAATTCACCGTATTTTAAACTTATGCAATGCTATTTTATAATGAAGCCAAAAAGACATTTTTCTCAGTGTGTCGGTACAAATATCGACGGAAACGACATTGAAATAATGTTCATATCAGCGCGCATTGCATTGTAGCTGTTACGAAAACCGCTGCGTCTTGTATCGCAAAATAGGAGAAAATAATACTTTTCACATGGATATATGGACGGAGAAAATTGTTTGAACAATAATTTTTAGATCTAAAAATTGTCTATAATTTGGCGAGAGAATAATTAAATCAGGCGTTTGGAAGGAGTGAGAGAATTCTTGCGTAAATGATGTCAAATTTTCGAAGACATCGGTTTTATTTGTCAAAAATAACAACAAAAAAACAGTTTATTGAAATTAAAATTTATTTTTGACTATGTAATGCCTATCATATATTTTTATTAAAGTTTTTGAACCACCCGTGTAGGAGGAGTAGGCCTTCAAAGGTAGGTCCAAATTGCAGTTGGAGTATGCATTCGCCATGGAAATATGTTATGGCTCAAAATAATCTAGAAGGATGTCTCGTTTAGGCGAAACACGTGACGATAAGTATTCTTGCGTGTTATTTAAAATTGCTTTATATTTAAACTCGTACTGCTTGCATGTGCATGTTTTAAGTGGGAGGGCAGTGCCTGAGTCTGCATTTCGAATAGCATAGTTTAGCGGAATATTGCAAAATATATATAATATATTGATATATGTTCGTACGCAATAGATACGACGTTATTTATTAATTATTAAGATATTTACCGATATGATATTTTGCGAGAACAGATAACAGTAGAAGCTAAGCGAAAAGCTTTGCAATTTTGTTGGCAATATTAAATTCCGCCATCAATTTATTTAATTACGTTAAGGCTCTACAAAAAAAAAAATGGGAACCAAGACGGCTTCCTTGACCTTTCCAAATCTCATCTCCTTACGTTCGACAAAAACTTTTAATTAGGTTCAACTTTCCGCCGTCTCATCTTCCTAAATCCAGGGCTAACCACGAAGCAGCAAAATTTGCTATTTCCTCAAACATTTTCAGCAAACATTAAAAGCCAGCGTACCGGTAAATTTTCTGAAACTAAACGATGTTTTGGTTACGTAATGCAAAGCGTTGGACTAAAGTCAACGAACTCTGTGGCTAAAGCAAACAGTTTGGAGCGCAAAAACTTAAAACAATGTTGGTTTTAGAATGCAGCTCAGTTGCATTGCCATTAGTTGTAACGTTACAAAATGGGCTGTGGCTCAACGTGTCAGAGTTTAAAATCGTAGAGTTCGCCTAGTATCAGCTGACTCTATCTCTGGTGTAATGGGAATGTGCAGCGTATGCTCGCTGATCAAATATTCGCTTAGCCTAGAAACGCTCGACTGAGGGCGGCCAAATTAGGTAAATGATCATATTGGTGCTCAACAGCTGAAACACAAGTTCATACATTGAATGGAAGAAAACTCTTGTTGAGGATGGACTTGAGCCTAAAACATGAACAACGCCAGACTTTCGAGGGTTCTTTGGAAGAAATAAGGACACTCCTTAAATTGAAAAAAAATATATATAGATATTATATAAGATATATTTTTTAGACAAATATATATAACTTATATAAAAATATACATGATAAATGATTTTGTCTAAAAAATATATCTACCCTTTTTTATTATTTTTAAACGTTCCACAAAAGAACGCGGCTAAGGGATCGACCTGATTTTTTTTCATAAAATAGGTAATAAATTAATTCAATCTACTTAAATTCAATACCTATATTTTATTGCCTACAAAATACTTCAGTATTAGCTAAAAACCCTCCAGTTTGTTGTTTCGCTGCGTGATTATTTTGGTATTACCCGTTGAAGACAAATAGGCCAATGAGCCAACAGATAATCGCTTCTATCAAAAGCTAATAAAGTGTTTGCCCACGGACTTTTTGTGCTGGACGGGTAATAAAAAAAGTTGCTAGGGTAGGCCATACATGAGGCGAGGGTATTCAGAGAAATCTGTTCTGCTGCAACCATGCTGCAACGCTTTCATTTTACACTTCTATCCTGCTTAGTGGAAGCGGGCAGCTTAATAAACTTGCGATGCCAAGGTGTTTTTATTTATTATTTTTCAATGCATGTGCTCGTAAAGGCCCACTTTTTATGCATCAAAACCGAACAGAAAGTCGATTATTTTGCCCTAGGGCTTTATTATTATTATTTTTTAAATTTGTTTGCAATGGTTGGCTAACCTGCAGCCTTTCCTGTGTACCAAAGATGTTATAATTTTTTTTCCACTGTTAAACGGCTCTGGATACAATCCTTTTGAGCCAATCATAATTTAAAGTTCACAAGATTATATTTGCTTTCATTTCCTGACACTGTGAAAAACGTAGTATGATACACGGGCGTAAAAGCAATAAATTACTCGGTCGTAATTTATTCCTTTGCGCCCTTGTAGCATAAACTACTATTAGAATTAGAGGGATCAGTTATTAATACAACAAACTCAATAATATAAAAAGGCGAGTGCACTAGGGATGTGTTCGCGCAGTTCCTGGAGACGTCTGAAGACAGATAAACGTGAGGCGGCGAAGAACTATTGACTTGGCGGATCCATTTATTGATTTATTTATTATAATTATTACGGGTGAACCCTATTACAATAATTATTAGATTTAGTATCCAGATTAACATAATACTTAAAATAACTTTAAGCCAAAAAATAACTAATTAACTTACAAAATAAATGACTTTTAGTATCGAAGAACACGTCAGCAGACGGTTCGGACGCTGAGAATGCATTGAGAGCTATCGTCATTTTACACATTGGTGAATAAATCTATATCAGAGGTAAACCTGTGCTAAAAGTTTTAGCGTCCCTGTTACTCCATATGCGAAAAAACCCTCAGTGCGAGTGGGACGGATTCGTGGAAATGTAGCAAAAAGTCGGTTTTTTATTAATATAAAATTTACTAAGCTATTTTGTCAAAAAGATTTTCAAGGAGACTTTACAAATACATAATATCCACATTTTGAATGCAATTTCACTTGAAATTAGTTGGGATTTCAGGATTACAGGAAAAGATAAAATAATTAAGAGGTCTTTTCGGAATTAAATTCTATCGAGAAAATACCATCCAATCGCGTTTTATTTCAGTGAGAATCTTGATCAAATACTCAATAAACATTTACCCAAAAATAAAAATAATTTTAAATTAATTTTCAACCTTGAAATTGTAATAACAAAATTTTGAAACAAATATCCTGATAAACAAAATCAGGAGAACCGTCCCTTAAGTTATTAAAAATATCTCAAGATATGTTGAACAGTAATCACGAGGAATTTGTAACCAAGCACGTAGTTTCCAGCGAAGTTTTGCAAAGATATTAGTAGAACCCAAAAAGGTCGGCAGCTAAACAAATGTTTCAGAACTTTCATGACTTGTGTCTTCTCCGCTCGCCCTTTTGTATTCTTTACGAATACGGACTAAGAAAATATTTGTCCAGTTTTTCGGCCCTCGCATAACGTCTTTGTTTCGAAGTTAGTTGAAGTGCCGAATTCTGACGTTTATTAAGGCACGGTTTCACTCTGAGCGCCGAATTTTCTTCATATAAGTAAAAAAAAAAAAAACACGAAAAGTTTAACGAGAAATAATAAACCTTGCGACCGACATTTTATTTGCCGACTGGCTAACGTCTCATTTTGTATGTAGCCAACGGGAAAATAAGAAAGCTTCTAATACCTTAATACGTCTTTCTTTAGAACATCAACGAAATTGAAAAAAAAATATGTTCTCGTGTCTGTGGTATTTTAAAATAAATTAATTTTCTTTATTTCTTTCAATATTATAAAGACAGCGTTAACTTAGGAACAATAATTATTATAACTATAAAGTATAACTTATTTAACCGCCCGAATTTCTATGGGAGGTTCAGTAGGTGATAGAGACCATTTGAAGCTTCAGGTGGATCAGACAATGTCACGTGACAACCCATTACCTTGTCTGATCCACCTGAAACTTCACATATGTAGTCTCTATCACCTACTCCACCTCCCATAGAAATTCGGGCGGTTGAATAAATTTTACCTTAATGTCTTCACCTCAAGGGGCTGCACAATGCTAAAATTCAGTCCTGCTCTAACGCGTTTGTTTTTTGACTCTCTATCCTGCTCTAATCAGATGCCGCGCACGCAAAACTTCAGTTATTTAGAAATCGCGGCTCCATTAGGACATTAACCATAATTTCTTTATGTAATAAAGATGTTTTTTTCTAGTTAGTATCTGCGTGTGTTGGTTTCGTTTCAATCGGTTTTGAAACATGGAAATTGAATCGCTTTTTTCGTGAAATTCATGCTTTTTTTAAATTAATGTAATTAATGAAAGATTGAAAGTATGTTTATTTATAAAGTGTAAATAATAATGATCTTGAGTCAAAAAACATGCCATATTTTTTTCAAATTTTTATGATCTACATTGACGGAACTGTATCCAATACAAAACAGATGTTTAGCATTGTGGAGCCCCTTGAATGACCTTAAAGGTCTTTTGATAAAAATAGTACTTAGATAACTTCTGATTTACAGCAACCCAATTTCCAGTTTAACAACATTATTTGTTTTATAGCTTCTACACTGTTTTGTTTGAAAAAAAAAACAAACGACCAAACCTGATTTTAGGACATAGACCAGTTTCAGTTGCTTCTAAGTTGCCAGTTGGTAATAAATAATAATAATAATATTTATTTATTGTGTCAACCAATTTACAAAGAACAGTGTACGTATAAATATTCACTAATATGCAGGTAAAATAATTTTGGATAACAAAAACGAAATGATTTATATAAAAACGGCTCACCTCAATACGTGTTATGATCGGGAAAGCCGACCAGTTTCAGCAGATATAAATCATGAATTATCCTCAAGTCTCATTTAATTCTATAACAAAAACGAAAACTAAGTTCTAAGTCAAATGAGCAAATGATTCGTAAATTGTGATAGATAGGTAATAGGTGAGTAACAACATGATGAATAAACACACTTGCGCTCGGGTAAATCTAGAAATTACCCCAAAAACTGTTTTTTAAACAGAGCATGTGAATCTGACATTGAAAATTTAAATAATATTTATTTATTAGCTTGCCTAAAACGTTCAAATTTTATTTTTATTAAAATTAACGTTTTTATTGTAATACATTTTTTTTTATTGTGCTGTACTGCTTTATTCTCATGTATATGTATGTGGACACTTTGCTAGTTTATGTTGATTTATGTGTATTATACAACGTGTAACAGAAAGGTGTAACCATATTTGAAGAGGTTTTTCAGTAAATGGTATAGAGAACAACTTTTACTACGGAGCCAACCCTGAAATCTCGAAAAAAAAAAAACTGCCTTTCCATACATTTCGGCCGAGCGGCATTGCATTTTACTATGAAACAGTTAATTTTTTTTTTTTAGAGATACAGTGTTTCTTCCATAGTAAAGGTTGTTCTATATCACTGACTGAATAAGCTCTTCAAATATGGTTACACCTTTCTGTTACACGTTGTATAACTGTTTGTTACTTTCAAAATAAAAATATAATAAATAAATAAAAGAGTTTTTCTTTCGCAAGATACAAGTTAAATATGAAATGGTTCTGTTTGTCACTTTTATCGGTAAGACGGACGATCAAAGTTTCCCAAGCGAGACGGTTTGCTTGATCGATGATCCATTCTTCTGGATTCATTAAACTCATACATATAATATGAACTGAACATTTATGAACTGAATTTATTATCTTTCATTTTATTGCTATTTAAAACCAAAGTTGAACCATCACTTGAAAGCCATGTTTAATTGGCCGTACAATTCGAATAGATTAAATAATGTACCTTGAATGAATTAACCGTGCGTTAATTCGAAAACCATTTCGAGATTTTCGTTTAATAAGCCGTATTTTCGAACTTGTGGTCTAAAAACCTCATGATGATGATTACTTTTACAAAAAAGCTGCAACTTCCATTTGCCTTCGTGTGACGTCGCTTGAGAAATGGCTGTTTAGAAATGTGTCCTTTGCTATCAAGATAAATTTATAATAATTTGCTTCCGATTGATTTGACAGATGGATGACAGATGAGTAGACAGACAGAGACAGACCACTTTTTTATAAGCAATCACACATCACAATCAGTATAATGCCTAAAATTCTCAAGTGACGTCATATCAGACCATAAAACCAAAAACCATAAATAAATAATGGTTAATTAAATACCAAAATAATGAGAACATAACCTAAAATGGCGAATATACTCTGAAAAAAAAATCTTTTAGAAATTAAGCTATGGGAATTGCTGATCTAAAGTGGTAATTTAATTAGAGATTGGAGTTATGAAAAATGGACATACCGTTAACACGACGACGAACTTAGATTACATGTAGATAATTGACCTGAAAATAGAAAAATATCTATTAAATACTGCCAATCGTTGTCAAATATAAAAAATCGGTCAAGTGCGAGTCGGACTCGCGCACTAGGGTTCCGTACCACCACACAATACGGTTACGGAACCCATAAAATATGGTAAATTACAACAACATAGATGTCGTAGCAAAATTAAGGCGACACAGACAAACCACTAACAGACTAACAATTTGTGACTGCCGCTGAGTACCGAACCCTAATAATCTAAACCGCTATATTTTTTCCTGTAATCTTCACGTAATCACCTACTACCATAATATTATTTTTTTTCAAACCTCTTGTTTCGGAGATGGGGGGGGGGGCATGATAACTTTTGTATGGGGACCCCCCATGGGTTTAAATTAATGTGAAAGTTTCAACTGGCTATCTATAACGGCTGAATCTGTAGACCCTGTGACAGACGGACAGATGGACAGATAGCGGAGGCTTTGTAATAGGGTCCCGTGGCACCCTTCGGGTACGGAACCCTAAAAAATAGGTTGAAGAACACAAAAGTAAACAAAAACAGACTGAAAACACAGTCTGACGTAAATCCGGACATTCACTCAAAGCCTTTACTCGGTGGAAAGCAAAACATAAACCTTACTGTTCAAACAGTATTATTTACTTGTGCAGACTGTTTCTGATTTAAGCATTCACCCTGCACCTAAATATAAGGCAATAAGGCTGATTTTAGAATGTCTTGGTGTCTTAATCATCAAGAGGTAACTCTTTCCTAACGGCTACAAGTCAAACGTATCTCAACGCATTCCCATTGTATGCAAATATTGTCTTGCTCGAATAATGAACTCTATAAGTATGCAGAATGGTCCATCAGTTATCCAAGTCTTAAGTTGATGCGATTCTGGTCGCGTATCGTATCGAGATAATTAACGATAAACGAAATGACTCCATAAAAAAACAATAGACAACTTAGGAACAGTAATAGTTTTAATTAAGTGGACACCTGACGCTAGAACATCAACAACACCAGGTTTTCAAAGGTTCATTGGAAGAAACTAGGTGTCTCCTCATATTGAAGAAAATATATTTGATTTATCGATCTTTAATCTAGAGATTCCACCCATAAACAATGTACTAAGAGTTATACTTTTGTAAAAAAAAAAAAAATCCACCCTCTTTTTTTTGGTTTTCAAACGTTCGTTTCAAAAACGCCGTTAAGAGATCAACTTCATTTTTTTTAAAATAAAATAGACAATAGAAATATGAAGGGATTTTACCTAAATCCAATATTTTTTCCCCACAAAATATTTCAGTATTAGCTAAAAACAACAATTTGTTGTTTCGCTGCGTGATCACTAGTATTACGCGTCCAAAAACAAGAGGCCAAAGAGCCAACATATAATCGCCTCTATGAAAAGCAAATAAGGTCTTAGCCATTAGACTTATTGTGCTGCACGGGTTATAAAAAGAGTTGCTAGAGTATGCCATCCTCTTAAATAAGAATAACAGTATATTCCAACACAATAAATCAGAAGAAACCAAGATGAACCCTAAGTATGAGAAGTCCATTTGAAGGACTTCGGCCTTTTGTCTTAGAGCAATTCGGTTTTTTCTCAAGAGTCCCTTGCAAATTAATTTCGAGCATAAAAATTTACGGTACGGTTTGCAGCCAAGCAAGAAAGAAACGAGAGAATACATTAAATAAATTCCAAAACAAGAAGAAACAGTAGCAGGGTAGAAAAATTACAAGTAGGTATTACCGTCACAGATAGTTGAATAAATGGATGCACTCCATTGTAGGCAGGGATTACGGTTGTCAGATTGTAGTGACATACATCACAATAAAACAAAGTCGCTTCCCGCTGTCTGTCTGTCCCTATATACATAGATCTTTAAAACTATGCAACGGATTTTGATGCAGTTTTTTTCAATAGATAGAATGATTCAAGAGGAAGGTTTATATGTATAATACATGCATAACACTGATAATTTTAGAGGTTTCTAATGTGATGTCGTAAACAAACACATTTTTTTGCGCTTACATTGTAAATGCCAAATTACAGCTTTCTAGTACTAAGAGAGTCTGAGCTAAGCCGCGGACAGACAGACGGACATGGCGAAACTATAAGGGTTCCTTGCTGACTACGGAACTCTAAAAAGGAGAGCAAAGCAAAATAAGGACGTCAAAAAAATAATTGTGGAATTACTTAAATAAAATGATACAATTTTTTTTTTCATGTTTTACTTGTTACATATTTTTCATAAGACAGATACGGCGAATGAACCTTGCTATGTGAACTAAGCGGTGTGTCGCTTTTAAAAATAGGTGATGGAGGAGGGGAGGATAAATTGTAAAAAAGGAGGACATGTCCTCCTTTAGGATACCATCTGGCAGCCCTAGCCGGGATCGAGACAATAAAGCTGGGAACAGCAACTAGGTCAGCTCGTTGGTTCAGACTATTTTAATCAAACGAGCCCTAGGAATTTCATTAAAGCACTGGAAAAGTGATTCCCAACATTTGTTCTTGTTTAACCTGCCTTATAGGCGATGCTTAGCATTAAATGGAAGTGCCTGGTATTGGATTGGTAATCTGAAAAGGTTTTTCAAAACCAACGACATTCAATTTTCTTTACATTCGGAGAAGTTTTATTAAGGGGTGCCTTAAGGTAAACGTCAGTCGCTTATCGCAAAGTGCACAACTTAACTTTGTATTTCTTGTTTAGACGTTAATATTGAAAATTATTTTGATATGTGGCAGTTGACGCCAAATAGTTTGCACAATTAGTCATGATCAGTGTTATTGATCGCACTGGCCGATGTAAACTATTTATTGTGTATTTAAGATCTTATATTGATTCCTTTGATAATACCATAAAGGGGAAACCGGTCAGGAAGTACTAAATAAATTTGTGGTATAGTACAAGAAATCATGAGCGCGTGGGCCGAGTTGACGACATAGCGTCGGAGCATAATATCCACAATAGCTCAGTTAGGCAATATTGCTTCAATCAGAGGTGGGGTAAATTAGAGCAGCTCTAACCCCAACACTGCATTACTGTGTAAAATGTATGACTCCCGGGAGTCCGTTTTCTACACAGTAATGCAGTGTTGGGGTTCATCCATCATCCATCAGCCTAGTTCGTCCACTGCTGGACATAAGCCTTTCCAGGACTTTGCCACTCCCGGCGGTCATCTTGGAAGAATTACCCATACCTCACCCATACTCACACACGCTGGGCAGGCGGGTTGGTGAGCGCGGTGCCGGAACCCTCGCACCAGTGACGCCACTGCCCGTCACCAGTCTGTTCCGTATAAGGCCCGGCTATTAGGGATGGATATACCGCCATCCATCGGTCCCAGGCATGGTGGGCCTCTGGTTTTTTGCCTGGAGCTGTCCTCTTACTCTCCCCCGAAATACTTCGAGAGGGTCTCCAAGTAAGATGGTGGTACCTCCACAGTCGAGTCCGGCGTTAGCTCTACCACCTTTATTGGGGTTAGAGATGCTCTAATTCTACCCCACCTATGATTGAAGCAGTATTGCCTAACTGAGCTATTGTGGATATACTCCGACGCTATGGGTTAGTACAAGTGATTTTCTGTTCATTATGCAGTCATGATCTTGTCAAAAGTTAAAACAGTATTTCAAGGTTTCTACCAACGCCAACGACCTTGAACTAAGTAACTTTGTAACCATTTTATACGGTAACTATTGCAGTTTTTAATAGAAAAAAAAATACATAGTAATCTGCATGATACAAATAGTGATGTGGTTTTTCCTGAATTTCATTATAACATACAGAAGTGAAGCTAGAAAATTCTAAGTTTACCCTTATTTCTCAAATTTTTGTTCACTTGTAACAACATAACTACTGCAGTTTTTATCGAAACAGTATGAAAATTTATAAACTTCTAGACAAAATAATATAAAATGATTTGGTTTTCTCAGTTTTTGTAAATTAATTTTATTTTGGATAAAATAAATTAAAAACACACTATTTTCGCACTTGTCAGCCGCAACGACCGGCGTAACAGCCATGTTGCAGTGCGAGCTGATAAGGACTTTATTTTAATATGGTTTTGTTCGAAATTTCAACCACCACGAATCGAGTTGCTAATTATTCCGACGGAGCCACCTTAAGTTGGTTTTGAGATCATCACTAATTGTGTATACAATTTCAAACTCTTGCTCTATAAACCTCACTAATACTGATCTATTGGCGTCAAACGCCACAGACCAAAAATGTTTTTACAAATTTAAATTTCAAACAAGAAAAACAAAGTTAAGTTATGCACTTTGCGCTAAGCTACTGACGTTTAACCTTAAGGTGGTTGCGTCGGCTCTCGTTCCCAAACACACAACTTATGTATATTTTTCTTATTTTTGAATAAAAAGTATTGAGTAAACGTGGTGTTATTTTATGCATTACGTTAAAAAATTAAACTGTGTATATATTAGCTGTGCAAATGTGTGAAATATTGTGTAATAAGTAGATAAAATAACACAACTTTGCTAACTTTGTCGCGTAATGCCATAAACCACATTAAATAGTACACCAAATACATTTTTTTTTTATTTATAGAAAAGCAACAGAAATAAATAAAAAGAAGGTATTAAAACAATTTTGACAAATACTTAAATCTACACCCATCAACATTTTCCACAGAGAGAAAACAAGAAAAAATAAATTTGGTGACGCTACAGAAAAAACCTAAATCTAAATGTACAATTGTGATTATAATTAATTAAACACACCATGTTAATAAATAATGATACATTACATACATAAATAACTTGGAAAATAAGGAAGAGAATACATAAACATACATACCAATAGCAATACATACATACTATTATTTTTAGGGTTCCGTACCCAAAGGGTAACCAACGAGACCCTATTACTAAGGCTCCGCTGTCCGTCTGTCTGTCCGTTAATCCGTCTGTCACCAGGCTGTATCTCATGAACCGTGATAGTTAGGCAGTTGAAATTTTCAGATGATGTATTTCTGTTGCCGCTATAACAACAAATACTAAAAAACAGAATAAAATAAATATTTAAGGGGGTTCCCATACAACAGACATGTTTTTTTTTTGCCGTTTTTATAGATAATGGTACGGATCCTTTCGTGCGCGAGTCCGACTCGAACTTGGCCGGTTTTTTAGCTGTCTATTTCAATCTTATCAACGCCGCGCACGGAAAGCCTCAGATATTTTGACTTTTTTTGCAACATTTTTGCTTAGTGTGGAAAAGCTATAACTCGTATAGGAGAACTGCTTTATTAATAATGTTCTTTGATGTGTTATTATGGTTCTGAAATATATTTTGTCATTGTTATGTCTCTAGTGATAATGCGGCAATGCTATTCGAGAGTTTTTCTTGGAATTCCCGATTTTTTTCTAAAGTCACTATGATAGTTTACAGCAATTGTTTTTATTGATCTCATTCTTCATTTTATAGAGTAGAAAGTGGTATTTATTTTCAATAGAAATTTTAATATTTATTATCATGTAAAGTGACAACGCCGAACCCTGTTTTTGCCCGATTTCCAAACTTAAAAGTTGTTACGCTATAAAGAAAATAAAACTCTTTGCCTTTTGGACTATGTAGGTACAACGTCCGAGTGGATGAAAGAAACATTATTTATTTCCGTCCCATTTGCAGGTTTTAAGCAAAATGAGAATTGTATAACCGACCCTCCTAAATATGTGCTGGTCTTCTCCTTGGAATTTTATTTTCAAATCCCGGCGTTCGGCCGTTGGAATATTCCGAACATTCCAGAAATTCTTTAACAAAAGCTTCGAGAACATTTTGAGTGATCCCACGTACATACTGGCTTGCCAAGCCAAGGATATTAAATCGTATGGCCTGGCTTCCAGTATAGAATCTAGATGCCAAGGCACGAAAGATTCATAAAATATATAAAGGGCTTCTTCTGCCCATTTTGTTCGTGAAATTAGATATGGAGAGCGTTACCCAAGAATTCTAATTTGTAAGTCGATATCTTAGATAAAACCTTCTTGGTTTGGCAAGGGCACGCGTTGAGTTTCATGCAATATAATATAGGTACTCAGTTAAGGCGCTACGCGAAGACAATCGACCCTTTTAGAACTTACATATCTACTTCAGTAAAGAAAGCATAATTTTTGATAAAATTGTATATTATTTTTGGAATATTTTTCTAGGGATCTTATAAACAGAAATGCGATTGGAGAAATTCGGCTCGATAAAAATGTTTATTGAAATGAGGTCTTTTTCGTCTTTTTTGGAATGACATATGGATTGCTATTATATTTTATTAGATGGGTTTTAACAGTATCTAGGATCTGAATGAACTAAATTTTGATAGCAACTTGAGTACATTTTATATTAATGAAAAACCTACTTTTCCTCGGATCCGTCAGTTTTTTCAACGTCCAAAACAATAGTCTACCTACAATCCTAACGTCCCGGCAGTAAATAATGCACATAGTATCGTAGTATCATCTCTGTCGCACGAAGCACTAACAGCCCGGTAACAGAGACGACGCTCTACAAAGCCGAAGATAGCCGATGTGCATTAATCTCTGCCGGGTACAGTACATGCATCATGAATTCATGATCCTGAAAATCTAGAAAAATATTGTTAAGAACGCGCTGAAAGGCTCTCGTGAATTTTCTCCCACGGAAATGGGAGTGGAGGTGAGGATTAAGAGTCTGTCGGAGTTATTATTATAAGTGACGCGGAGGGTTTAAAGGGAGACAACCCCCAGGTAGTGGATGAATCGAGGGACTCTTTTCTGGTAGTGTTAACCTCTTTGCTCCGTTGTGATTGTCTATGTTAAGGGGCAGGTAACATTTACAATTTAAGGCTGTTGTAGCCGCCAACGACCTTGAGTAGACCTGTGTCGGTACAAATATCGACAGAAACTACATTGAAGTAACGTTCATATCAGCGCGCACTGCATTACGACGTCGCCGGGTCTCCTGATAGTGCAAAATAGGAGAAAATAATACTTTTCACATGGACGCGATGGACGGAAAAAAATTTCCATAAATGATTTTTCTAAGAAATATTTTCCTCGTATATTGCAAGAGCCATGCAAATACTTTCAGTGGTTTCAAAGAAATAACCAATTTTACTTCATTTTAGTCTAAGGGGATATATCGTCAAAATTTATACTTTTTGGAATATCTGCTGTTCAAAAGAAGTCCCTAGTTAAATAAATTAGTATAACAATTTGGAACCTTTTTCTAGTTTTTGGACTATCAGAAA
Organism: Ypsolopha sequella; assembly: GCA_934047225.1. NCBI lineage: Eukaryota > Metazoa > Arthropoda > Insecta > Lepidoptera > Ypsolophidae > Ypsolopha > Ypsolopha sequella. The sequence goes on along the minus strand of OW204002.1, from coordinate 15,895,270 downwards.
CACGATTGGAGGAATTTTACTCGATAGAAACAATAATTGAAATGAGGTCTAAATTTATACGTTTTTTAATATTCTGACAAATTGGGATAGCATACAGACTTCAAAAATATTTATTTTGATGGGTTTTAACAATACCTAGATTACTGGTTATGGAAATTTTCATATCTATTTTAGTTAATGTTTTATTAATTTAAAAACCAATTTTTGACAATTTTCCCCGATTTCGTCCCTCTCGCACTGCGGGTCTTTCCGCCTGGAGTAACGGGGACCTTTGCACGGATGATATATCACCTTAAGAGCTAAGATACGAAATCGCGGTAAAAAGTTACTGTCTAGCCTTAAGTGCTACCTCAAAAAGTTTAATTGCATTAGACCTCATTAGCACAACTTCTGTGAATCTCTTCGTTCCAATTATGCGATAAAAGTCTGACGGCCGAACTGGGATATAACGTTATAGTTCGGGAGCTTCGGTCGCATTTTGGACCTCTAATCCTGTTTCTTTATGATAGTTTGAACTTAAGAATCTGCTTGCACGTTATCTTTGCCAAGAAATCAACAATTTAGTTTTTAATTATTTTAAAATAAAAATTGAAGATTTTATTGATTAAACTTTAAAGGTCTTTAAAAGTCATTAGCACAATTCTGTAAATCTTTTCGTTCCAATTATGTGATAAAACGTCGACGGCCGTAAGTAGGTAACTCGGATTTCACTTTATAGTTTACTTTATAGAACTTAGCCCACTTTTTTACCTAGTCCCGTTTCATTATGATAGTTTGAACTAAATACTAAGCTTGCGCATTATTTTTGACGCGAAATCCACAATTGACGTATCCATTATTTTAAATAAAAAATTAAGAAAATTCTATTCTATTAAAATTTATGCCCGTAAGTTGAACAATAAGAAAATCTTTAGACCCACATCGTGTTCACATAGCAATAAGGCAAACATTACCTTACAGCACTCTCGATCTAATAAAGTTGGGATCGAGCCCCATAATTGCGATCCTCATTAGTCGAGTGAGGCAACACGAAATTAGATATTACGATGAATTTCCGAGGTAGGGATGTGACCTAAATCTAGATTTAGGTTACCTGACTCTGGCTATTATGGAGCGAATTAGGGAAAAAACCTTCCAATTACTGGAAAATTACGAGCGTAAATAATTTTTATCGTTGGTGTAAGATCTAAACCAACACCTGTGTTTTTATTGTTTAAATTAGAGATCAGATCAATCTTAAAAGGAATAAGATTTGTGACGCAGTGGGCAACCTTGTCAAACTTAGGTTCTATAGTGGTAGTAAGACAGGGTTTCCACGACCTTAAATATTAAATTAATAATTTACTACGTTATTAGAAAATTACAATTAACCAGTGATAAAAAGTACATGGGGCAATTACGAGTCTGTCGAATTTGATTTCTCGACATAAAAACCTGTTTTATCTGTCGAACTGCATACATTTTTAGCTCGAGTTTTACAAATCTCGCTTCGGAGGAATAGCCCCTATGGTCTATCAGCGAAAACTGCGCACGCCCACTTTTTACCCTCATGCGACGGCAATATGAGTGAAAAGTTAGTCTGCGACAGTACATCATATGGATGAATAACAAATTCATTTGCGTTATTCCGCCAATTTAACCATAGAAAACCCTAAATATTTCGGGAAATAGCCATTCATCGGGCCCTGAAGTCTGACAGAACTCTGTATTTCGGCCGCCATTTATAAAATTGTTTTTATTGGTACGGGTTAAAATGGGACACGATTTTTAGATTGGGAAGGTTTGTTCGGCCTCTTTTGGCCACGCACAATTGACTTTTCCATAGTCGTGATACCAGGCGTAAATTCTTAACATAATTTATTATCGCGCTTATGGAAAATCCAATTACTTTGAAGCTACCATGATATCATTAAAAATATGTTTATGCATATAGCAAACTATTGCTAAAAGTTGTATTTTGGCCGTTATAATTATGTCACAAATCCGGAGAATCGACCCTTTAAGGCGATATGTAAAAGTTTTAGCGTCGCTGTTGCTATCAAAATTTCGTTTAACCGTCCTAGATACCGTTAAAACCCATCTAATAAAATATAATTGCAGTCCATATGTCATTCTAAATTGTCAAACCACGAGAATTGGTGTCGAAATAGACCGCATTTCAATAAATATTTGTAAGGAGCCGAATTTCTCCGATCGCGTTTCTGTTTTAGCAGATCCCTACAAAAAGATTCCAAAAATAATATACTATTTTATCAAAATAATACATTCTTTACTGAAGTTGATATGCAAGTTCTAAAAGTGACGATTTTTTTTCCGTAGCGCCTTAACGGCAATAGAAAAGAAAAGAATAACATCTCTCGGAGCAACAGTATCTATGGAGATAATAGTAATCGATTTATTCAGCATCACAGGTCGTACATAATTGAGTGATCGATATCCTACGGGCCGGATGTGTTCGTATGATGGATGTCCAGTGTACAGTGAACAAAGGTTGTGGCGGACGAAACCACCTCGTTATGTTTAGCAGGAGTACTCAACTTTGGTTTCTGGCCACTTGTTGAGGGAAGCTCTTTGTCTACCTGCAGAGTTTTGAGCTGAATTTGAGTTGGAATAAGCAAAACTATATGGAAAGATTAGGTTATTTACCAAAAAATAACGAAGCTGCTACTAGGTGCTACTGATACATGTACTGTATGGATTATCTTGCTTGTTATTGAGGTATTTTGAATAGCGTTTAAGGTGATATACCGTGCTAGCAAAGTTCCCCGTTACTCCAGGCAGAAAGACCCGCAGTGCGAAAGGGACGGAATCGGGGAAAATTGTCAAAAAGTCGGTTTTAAATTAATGCAAAATTAACTAAAATAGCTACAAAAAATTCCATAAACAGTAATTTACGTGTAGTTAAAACCCATCTAAATAAATATTTTTCAAGTCTGTATGCTATCCTAATTTGTCAGAATATCAAAAAAAGTGTAAATTTAGACCTGATTTCAATAATTATTTCTATCGAATGAAATTCCTCCTATCGCGTTTCTGATAGACCAAAATCTAGTAAAAGCTCCCAAAATTGTTATACTAATTTATTTTACTTGGAACTTTATTAAAAAAAACAGATAAATAACTTCAAAAAGTGTCAATTTTCACGGTATAGCCCCTTAAGAACCCGCTCCGTATTTTTCGTCCGTTTGATGCGAAATATTTTTTAAATATTTTTCTCATCTTTACCGCGATGTTTTTGTAAAAACCAGGGACATACACCAATTCATATTGGCCGTTTAAATAAAGTCCTAAAATTTATTTGATTGAATTGTTTCTCCTTTGCGAATTATTTTGGTACTTAGACATTATGAAGAACTATTCGGAACGGGCTCGTAAGTACCAAAATAATTTGCAAAAGAGAAACAATTCAATCAAATAATTTTAGGCATTCATTTAAACGGCCAATATGAAGTGGTGTATGTCCTTGGTTTTTCAAAAAACATCATGATAAAGGCCAGAAAAATGTTTAACAAAATGCTTTGCAGCAAAACTGTCGTCGACGCGGACCGGATTCTTAAAATGAAATTGTTATCTTCAAAACATCTCGATTTTAAAATAACGGTTTTTGAACACTGGTAAGTACTTAGTACTACAAGCCTGTAGAAGGTAGGCCGTAGAGGCAACGGATATGGTTGAATATTCTTGTAAAACAAACGACCGTCTTCTTCAAGGTGTTTTGATCTCTATACCTTCGTAATAAAGTTGATTTAACTGAATAGATCCCAGATTTGTGTTAGCTGATATTATCTCAATCCGGGGCACACGCTCTTGTTTGCACACGAGATAGCTAAAATTAACTAGTGAATCATAATCTAGAATGGACGATATTACTTAGATAAGCATTTGTGGCTGTGGATTTTGGATTTAGAGCGGCTACGCTCGCGTGAAATTCATCCACTTTTCACGTTTTCTTACAAAAAGTCGGTGAAGCGTTTGTAGTACACTCTGTCCGGGTTCCGTCAATGAAGATGGAAAACATACATATACTCTCGCCTGACTTCCGGAGGCGTAGGCAGAGACTACATATTTCTATCTGCTACGATCCTGACACACCTCTCTGGCTTCTTCTATAAGGTTAAATAATATTAGTTGGCGAAACTGAAAACATAGGTAGTACTAGTCTGTATGAACAATTGTTTGTATGGGAGCTAAGCGAAATTCTTAAAATTTGTTTTCACCTTTCCATACTGGACCAGTCAGCTGATCGGGGCAATTTGTATGGGAGGAAGAGAAAAAAAGTTGCGAATCTCGCTTAGCTCCCATACAAACAGTTGTTCATATAGACTAGTACTACCTATGTTTTGAGTTTTGCCAACTAATATTATTTAACCTTATACATGCATCAATTCAGTCATACAAGCTCTTTTATTCCGGGTAATTTTGACATTGCCCTTCTTCAGTATGTCGGCAATTTGGTCGGCATACGTCCTTCTAGGGCGGTCCAGTCGAGCTTTTATCTTCCATTTGCGCACCATGCGCAGAAGATGGTAAACTGCTTGAAAATAGACTTTTGTTCAAAATGTAACGTCATCAATGTATTTTTGTATTTTATTTAGGGTCCTACCTCCACCGCCGCCAACTAGGCGTCGCTATAAGTATCCGTATATTGAGTTTGACGGACCCCTAAAAATAAAGCACAGAGTGCACACTTGCAGAGTAAATATATTTATACAGTAGTGAATCTTAGTACAAACGCTTAGATTCGAACTCACACACGCAGTCGCGTGCTCCATACACGCCCGCTGCGCCTAAATTTGTATAGAGAATCCCCCGAATTTTTCTTAGACGGCGTGTAAAGTACGCATCCGTGTGCGTGAGTTTGAATCAGAGCGTTTTACTTAGATTCACTACTCTATAAACATATTCTTTCTTTACTGCACAATAAACTTAAGTAATATAACATACACATGAATAAAAATCTGTACAAGGGCGAGCTTATTTCTAAAGAAATTTCTTCCAGCCAACCTTCAATGTGGTGAAAAGGTAGTGAGAATGGTGAAATAGCGAGAAATGTATTTTTTTAAAACGATTCTGAAGGCTTTAATGTTAGCTTTAGTGCTGTTAAAACTAAATTTTCTCAATTACAAAATAGTCTTTAAGCGTTAGGAACAGAAGCTAAATAACTTTAGATTTTTTTTTTGTTTTGACAGCACTAAAATTAAAGCCTTTAGAATTGGCTTTAGTCTGACACTAGTAAACACGTATGAGGTTGGAACAGGGGTTGTTGTGAGGGCACAAGGCTTGCATGACGATTAATCGAAAAACTTTTATTCATAGCCACACCACCACCGGCCAATCTCAGTTATGTTACATTATGTGTTGGTATCAGGTTTTTGATGAAAAGCTAATAATAACACTTTATAAATATACAACGTGTAACAGAAAGGTGTTACCATATTTGAAGAGCTTATTCAGTCAATATTATAGAACAACTTTTACTATGGAGCCAATACATTTCAGCCGAGTGGCATTGCATTTTTCTATGAAACAGTAATTTTTTTTTCAAAGTTTTGTTCAATACTAAAAGTTATTCTATACCATTGACTGAATAAGCTCTTCAAATATGGTTACACCTTTCTGTTACACGTTATATATGCCACCTTTGTACAATGTGAAAAGAAATCAAGTGTATATCAGTTAAAAAATAATTGTATACAGGCTTAGGAATCAAACCTAAATTTGTTTGCTAAAAATCTTTTAGAAAAAGATGTCAGATTAAATAAGGTACAAAACCATGTGTCACGAAAGAAACCTCCAAATGGCATTATTTTTTTTCATAAAAATCCTGTCTTTATTAGCTGTTATTTTATTATAATAAATAGCACACAAAAATTGCTGCAATTAGTTCCATCCAGCTCGGATTATTCTGAATTTGTGGACAAATATTATTATGTAGGGACTTTCTACATAATCCTGGCACATTTTTTTGGCTTCTTTCACACGTGTGAAATATTGTATTTTGTAATTCTGATTCCTTTTGATTCATAAAATACGCGGAAAATTTTGCTGATTAGAGCAGTGATTGTATTGGCTGACTTTTTTCCGCTACGCTCCTAGACATTCTGCAAAATTACGCCTCGTTAAGCTGTACTTTTCGTAAACCTTAGCTGGGTGAAATAAGAACTAACATGCATGACTAACGTTGCCATTTTTATTTTTGCTCAAAACGGGACATCGTCATAATTGTCATCGGCTACAGAATTAGTAGCGCAACAAAAAACCTATATACTTTAAAATTTTAAAAAAGATTTTAAAACACGGTCACCATAAACATAATTAGGACTACAATGGTATCGATTCGGCATAACACGTCTTAACTTATTTTGACAGGACTAACCTTATTTTAAGCGTCCTGTCTTTTTCTTTCTTTATTGTAAAGACAAGGATAGAACGCTTAAATTTAGTTTAGTCCTGTCAAATAAGTTAAAATGTGCTTCACCGAAGTGCCCGTACTCATGTCATCTATGGAAAATAGTAGTTTATGCTACAAGGGCGAAAAGGAATAAATTACGAGGACGATTTAAAACACGAGCATAGCGAGTGTTTTAAACGTAATCGAGTATTTTATTGCTCTTACGCCCGTGTATCATACTACGTTTTTCAATGCATAGTGTGAGGAAGTAAAACAAATATAATCTTGTGAACTTTAAATTATAATTGGCTCAAAAGGACTGTATCCAGAGCCGTTAAACAGTGGAAAAAAAAGTATAAAATTTATGGTACACAGGAAAGGTTGCAGGTTAGCCAACCATTGTAACTAAATTAAAAAATAATAATAATAAAGCCCTAGGGCAAAATAATCGACTTTCTGTTCGGTTTTGATGCATAAAAAGTGGGGCTTTACGAGCACTTGCATTGAAAAAAATGTAACGTCGCGACGTACCTACCTAAGCAATTTGGAACAATTTCTAAATATGACGTCCAAAATGAAGCTGAGCCGTTCTGCGAAAGGGCCGGCTTCGTTGTTTTTGACAGAACCGTAAACAACGTGGATTAAAATGAAAAAAAAAAAAACACAGTGGAAAAATGTGAAAGAGCTTGTAGCACTTTGTCTTCATAAAAATGAAATTACAAAGCCCGTGCTATCAAAAAAGTTTCGTGAATTAAGACATTTTGGTTCATACTCCAACAAGGATAAGAGCATCGCCGCGGGACTGCTTCTTTAGCACAAGCTCTGTCAGGTTCACGATTGCAGGCACAGAGAAGCTAACCCAAAAGAGGCAAAATTGCACTTGGTTTGTTCGAAATAAATTTCGCCGAATTTTGTCGCGCTTTAAGAGGATAGGTTCGGCTTGCATACTACCCTGTTACTCCATGCGGAAAGACCCGCAGTGGGAGAGGGACGGATCCTGGAAAAAAGTCAAAATGACAACGTTTTTCACTAATTTTATTATAAAAAAAAAAAAAAAAACCAATGGTGTTATGAAATATCTGCTCTTTTAAAACTTTTAATAAAGTTTATACAGAATTTAATCCATAAATAATATAAACGGGTTTTTCTCTAATAATCTTAAACCTCGACATGAAAACTTTTTTTAGAGCCATCTTTGTTATTTTATTTATCAATATTGGAATGGCCTCTGAGGACTCTGTTTCGATATAAGTGTGTATTATATTCCCAGAAGAAATAATTTTTTTTCTTTTTTAAGTAGTATTGCTAGATTCTTCAAACCAGGAAGAATAACTTATGGTTTTGCGGAAACTATCCTCTTAATGCGCTCTGATTGGCTACGCGGTGATAGAAATAGAGAATGCCATGTAAGCGGGAGTGGGATGCATACAGTCAAGTTAACGCAAAAATACTGATTAGTTGGCGGAATCAGACGGATCAGCATTCTCTCTCGGGGATAGTTGCTCGATGGTTGTAGGTTCGCGCAACTTGCCTGTCTTTTGCAGGTTCGACGTAAACCACTTCTGTCACGACACCATCGCTCCAACCCTGAACAAGATCGACGATAACTGTGAACACGCCACTCGGATTAGGCGCTTATAAAAGGAGTCATGGAATATGGGGATTAGTTATTGTTAATTCGCATTGTTTTCAAGACTGAACTTGTAATGTATGCAAAAAGAAAATGTATGATTTCAGTCAATAATAATATATATATATATTTTAATTCTGTTGTAATAATGAAAATTTTAATTATGTGAGCCAAGTTAAATGATTACACGTCAGACAAAAGCATTTGATACTTAACGTAAGTTTTCAGAATGAGCGATATTTTGAATTTGCATCTTTTTTTTTAGGACACTTTCTGTATTCACACTTCAGTTTAACACTACTATAGTTTTGGGTTATCCTCTAGCAAACAGCTGACTGGAGGACAAGGGAACGGAATAGCTACGTTTTCTGATTTCCACATGCACACAATCGTCAAGACATGAATCCCTTAGAGCAGTGTTCATAAGTGTTGTTAGCTAAAAAGTATAGAGAACAACTCAACCGCCTCTGTGGTTTCCTAGTTCTTAAGGGGCTGCACAATGCTAAAACTCAGTCTTGCTCTACGCTTTTGTTTTTACTGCGATATGCAAAAAAAAATACGGATGTTTCTTTTCTGTGTATTTCGTGAAATACACGGAAAAATTTAATAAATTTCTGGTATATGCATTTTGACTATATCTATATAATCTAGGGTTTTGAAATTGGAAAACATGTTTGGATACATTTTTCTCGATAGAAATAATTGTTGAAATGAGGTCTTCAAACACACTTTTTCTCCTCGTTTGACGAATAGGAACCATATACAGAACTCGAACATATTTTATTAGGTGTCTTTTTACAATATCTAGAGATTGAATATTTGAAATTTTTATAGCTATTTTAGTTTTTTTAATAAAAATATAAAACCAACTTTTTTCCCTTTGGCCCTGAATCCGCCTCTCTCGCACTGCGCGATTTTTCGCTTGGAGTGACAGTGACAAAAATAAAATTCGCATAGCCTCTTAACTGTCTATCCTGCTCTAATCGGATGCCGCGCACGCAAAACTTCTGTTATTTTGAAATCGTGGCTATATTAGGACATTCATTATAATTTCTTTATGTAATAAATATGTTTTTTTCCAATAAATATCTGCGTGTGTTGGTTTCGTTTCAATCGGTTTTGAAATATGGAAAATGAATCGCTTTTTTCGTAAAATTCACGCTTTTTTAAAAGTATTATAATTATAAAAATTTTGGAAGTACGTTTATTTATAAAGTGTAGGTATTTAATAATTATCTTGAGTCAAAAAACACGTTATATTTATTTTTTATTTTTGCCGTCTACATTGACGGAACTGAATCCAATGCAAAACTGATGTTTAGCATTGTGGAGCCCCTAAAGGACTCGACCTCTAATCCGAAGGTCGCAGGTTCAAACTCTGTCGGGACACATTTTTGAGTCCGACCCGCGGAAGGCACGTTAAGGCGCTACGGAAAAAAAATCGACACTTTTAGAACTTCTACATCTACTTCGGTAAATAATTTATAATTTTGATGAAATAGTATATTATTTTTGGAATCTTTCTCTAGGGATCTGTTAAAACAGAAACGCGATTGGAGAATTTCGGCTCGATAGAAATATTTATTGAAATGAGGTCTTTATCGATACCAATTCTCCTGGTTTGACAATTTAGAATGACATATGGACTGCAATTATATTTTATTAAATGGGTTTGAACAGTATCTAGGACCTGGTTAAACGAAATTTTGATAGCATTTTTAGTACATTTTATATTAATAAAAAACCGACCTTTTGCTACTTTTCCACGAATCCGTCCCTCTCGCACTGAGGGTTTTTTCGCATATGGAGTAACAGGGACGCTAAAACTTTTACATATCGCCTTAAGCTGTGGGTCCGTATTTGTGCTCGAAGTGTCATTTCACAGACCTTTGCACACGAGATACCTCTGACACCTCCACGCGGATTCGTGTGGTTACGAGGAATTGTTATTTTTAGGGTTCCGTACCCAAAGGGTAACCAACGGGACCCTATTACTAAGACCCCGCTGTCTGTCCGTCTATCACCTGGCTGTATCTCATGAACTTAAGACAGTTGAAAATTTCACAGATGATGTATTTCTGTTGCCGTTATAATAACAACAAATACTAAAAAACAGAATAAAATAAATGTTTTTCTTGGCGTTTTTATAGATAATGCTACGGAACCCTTCGTGCGCGAGTCCGACTAGCACTTGGCCGGTTTTTTATAAAAAACGTCACTGAACATTCTTGAGCAACAAGAGCGACTCTCATAAAACTAATTGGTGACGATAAGGCTTATCTTATAAAGTGACATTAGAAACCGAGAGTTGACCACCAGTTATAAAAGCGTTCGACACAAAGAATGACTGAGAAAATCGTGATAATGCAATTTTGAACCTTACTAAACCGTTATAAAACTGAAAAGTGGATAACCGAAACCCAAGACACTACGTTAAAACCGTGTGTGGTCTTCTACCTACTCGTCTTTACAATCTTTAACACATAAGTGTTTTTATTTACACAAAAACGCCTTGACGGGTTTGTTAGTATGTACGGTCACCACAAGAGATAAGTGACCAGGTCCAGCGAAAACGAGAGAATGGTGAGATTAGGAATACAGTGGTCAATAGATACTAACACGCGCTATTGACCAAATATTATTCCTCATCTCATCTATCACTCGTTATCGGATCTCAAGTTCAAAGTGTTTAAAGGGAACTGGTTACGTATCTCTTTTGGTGACTGTACATAATAGGCAAACTACAAACTGCACGTCAAAGTATCAACCAACACGAGTTGAGCGAGTTATAAATTTATAATATCGCATTTTGCAATACGCAAAGTATGCGTTGTACTACTGATCATGAACAAATTAAGCGCAAAAAGAAATTTACTTTTAGCTGTATTCTTTAAGTCTTTTACTCTTGTACTATTCGTTGAAAATTGTGTTGTTTAAGAGATCTGCGCCAGAAGACATATGTGGGTAGTCTGCCACACATTAAAAATATTGCTCTGCTTATTTAAATCAAAAAATGCTAAAAGTTGTATATCATAGGGTGTAAGTAGGGAATGCAATCTCGGTATACCGAGATCTCGCACATATATCGCAAGATCAATCACGCATCGTTATCAGTGCGAGATTTGCGAGATCAAGCTGCAGGGCATATTACAGATGCAGGGCATTGACGACACTTTAATAACTTTAAAAATATATAAAGCTTTGGTTTTGCTGAGTCGAGAAGACAATAACTGCATTTTGCTTCATAAAATCATCAACATCATTTTGTTGAAATTGATGACTATAAACATGGGATTAGAAAAAACTATTGACTGCGGCTGGGCTAGCCTATAGGCTATATAAAGTGAAAACACACGCTATCTTTAAATAAAATCATTCTACTCTACTGTTCACACTAAACAAATTTTCCAAATAAACATAACAAAGCAAATGAAAAAAAAAACACATGCCCATACAATATATACAGTTGGTTTTTAAAGTTATTATTATTTGGGAAAGCTTTTCAGTATGGTCAGTAGAATAATATAATTAACTATTATAAGTATGTTTAAATACATCCCTTTATTTGGATTAATATCTTATTTTAATTTTTTTATTAACCAGTAGTTGAAACAATTTTTTTTCGAAAGAATTTTCATTAGTGCAAGATCTCGCTAATACCGAGATCTTGCGAGATTGATTTTATTTAATATTGCAAATACCGAGATTGACATTTAGGTGCAAGATTGCATTCCCTAGGTGTAAGTATATTAACATATGTACACGTATGTATGTCTACTTTCTATTATGACTTCTATTTATCAATCCGGGTTTGCTGGAAGAAATCTTTTTATAGATAAGCTCGCCTATGTACATGATATCTCTAAGTACAATGTGCAAATAATATGTTTTGTTTGTGTGTACAATAAAGCATATGAATATAAGATTCTTTAATCATTTGTTGAATAAATAATCACGTAAGACGACAGAGTGTACATATGTATAAATCTACAACGAATAGCCAGATTGATCTAAGTACCTATTTTTGGTTGGACAACTAGCAAAATTAGATCTGGAAGAAACACTCATTGACGGAACCCGTGCAAAGTATACGCCGTACACTTTAAGAGATTTTGTCACGGAATAATCAAAACGAATATTGCCTAAGCACATGGCATCCGAACTCTTCTTGTTTGAGGATTGTGTAAGAGACAAAACGAGTATTAAACCCATAAAAAGAGAACAGATTGAACATTTCTTGTCAGACACATGTGCTAAGGCAGTTAATTAACTTTTTATGAACTGAAAACAAGTCACAATAAGAAAACATATTTATGATTGATTAAAAATTCAAGATGTATGAATGACATGTTTATACGAGTAGTTGTAGTAGATATGTGGCGGTAAAGACTGAAGCTTACGTGGAATTTACCTACATACACATGAAAAACCTTGTTTATTCTTATTGCACACAGAAAACTTATTTCTAAATTATATATTAAAAGTTATGTACAATGGCGTAATAATGAGATTTCTTCCAGCAAACCAAGGGTGATAAGGATATTTGAAATAAATAAGATATTCATATTGTGCACGATAATACTTATACAGAAACAAGATTAAATTAATAGTTAGTAGATACCTAATTAGTTAAAAATAATAACAAACTACATAAAATTTACTACATAAAATAAAACCTCCCAGATTCACAAATTCAACCCATTTATTTTTCTAACGTTTAAATTACATAAGAAGTTTGGTAACTGACCCACATCAGAATTTAGCAATTTTTTGTTTTGTTGTATAATATCTATCACTTTACCATGACTTTACCATATTCAAACAATGAAAGTAATAAATAAAAGATAGAACCCTGGGTGGGGGTATAATGGTATACAACGTGTAACAGAAAGGTGTAACCATATTTGAAGAGCTTATTCAGTCAATGGTGTAGAACAACTTTTACTATGGAGCCAACCCTGAAATCTCAAAAAAAAAATCTGCCCTTCCATACATTTCGGCCGAGCGGCACTGCATTGTTCTATGAAACAGTTAATTTTTTTTTTCGATATACATAGTTTGTTCCATAGTAAAAGTTGTTCTATACCATTGACTGAATAAGCTCTTCAAATATTATGGTTACACCTTTCTGTTACACGTTGTATATTCGTAAGATTTGTGGCGCATTGTAACAGCTTTTTGGTGAGCAAAATTTGCAATCTATTTGAATAGGATTTTGGCGCCGGTGACAAGAGCGTCAATAGTGATCTCATCGTGGTTTATGAATGTGGTGATGATTTATTCATTTATTTTTATGCCACTTGCTAGGTAACTTAAATATTAAGCGAAACAAAAAAAAAATCAACCTACTGTACTGTATATCTTTTACCAATAAATATAGCCTAAACAAAATACTATTTTATGAAACTGTCACATAAAAAGGATAGGATATATAAGAAAAGATAGGATATAATATTAATAACAAAAAAAAAAAACCGGCCAAGTGCGAGTCGGACTCGCGCACGATGGGTTTCGTACCATTATCTATATGGGTTGTATGGGAGCCTCCTTAAATATTCATTTTAATATGTTTAATAGTTTTTGTTGTATAGTGGCAATAGAAATACATTATCTGTGAAAATGTCAACTGTCTAACTATTACGGTTCATGAGGTACAGCCTGGTGACAGACGGACAGACAGACGGACAGCGGAGTCTTAGTAATAGGGTCCCGTTGGTTACCCTTTGGGTACGGAACCCTAAAAACTAGATAAATCCCTTACCCTGTGAATTTTCCTCAACTAAGTTATTGATCGCTGCAATAATTATGTCTGACAGCGTAAATATGTCGTTTTTTCGCTTACATTACTTTTTTTAAATCAGAGTTGGCTGTCGTAAACTGCGTTCATAACACTTGTAGCTCGTTGACTTATTACATTCGCTTAAACTTCTTGTACTTGGCAAAGGGTATTGGCTTGGCTGGACCCTTTGCCAAGTATAAGTCCGAATTAGAGAAGACATCAACGAAAATCAGCGCGCCGAAAATTATTATTATTACATTCAGCTAATCAGAGCACCGCAAAACTATTGTATAAAATTAATTATATTATTGATTTTCCCTAATGATGTACCTATAATGTGGGAAAACCGCATATTTTCATGTCGTGCATTGTAATGGATTTTGTAAATTTTCAAACATCGTAATTTTGGCATCAGAGCTTGAAACACTGTATTTTTTGGTATATTTTGGTGATTTTGATTTTGGGGACAATGTAATTTTAAAACTATGCTACCGTATTTTACGTTTTTGCAACTGGTAACACCGTAATGTGAATCCATGATGGTTTGCATTATAAGAGATTTAATTAATGAGTTTTATTTCTGTAAGTAGCAGATATCTTTTCTTTTCCAATCGCTTCTTTTCAAACGCACAAATACTCTTTATACATATAAGGTCTTTCAATTTAAATGGAAAGTAATTTAGGAGGTGATTCAGTATCGTTAATACATCACATTCTATTGCAAAGTACTTTTTTTTGCGCGAACTTTTTTTCACTTCTCCATACAAACTGAGTCAGCTGATCATAGAACTGATCGGACCACTTTGTACTGAGAAGTGAAAAAAAAGTTCGCGCAAAAAAAAGTGCTTTGCAGTGGAATGCGATGTATTAACGATACTGAATCACCTCCTAAATTACTTTCCATTTAAATTGAAAGACCTTATATACATAAAATCAAATTTTAGTTTATAGTTCCAGCGAATAATCGTTAATTAACAATATAAAGATGATAAAATTGCAGCATATTAATAAAATACTCCATTGGAAATGGTCCATAAAAGCTGTTGTTATTTCATGTGGTTAATCATTTTATGGCTCCTAGGTAAGATTGCATTGCATTGAGAAACACTTAACCCAGATCTGGTATGGTAGTCCATCTTTCACAAATATTACTTTGCGGTAATATCTTGAAATTTCAATATGTATGTGATAATTAAATGAGGTTTATCGTAAGTATTTTAAAACGCGTCTAGATGTTTCTCATTCCACAATGGATTCTCGTACATTATCTACAGAATTGATCACAAAGTCAATGAGAAAAAAACCGGCCAAGTGCGAGTCGGACTCGCGCACGAAGGGTTCCGTACCATTATCTATAAAAACGGCAAAAAAACATGTCTGTTGTATGGGAGCCCCCTTAAATATTTATTTTATTCTGTTTTTTAGTATTTGTTGTTATAGCGGCAACAGAAATACATCATCTGTGAAAATTTCAACTGTCTAACTATCACGGTTCATGAGATACAGCCTGGTGACAGACGGACAGACGGACAGCGGAGTCTTAGTAATAGGGTTCCGTTGGTTACCCTTTGGGTACGGAACACTAAAAACGGCAAAATTAGAAGTGAGGACATAAATCTGACTTATATTCCCCAAAGTATGACTTATTTTCACCATACGAAGGTAGATTAAAAAATTAACTTAAGGCGAGGGTATCCGGAGAAATCGGTTCTGCTCCAACTCTTTCATTTTTATCCTGCTCAGTGGAAGCGGGCTGCTCAGAAATCTCATCATTTCAAAATGTTTTTATTTATTATTATTATTAGAATAAGAAAGATGGGTTTTAATATGACGGCCGTTTTATGTCTCACTTTGTATCACGTATATTTTGATATTAGTTTTATTGTCCAAAACCTAAATATTTACTTCACAGTTTAGGCCTATCTTTGCGATTTTATTGAACGCAGGAAAATACAAGTTATCGCGTAACGAAGATCAAAGAGTGAGAAACGACATATTTTTCAAAACTTTATTATTGTTTGAAAAGAGGCAAAATTGGAAGAACCTTAAAACTTTGGAAGGATTGTTTTAAATTTATTATAATATTTGTTTTTTTTTTCTTTTATACAATCGTTCGTGACGTCTATTAGGCCTTCATCGTCAGGAAATATTAATTGCTAACTTCTAACTGTAGAAAAGATTCTAATCTAACATCGGTTTCTACTCTTTTATTGTATGTATATTGATGATGGTCAAGTTTAATTTGTACGATTAGCATTATTTTATATATTAGGGTATACGATTTTTTGCGAAATCCATAATTACTAAAACTAGAATTACTTTTTAGAATACATTAGATGATGGAAAAATTAGTTAGAAATCAAATTGTCTCTGTAAAACTAAATGTTATTACCACTAGGGTTGCCAGATATTTTTTGATCCTGTAAGGGACAAATGCTAAATTTGAAAAAAAAAACGGGCTTTGAATTATTTTCTCCGGGACAAATGGAAAACACGTATTTTACGTTCTTATTTTTATGTGCTGTTATTGCTAGTTATATTTTAAAGAAGATCGTTAAGTTTTAATATATCTTTATTGGATTTCTCAAATTTTATCAAATCTGGGGTACATTTGTTGCGCACGTCAGTTCATTTCAATGCCATCTGCGAAAAAATCCTCTCTACAAAGCAATTGGAACAAGGAATACTGAAGATAAACGATATAATTAGAAAAATGTTAGGGATTTTATTCCTGGAAAACCCTTCCATTATTTTATCCCACTTCTTAATTGCACCTATACTTTGGTTGTCAAACAACGTTCCAATTTCCAGGATTTTTTTAATAATTTGAAATACCTATATTGAAATAATTCGGTCATGCGCGACGCGGTGCCTAATATTAATCGAATAATGTTGAAATACGGGACAGTCTGTCCCGGCGGGACGTTTAAAATTATGCCTGAAATACGGGACGTCTGGCAACCCTAATTATCACGAGAATATCCCTTATATATAGAGCAAGAACTCTATGAACAATAAAGGGCACCGTACTTATACTTAAAGTATTACACAGTTCATCAACCCGAGCGGTGCAGTAGTGGTCATAGTATGAGAGCTGGTGGCCATCAAAATGGAGTAACTACGGCAAGGTCAGCCCCTTTATTATGTATCTTTGGTTGCCAACTGGACTGGATGCCTATTATCAAAAACTTAGATAAACACTCAACTTTCAACATTGCCTTTAGTGGGTATTGAACTATTTACGAACTCTGTCGTCACTTCAAGTGAGAACTATCCTCGGAATTCGATAGTATAATATATCTATGTTTTTGATGATAGGCACCCAATCCAGTTGGCAACTAAAAATACATAAGCAGCTTTCTCAGCTGTCATTCTTAAGTCATTTTAATAAAAAATCCTATATAAGACATGCTGAGAGAGAGCGAGTTCTTTGTTTGATAGGGGGTCAAGAGTTGGTAAAAAGGTAAATTTCAACAACTTGAGTTTATATCAAATCGTATAGTTTCTAACATTCTAATAACGTATCTGGAAAAGTCGTCCCGATAGGTAGTTAGTCGGGTCCTTTGGCTGCTAGGGGTCCAAAAATGCAACTTTAGTACCCTCTAGCAGCCAAAACACCTACCCCCTTTAAAAAAGGTTAGGTTTTCTTGTTCAGATAACTAAGACTTACAACTGTAAAAAAGCTAGCCTTGCCTAAACACCATTTTGCCAGCTCTCATACTATAAAATAAAATACTTTTCACCGGGACGCTAAGTGATAAATACCTCGATATTTCACGTCACATTCACGTGATGACAAATTATGCGTTTCCGTCGATTTATTAGTTTGTTCTTTCGTGACATATTCATTACGTTGATATTGTTGAATGAGCCACAGCGGGCCATGTGTGGGGGTTGTGAAGTTAATTAGTTTTTGAGAATACTGTTTACTTTCCATTATTTTTTTTTCTTATCAAAATAGATGCGGCGCACTGAAATAGTAGTTTATGCTACTAGGGCGAAAAGGAATAAATTACGAGGACGATTTAAAACACGAGCGTAGCGACGTTTTTCAATGCATAGTGTGAGGAAATGAAAACAAATATAATCTTGTGAACTTTAAATTATAATTGGCTCAAAAGGACTGTATCCAGAGCCGTTAAACGGTGGAAAAAAAAGTATAACATCTATGGTACACAGGAAAGGCTGCAGGTTAGCCAACCATTGCAAATAAATTAAAAAAAAAAAAATAATAAAGCCCTAGGGCAAAATAATCGACTTTCTGTTCGGTTTTGATGCATAAAAAGTGGGCCTTTACGAGCACATGCATTGAAAAGTATGTAAAGCACACAATTCGAGTTAGGTGGATACAGATGTGATATATAAATACTTCTTATAAAGAATAACCTGTAGCAGCCTGCAGCCGTCAGTCTTTGGATGGGTGGCCAATGGCCATTGGTTGCAATTCAGGACTGTATCCAGAGCCGTTAAACAGTGGAAAAAAAAGTATAACATCTATGGTACACAGGAAAGGCTGCAGGTTAGCCAACCATTGCAAATAAATTAAAAAAAATAATAATAATAAAGCCCTAGGGCAAAATAATCGACTTTCTGTTCGGTTTTGATGCATAAAAAGTGGGCCTTTACGAGCACATGCATTGAAAAGTATGTAAAGCACACAATTCGAGTTAGGTGGATACAGATGTGATATATAAATACTTCTTATAAAGAATAACCTGTAGCAGCCTGCAGCCGTCAGTCTTTGGATGGGTGGCCAATGGCCATTTGTTGCAATTCACTTCTGGGTCCCTCTGTGCTTCGGAAAGCACGGCTGATATTGAAAGATGCTCGTTAAGTCATATCAGAGGCTTGTATGGCGGCCTAAAAGACTCTGACAACAGGTTATCCACTAACCACACGACAAGATAAAGAGCAATATGAATTTTTTAAAGTGTGATTTCGTCGGCCATTTTGCTTCATCTTCAATATCACAATCGGCTGTTATGCAATGAAACAGAGGAATACCTATTGATCGTCATTTGTCTGGCACTTTATTTACAGTTTTTTTTTTGTAATTACGCTATGTGAATTCCCAGTCTGTCGAATTAGCCTTCTCGACCGTAAAAACCTGTTTTATCTGTGTACAACTCCATACATTTTAGTTTAGTTTTAGAAGTCGAGACTTCGGCCATAGTAAAACCAGAACAGTAGTTTAACTCACGCCCCGTACGAGACTTAAATACCTACTTTTGCAGGGTTGTCCCTTCTTTTAGTTTCGTATCATTGTTCGTAGCTAATAAAAAATCAATACTTAAAATGTTTTGAAGCCGATTATGACAAATGAGCTATCAATCGACGATGTAGTGAAACATCCAAACATACATAACTACTACAAACAAACATACATTCATATCATACATAATAAACATATAGACACTATAACTCATAAAGAAATCTGACTTGCTTATCTTAATTATTGTAAGAAAAAATATTGGCTCCTGAACTTTACTTTAAAAACATGGGCATCGTCAAAGGGGGGAAGGGGGTAGCTGTCCCCCCCTAGAGATTCGAAACACTTTCGAGATTTTAATAACAAAGTAGTCGAAAAATTCGCGAGGAACACAAGAAGATTATCTTAAAAACTTAAAATTTGTTTATTTTACCTACAATTTATGTCATCTTGCCCCCCCTGGCGATGCCTTTGCTTAAAAATCTTTGTGATTGTTACCAAAATTAATCAGTTAAATTCATTAGAGTACATAATAAAATTTAAGTATCTAATCAAACATTGGCTCCTAGTCTAAAATTAAAAAATCTTTGCGATTTCAACCATATCAGCTCCACGTTTAAAAACACCTTGAATAATTAACAAACATAGCACAGTTATGATCACAGGACCTATGTTAAATGTGAACAAAGAAAATACGGTTTACATTTCACATTATTATTTATATATACCATCAATTCTTATTCACCTTTCTTGTTGAGTAGGTATTGAGAAGAACGATAATTCTGGATTTGAGGAATTGTTATTGAGGCATCCGAAGACAGTACAATATGTTCGATTGCGTACTGTCGACATACTTAAATTGGTCGGTGACGCGCGGCGCGCGGCGTGGCGGCTTGTTTGAGAGACTTGACTGAGCGCGACCGCGGCGTGACCCCGACTAGCACCGGCCTTGCATACCGAGATATTGCTGTTGTGTGCGTACTGTAGTTCGTGCGTACTAGCACGCACACATGTTAGCCGCGCGATGTACCTTTGGTTGAAGATAAACTACTGTTCTGGTTTTACTATGCTTCGGCTGTTTCTCTGGAATTGTGTGTGGGAGGACTCGGCGGGCGCCTTTCATTCGATAACTTATGTCGGTGTACGACTAGAAAGTTGTGAACTACTCGAAAAGGGCTTAAAATTATTGTGTAGGATGCAAGTGATACAATATGTTTATAGATACAAATAATTAAACAGCTTAGTTTAAATTTATGATATGATGTTTGGAAAAAGATTATTTCGATATTATGGTCAGTTAAGTTGATTTTAGAACGACTGCATAAATTATATATAATAAATGGCTCTCGAGGTTACGCACACTAGAAAAAGTGTATGTGCACGCACTACTACAAACATAGCCAAACGGACTTCGTGAGATGGAACATTTATTTTGTCAACTTCAAAACGTGTCGATTTACCGAACTAGCACTTAAGGCGCTACGGAAAAAATCTACACTTTTAGAACTTGCATATCTACTTCAGTAAAGAAGGTATTATTTTGATAAAATAGTATATTATTTTTGGAATCTTTTTCTAGGGATCTGTCAAACAGAGACGCGATTGGAGAAATACGGCTCGATAGAAATATTTATTGAAATGAGGTCTTTCTCGACACCAATTCCCCTGGTTTGACAATTTAGAATGATGTAGACTGGAATTATATTTCATTAGATGGGTTTGAACAGTATCTAAGACCTGGTTAAACGAAATTTTGATAAAAACTTGATTACATTTTATATTAATAAAAAACTTACTTTTTGCTACTTTTCCTCGAATCCGTCCCTTTCGCATTGAGAGTTTTTTCGCATATGGCGTAACAGGGACGCTAAAACATTTACATATCGCCAAATTAGCAGCTCGATGTGTGTCGGAAACAACGTTGAAATAACATTCATACAGTGCGCATTGCATAGTGGCTTTTACGACGCTCGCTGCGTCCTTGATAGAGCAAAATAGGAGAAAATAATACTTTTCACATGGACGTGATGTTTCGATTGAAAAATCCCATGTTATGTTTATAGCTATCAAGTTACTCCATTAATCAAAGGATAAATGAATTATATCGACAAAGCCGTTTTTAAGCAGTAGAGAATTAAGCGAAAAACACAATTCCGTTGATTTTTTTTCATGTGGAAGTTTTGATGAAGGAAAATGTTGCATACTATTATGTTGTTTTAGATTTGATAGTATTAGTACTTTGGTGACCAGGGTCTGATGATGGGACTGGAAGGTGGATAAAGGATCACCTCAAGGGACAACAGCAGACCTTCCGAGTTTGGGATTACATGGTAAAATATGGTGACCAGGATCTTATAATGTGACAATAGTATAGTAAACACCTTGAAATCGCGAGATTTCTGAGCGGTCCGCTTCCACTGAGCAGGACAGACAAGTGTAAATTGAAATCGTTGGAGCAGGACCGATTTATCTGGATACCCTCGCCTTAATAGGTTCGATGCCCTCAACTATACGTGTAAACGTAAGTGATTTGAAGATAATGTGAGAACAGTCACACTTCGACACAGACAGTTATTATCTAGCGCGTACGTAATGTTTATGTTATTTATTTATTTACTTAAACTTACAATTAATTGTTTATTATATCGACGGGCGTAAAGTTTACTGAATGATGTAAGCGGAATTTATTTAGTAAACATGTCCATCATGGGTATCACAAATAAACGAAAACAAGTAGTGATTAGTAGTTTTCTTTTATTTGAGAAAAAATTAGATAATAAATCTATCTATACCTTATTAAAAGAGTTGTCTATTCAGTCATTCAGCCATATGTATGTAGTAATAATACAAATAAATATGCCTTAATATTTACCAATGTAAAAATGTGTTTGAATATGTTATCCAAGGCACACCCGCGACCACATACGCGACCACATGCGACACTCCGTACATTCGCGCCAATTACCTACAACTCTATCGCGCGTAACTAGCTTGTCCATACACGGTTGTGCACACACACACACACGCAGCGAACAAGAGCCTTACTGAGTACTGCATGCACGCGATTGTGCATCTGATTTGCGGGCGACGATAAACTCGCAGGGGGAGGTAATGAGTGTCGCTTCTTTACGGAGTAATAGTTTATATTCTTTGCCCAGGGCTTGAAACAGACATGAAGCGACCAACTCAGTTGTGGGCGTGGCCAAATGTCGTGCTGTTTCATTTGGCTATAAGGTACATGCTCCATGAAACTTGCGAGGACAATACAATAGTGCCGATTTCGTCGCGGGCGCAAAATTAAAAACTTGTTTCAGGAGAAACCAAACTTTGGCAAAACTGTGGACGTTTTCAAACATTATTTTTGGTTATAATTAATCTAGATAACATTTTATATGTTTGACTTTAATTAATTTTTTTATAACCCATATTTTTTTGGTTATGCAAGTCCTGGCGTTACTCTTTTTGGCCAGATGCAATCGAAACGTGTGGTATCAACAAAAACACACACAACAACCAGCCATATTTCACAAACCAATTAAAATATCTGCCTATAAATAAAAACAACACTGCAACATGATCGACCCAAATGATGCGTTCCACACTCAGCATAATAAAGAATCCAATTACATACGCTAAATGTTGATGCTATCTAAACGTTGTCCATGGCTGGCCTTAATTCGTAATGGATCGGCCGACAACACGTATGTGGTCTAAATGAATCACTTTGTGGGCCACATTGAAGGGTTGGCGAACGAGTAGGATGACCACACGGTCATAGATAGCAGTGTTGCTACTAGAGCTACAAAGCTATACAAATATGGTGATACCAACGATTAATACAAATCTAGGTTTAGGTTCACGTAGCATGTGTGAATTACATAGCTTTAGTAGTCTCCTACTACAGGTATTATTTTACTTAAAAGGAGGCTCCAACAATAAATAAAAAAATAAATAATGTTGTATTTGTATTTGTAGTAGTAGTACCATATAAATAATGCGCGTGGGAATCTTCGCCACTCTTCGGCAAAGGTCGCATTTCCGAACGCTTAGTATACAATTCATGACAGATAGTGCACATCCGGTCGACATTAGACAAGCAAAATTATACTCTTAACTGCCTCCGGTTCCAATTGTTTGTGTAGGTTCTTGAATAATTTTGACTCCAATTTTATCTCTAATCATCACCATAATATTTATTTAGAGAGGTCCCGACTCACTCACCGACTGACTCATCAAAGCTCAACACTTGGATCAAGAAAGCTGAAATTTTGCACAGAGGTTCCCTTTATAATGTAGACAGGGATTTGGGATTTTTCGAAACACCCCTGGGATCGGTAGAAACGGGATCCACGCGAGAACACCGCTATAATAAGTTTCCAAATGTTCTACAATTTATGATTCGGCTATTTTCGGGAATACGAAAACTGACGAAGATTTCTATGCAAATGATATTCGACACTATTCGTATTTTTTTAATTCTTCATCAAATCGCGGATAAAAGACGAATAGTACTCTGAGATAAATTTTGAAAGAAAAAGCTACTACTGATTTAGAAAGATTCAAACTCAATTTAGTTTTATTGAAGTATGAGTAAGTAGTATATATTTACTTCTTTGAGCTTCTTGTTTTATTTTTACGAAGATATATTATGTGCCTATATATAATTAATAATACATTTATATCATAAGAAACTCGAGATATATTTCGGGTCCGATCTGGACGCATCATCTACCTATATACGATTAACAACATAAGTATTGAAATTTCGCAAAAATATTCGACACGACTTTTTTACTACTATATTATGTTATGTATGTATGAGATATTCTTAAACAACTTGGGTAAATGTAAAAATTAACTGTCACCCGTTCCACAACCACCCGAGTGAAAACGAAGAGCTCCGAACAGTGGGTCTACCGCGTAATTCTCATTTTCATCAACATCAATTTGAGATTGAAATTTGATGTGATTTCGCTTGTATTGGCTTGAAGTTGATACAAATGAGAATTACGCGGTAGAGCCCCTGCTCCGAACAATACTCGGTCGTTCCTAAACCTTGTCAGAAATGTAAAATTCACTTTTGACAGTAAAATTTTATACGCTGTAAATTCAGGGGTAAATTTTCACTTTGAGATTTTGTCATGGCATTACGCGCCAATTTTTGGTTTCTGTATCATATAATTCTTGGGAATGACTTGTAAAGCCGTTTGATTTCGGTAACAATGATACATATACAAAAAAATATAATTTGCCACGGTAAATAAACTGCCCTTAAAAAGTGGCCGTTCCAAAACGATTAGTAAATAGATTCCGTCTCAGTCTTTTCTCTTTCACTTTTACGAAGTAAACTTTTCATTTACCCCGGCGTTTAGGAACGCAGCCCTTATGCTATATACAGGGCGTCCCACGGCTATGCCAAATGGAGGGAAAGTACCTTAAATATTGTAGATGGAACATTTTACTGAAAGAAGACATTATTTTAATTTAAAAAATAATATAAACTGAATTCATAGATTTTTAAATAGTTACATGGTTGAACCGGGAATCGAACCCGCTACACGAGAAAAATTAATTAATTTTGTGTTAAAAATGTTAAAATTCAAGGTCTACCTTTTATTTCTGACACTATGTTATTTAGCAAAAAATAATCCTTATGATGAAAGCCTTTCGATCGGTATGATAAATAAAGCTACAGAGTAATTATTTTTCTCATGTAACGGGTTCGATTCCAGGTTCAACCATGTAACTATTTAAAAAATCTATGAATGCAGTCTAAATTGTTTTTAAAATTAAAATAATGTCTTCTTTCAGTAAAATGTTCCATCTAAAATATTTAAAATACTTTCCCTCCATTTGGCATAGCCGTGGGACGTCCTGTATATAGCATAAGGGCTGCGTTCCTAAACGCCGGGGTAAATGAAACGAGTATAGACTCCGGTGAACGCAGAGAATTATTATTCGTAGTATATACGCATTGTTTCAGTAAAGGCAGCAGCGTATAAACGAATAGAAATTCAATGTACAAGAGGAACGCTCATAAACGAAGACAAAGCTATCTAAATTCCAAGAATTCTATTACAAATTCAACGTTGAAATATTAAAAGAAAACTGCTTCTTACGGTAAAGCCAGAGGAAAATGAGGGTGGATATTTTACGGGAGTCTGTTGATAACAGGATTTTCGCACTTATGCCAAGACAATAAAGCCTTGTTCAGAGGAGTTGTTTCGTGGCGCGTAACTTCACAAGTCATTGTGTTTGACAAATGAATCCAATATCGAGTATAGACGCGACTTTAGGTAGAGAACAATGTCGAAACAACCTCCACAACAACAGATATAATAAATTGACTATGCACGAGTCGGACTTGCACACCAAAAGTTATGGTAAATAATAACATAAAATGATAATAGACTTTTCTTGTCTTTTCGATTAAAGAAATTATATATATATATATATACGAAAACACAAAAAATATAATTATAGGTAAGTAGTAAAATATATTTCGACCACTAATTGTGGTCGGCATCAGTTACACAATTATAAATAAAAGTTAAAAATTAATAATTATAAATTATAGATACTTAATATTAAGTATCTATAATTTATAATTATTAATTTAATATTACTTACTTAATATTAAGTATCTTCTTTACTTAATATTAAGTATCTATAATTTATAATTATTAATTTTTAACTTTTATTTATAATTGTGTAACTGATGCCGACCACAATTAGTGGTCGAAATATATTTTACTACTTACCTATAATTATATTTTTTGTGTTTTCGTATATATATATATATATAGGTAAATAATAACAAAATAGATAAAACAGCAACATCAATGCGACAAAAAGCAAGCCGCTAAAGTGGTAGCACCTGACAAACAATTCGATACCCTTGAGTCATCCATCCATCCATCAGCCTAGTTCGTCCACTGCTGGACATAAGCCTTTCCAGGACTTTGCCACTCCCGGCGGTCATCCTGGAAGAATTGCCCATACTCACACACGCTGGGCAGGCGGGTTGGTGAGCACGGTGCCGGAACCCTCGCACCAGTGACGCCGCTGCCCGTCACCAGTCTCTTCCATATAAAGCCCGGATATTAGGGATGGATATACGGCCATCCATCGGTCTCAGGCATGGTGGGCCTCCTGGTTTTTTGACTGTGAGCTGTCCTCTTACTCTCCCCCGAATTACTTCGAGGGGGTCTCCAAGTAAGATGGTGATACCTCCACAGTCGAACCCTTTGAGTAAGACACCCAAATTGCATTTGTTGTTTAACTTTTAATTATGTACGTACAACAATCTGACCAAATTTGAAACTTTTATGTATTAAGGCGATATGCGAAAAAAATACGGGTGTTTCTTTTCTGTGTATTTCATGAAATACACGGAAAATTTTAATAAATTTCTAGTTTATGCATTTTAACTATATAATCTAGGGTTTTGAAATTGGATAAATTTTCCTCTATAGAAATAATTGTTGAAATGAGGTCTTCAAACACACTTTTTCTCCTCGTTTGACGAATAGGAACCATATACAGAACTCAAACATATTTTATAAGGTGTGTTTCAACAATATCTAGAGATTTTATATTTGAAATTTTGCTAGCTATTTTAGTTTTTTTAATAAAAATATAAAACGAACTTTTTTCCCTTTTGCCCTGAATCCGCCCCTCTCGCACTGCGCGATTTTTCGCTTGGAGTGACAGTGACAAAAATAAAATTCGCATAGCCTCTTAAGCTGAAAAAACCTCGAAAAATTGCATTTCTGTCGTTATTTCTTTCAGCTCTATCTTAAAAACGGTAATAAATTTAAATTCAAATAGTTTATTTTGTAAACTAGGTATACATAATACACTTTTCACGAGTCAAATTTAATCTTATAAAAATATATGTAATATATGTAAAATAATACACAAAAGTTTCTTTGGTCAACACTAGAGTAAAACAACTAATGATAGAAATTAGGGTTCCGTACCCAGAGGGTGCCGAATTGTTTGTCGTGCGTGGTCGTGCGCTACTACTCGTATTTTAGCGCCCTGTTTTTTGCCGCCCCTAATGTTGTTATGGCATTAATCTGTTCTGTGTATTGCATATAAAATAAGTACTGTTGTTTTTCAACTACTATAATGTTTTTAGGGTTCCGTACTAGCATTGTGTGGTGGTACGGAACTCTTTCTTCGTGAGTCCGACTAGCACTTGGCCAAATTACTTCTATGGGTTTGCACAATCAAAGATGGATGCGCTTTTTCAGAAAGCCGCGCCGCGTAAAAAGTAAAAAATAAAAATGTATTACATTATTAAATAATATTGTATGTAATAATTGTTACATAAGTGGTCTAGTGTGAACAGGATATAAACCCTGCGTTCCGAAATAGAATTATATCGCTAAAATCGATTACGAAAGTATGAAGTGAATGGCTTATGATCCATTGTAATTCTATTTCGGACCGCAGGGTACATATTTTAAAGTAAGACATAAATAGGCAGCTTTGAATGAATGAATGAATTGAAACTTTATTGTAGGTATAAAAAATGCAAAAATAAAAAATATGTAGTTTCGGTAACCTAATTTTGTACAAAGGCGGACTTATCACTTTAAGCTATTTCTTCCAGCGAACCTTTGGTTGGCGAAATTATAATTACACGAAAATTAAAAAGGGGGTTAGACAATAATGACATAAAAAATCCGCAAATACCTTTCATTCAAGTTAATGGCGCTGTTCCGTATTCACACGTTTTCAAAAGAGGAGTGTATTGCTTTCAGGGTTCATGTATGTATTTTTCTTTATTCCATCATATCTTCTGAACGCTTTAACCAATTTGGATGAATGAGGTGTCATTAGAATCTCCATACTATTCGGATTGGCACTAGACTAGGTATAAAAGTATTAAATAAAAATAAATAATAAAAAATATTAAAAAACACGACTGCCATAATTTTAAAATAAACTTAGTAACGACACCCAGTGCAATCGGGGGACATACAAAACAACACGTATCCAATGTAGAGATGTGTCCTGACTGCACTGGGTGTCGTTAATAAGTTCATTTTGAAATTATGGCAATCGTGTTTGTTTTATTTTTTATTATTTACTTAGCTTACAATTTTATAATAAGAACTTACAAGATTTTGACTTGTTCGCCTTAAGCCACCAATGTTTTAAAATAAATGTTCTTAAGCAATATCTAAACTATAATTTGTTAATCTTATCTTAAAACTACGATATTCACTTTGTCGTAATATTTAGTATTCAAAATCCAGTTCGATGCCTGTGCGATGTGCCCTTTGTGTTTGTGTCTTATGTTGTATACGTATTTTTGTAACTTTGCTTCTTAATTAAGTGTATTTATTTTAATTTTTATCTTCAGGAATCTCCAGGCCTATTCTTTACTATTGTTAAATGTATTAAGATTTCTGTGTGACTGTTTGCGTTCTCAATAAAATTAAAAATTAAAAAAATATATTTATTTTTATTCAGGACGTATGTAGGGAAACGTGACTGTTGTTAGTATAAGATTGATTATGGACTTCTACACAGGGTCGGTTACAAAAGGATTAGGTGATAAAGTGAAGTGACTTGGCTATTTCTTTGTCTAGTCATTTTCTTTATATACATCACTTTCTACAAACGATAAGTGTCGCATATTAATGTTACAACGGTTGCTAAAATTTTCATACAAATTACATCGAATTCCTTAGCTGTTTCTCTTTGTTATTTTGTATTCTGATTTAATAATATATAATGGAATGGTTTAAAAAAATCTGAAATTTCAAACTACACCAGCACTCGTAGCACAGTGTTTAATCGCGCGCGACGCAACTTAGTTGAATCACAAGTGCGAGGAGAGGGACACGATGTTTTTTCCGATTAAACAGTATGTATGTATATGTATAGGCTCCTCGCACCTGTGATTCAACTAAGTGGCATCGCGCGCGATTAAACACTGTGCTACGAGGCCATGTTTAAGAATACCAGTTTCTGACTTTTACGTTTTCAGACTTGTTTTACTAAAATAGTTACTGTTTAGCTCCCTTCAGTAACAGTACAATGAAACATATCTTCAAACTTTCCCGCAGGATCCCCTAGGTAACAACGAAAACCGCATTAAATCCGTCCAGTGGTTCTCAGATATTCACTACGTACTTTGCTTCTGCGCTGGTGGATTTCTGGGATTGTATAGTTTGCCACAGTGTGCTTTCGACCTAAGGTACAGTGGAGACCACATCAAGCTATACACTTGCAGTACGACATTAACCCCTATAGAGAAGAATATAAGATAGGTACAAAGTCCAATGTGTCTTACTTGATGCGGTCTCCACTGTACATCGAACTCCTATACTTTCGAACTAACTTACATCGGACATTTCAAACTCCGAAATTCGGTAACGGAGTCGACTAAAATGATTGCCTTTTGTTTGCTACCTTCTTTTACATTTATTTATATTCTTTAATCAGGTGCACAAAAAAAGTATTCTTTGTATATTTGTTGTTTGTTACTGCTCAGCTATTGCTAAGTCACAACAACGTAACGTTACATATATCTTAAGAGGCTATGCGAATTTTATTTTTGTCACTGTCACTCCAAGCGAAAAATTGCGCAGTGCGAGAGAGGCGGATTCAGGGCAAAAGGGAAAAAAGTTGGTTTTATATTTTTATTAAAAAAACTAAAATAGCTAGCAAAATTTCAAATATCAAATCTCTAGATATTGTTGAAACACACCTACTAAAATATGTTTGTGTTCTGTATATGGTTCCTATTCGTCAAACGAGGAGAAAAAGTGTGTTTGAAGACCTCATTTCAACAATTATTTCTATCGAGGAAAAATCCAATCAATTTTTCCAATTTCAAAACCCTAGATTATATATCCAAAATGCATATACCAGAAATTTATTAAAATTTTCCGTGTATTTCATGAAGTATTTTTCGCATATCGCCTTAAAAGTTTTCTCAAGAAACCTTCTAGGTAACAGAGAAAACTGCATCAAGATCCGCTCAGTGGTTCACTAATTATAGACCATAGACAAGATGTTGCTTTTATATTACTGTACAGAAAAAATACGAAACCTCTAAACAATCTGAAATGTAACTGTTGAGACTATAGGCTCTTTTAACCAATAAAAACGCTTGTTATATTCTTATAATTCTGAACTACTGTTCAGTCCAGTAAAGGTATATCGCCTTAAAAGTTTTCTCAAGAAACCTTCTAGGTAACAGAGAAAACTGCATCATGATCCGCTTT
This sequence comes from Ypsolopha sequella, assembly GCA_934047225.1. Taxonomy (NCBI): domain Eukaryota; kingdom Metazoa; phylum Arthropoda; class Insecta; order Lepidoptera; family Ypsolophidae; genus Ypsolopha; species Ypsolopha sequella. Next base: position 15,865,012 of record OW204002.1, on the reverse strand, counting down.
GTGGTTCACTAATTATAGATCATAGACAAGATGTTGCTTTTATGATACTGTACAGAAAAAATAGGAAACCTTCAATCTGAAATGTAACTGTTGAGACTATAGGCTCTTTTAACCAATAAAAACGCTTGTTATATTCTTATAATTCTTATACCACTGTTCAGTCCAGTAAAGGTCATTTTAATTACTAATGCCCAAGTAAAGGAAACAGGTACAAAAACAATAATGGTGTCTATCAGGCGCCAGCAGACCAATGTTAATAAATAATGCAACGTGATTTTTAATAAAGGCATGTTGTACTACAACTCAGATTATTAATTATAAGGCGTCGTTACGCGCAAACCTCCATACAAACGCTGTCAACACATTGTGGGGTGTCTATGGAATGTTATTATAATATCTTATGCTGAGTCCATTAACATTATCTATATCTATGTTTAAGTCGAACCAAAAATCGTGAAATTTGAGTAATATCCTAACAAAAACCCCTAAAATACGTAAAATTTAACGTATTTTTTTTACCAAAAGTGTAGCCGAATGTGCTTTTATTGTTTTATATAAAATTAAAAAAACAATAAATGACATCGAAAATGTATTCTATATTAGTAATAACCAAAAATAATGTTTGAAAACGTCTACAGTCTTGCCGAAAGGAGGTTCCTCCTAAAAAATTTCAATTTTGCGCCCGCGACGTAATCGGCACGATTTCCACACGATTCATAGAGCGTGCACCTTATAGCGAAATGAAACAGCATGACATTTGGCCATAACTGAGTTGGTCGCGTCATGATGTCTGTTCCTAAATAATAATTACGAATATATACGAATCCTAGCAACTGTTGTTGTATTTTAGGAAAAAGCCCGCAATTTTGCAGCTCTTTCACTCTTAATCTTCAGTCCCTTGACGCTTGCCTGATTTTCAGGGAAAAGCTTTTGTCATAACTGTTGTGGTGACCAGAATTTTGAATTAATCCGCAGCCATTGTCGGATACAGGAGGGGTTCCACGGCCACGGCCCCCCCAAAACAGCAGGGGTTCCATACATTTGTATAGACTTTTCGATTCGATTCGGGTGCACTTTTACACAGCATAGGTAAACACAGGTTTGCCAAAAGCACTTAAACGCTTAAGACGCCTAAAACTTGCTTTTTTTACCTTGTAAAAAGCCTTGTCGGCTGCAAAGTTTTAAAGAAGCATTTATTACACGTAAATGGGAGCATGCATAAGATCAAAAGTTTCATTTCGGAACACCTCTGCGTGCCGAAAAGATTTTTATATCCTCTGAGGTGAAGAAATTGGAAAAACATAGCAAAACTACGCAGGGCCATCCATCGTTTATATCTGCCATACATTCGTTCGTACCTTCGTCATTTATTTTATAGATTGAGTTTCATGAAGTACCGGAGACCCTACTCATAACTCGAATACTGACTATGTAAATAAATTGTACACTTGCAGATATTAAAAAAAAAACCGGCAAAGTGCGAGTCAGACTCGCGTACCTAGGGCTCGGTATTGTGGATGATAAATTTAATTTTGTAATTTTTTTTTCGTGATTTTCTCAACCGTTTTATTTTCCTGCTTCACGTAAACACATTTTACCATTATTTTTTTTCATATTTTTTGGTCCACTAGTTTTGGAGATAAGGGAGGGGTAGGACATACATATTTTTGTTTTTTTTTAAGATTTCTCGAAACCAGTGTCAGTAAATATATTAAAAGTATATATTTTTATTATTAGTTTTTTAATATCTACAATTTGATACCCATATTGTATTTTTAGGCTAATATTTTTTACTTTTCTCACTTTTGTTTTGGAAATATTTTGAACTATTTCAAATTTTTCATATTTTTTACACCCTAATGTGTGGGCAAATTAATGCTATTTTTGTGCCAAATTTCATTTAACGGTGCTAAAGTTATGAGGCTGTGACATACGGACGGACGGACGGACGGACAACGGAGTCTCATCTCACCATAAGGTTCCTTTTGTACCTTTTAGGTACTACGGAACCCTAAAAACACGTCACAATTCTGGCAGATTTTAACCAGTTAATTTATAGTACTTATATATGTCGCAGATAAATTGTCAGAGCTGTGGAATTATAATTTTACGGTAGGTTTTTGTTAGGTTTTACAATCTTACCTAAACCAGTAAAATTATAATTTCACGGCTTTGATATTCGTTTTTTTCTAGCGTTAAACAAAACTAGACAAAAAGAATTTCAAAATTCCAGTTATCTGATTCACTTGCACAATAACATCAGTTTTCGCGTGAATAGATAGCATGAAACATTTTGCTCGGCAAAACAAAACTCCTGAATGCAAATTACTGAAACTAGGTCAAACCGTCAAACGTCAATTCAGGTTAACCAGGAAATATGACACCTATCACATTTACAATGTACGTATGCCGTAGCGAATTATTACTTATTATTACATACAATGCAATGTATCGTGTCTGTCTATGTACGTTTGACCTATCCTAACTAGGGTTGCCAGATGGTATCCTAAAGGAGGACATATGTCCTCCTTTTTCACAATTTGTCCTCCCATCCTCCCTCACCTATCGATTGTCCTCCCTTTTCAAATTTTGCACTTACTGTACCACATACCGACACCGTTTGGTTAGCCCTTACGGCACGGTTTATTCTCCTGTCCTGCACGCATTAACCACGCATGTGACACTGGCAAGACATTCAAATATCAGCTTGAAAATGTAGTTCTGATAAATGTCTAATGAATAAAACAAAAAATTGTATCCTTTTATTTAAGTATGTCCTCCTTTTTTTCTGAAGTCCTCCTTTTTTGCTTAGTAGCACTGATTTGTCCTCCATTTTCATTTTTCCATCTGGCAACCCTAATCCTAACTCTATTGGCGTAGCGAGAATTTCTGCACCGGGGCCAACCCAAAATTTGCCCACCCCTATTTTCGTAATGAGAATCCTACATTAAGATTTTAATAAAAATCAATTGCTTTTAAAAAACAGTAGTAAAATTATTTATTTCAATATCTATAACCAAGTTATTGGCAATCAAAGTGAGCTTCACGGCATGTCACGAGACGTCATCTGACACGATTTCATACTAAAAGTGATTAATATCGCTATCGCTAACAACATCGGTTAATAAAATGAATTATTCAAAATTCAAAAAGCTTTGTGCTTTGCTAAGACTAATTAGTCATATATGACTTTAAACTCTCGCGTTTCGTACACATTATAATATATATAATCGGGTCTACCGCGATCAATTTTTACCTTTTTTACGAAAAGGGGACACCCGACGTTTCGAGACAGTTGCATGTCTCGTGGTCTACGGGAAACTGGCAAGAAAAGAAAAGAAAAGAAAAGCAAGTGGCCAGTATCATTTTTCGAGTTTTATGTACGATGTCGCAAAAACAAAAACAGCATGTTAACAATGTATTTGCATATACTTTTTCTGCCCGCTCAAGCACGTTAACAATGAATTTTCATACACGTTTTCCGCCCGCATATTTGTATGACAGTAATGACGTATTTTCTGCATCGTTTTCAACAAAGAAAGAAGGTACTTTCCAAGCAGGTGTAGTATAAAATTAATTGTTATCTGATTCAATTAATCAGTTAGTATAAAAAATATACTGATATTTCACTACAGGAAACGCGTCCATAGTGACGCTGACGCTGCAGCTAGGATTTTATTTACATGATCCCGTCTATATTTTTTCTTAACTTCTATTTCACCCAAAGGTTGCCTGGATGATATTGCTGAATAAGTGCCACCTTTGTACAGTATAAAATATTTGTAACATCCTGTTTAATTTTTTTGTGTAAATTTAATTAATACATTGTAATAAATAAAAATAAAAATAACCTAGGCTAAGCCTGGAGGAAACAAGGTGCAAAATAAAATAACTGCTTGACCCATCTCCATGGACAGACATCAACTTTATCGAACTGCAAGCTGCAACACATGGCACTCGTATATTAATAATTTCAGTGTATTTCAGTTTTAGGTTAGGTTATCGACCTTTGTAGAATGCTGAGTATCATGCAGTACCACTATCTTATCTGGTCAGGTGGACCAAATTGGAACTAACTACTGACCAAATCAACAGCCTGTCTATGGGAAATATAATGATGTTTTATTAATTTAGAATTTTAGATTATATTTTCTTCAGATTCTTATAGGGTGTGTGTGTGCGTGTGTAGTGCAGTGTCATGTGTACACACGGCCATATACAAAGTTATTATATATTTTGTACGATTATCACCTGTAAGAACATACTATTGTTGTCTATTATGCTTGACTTTGTAGACTAGTCCTAGTCTATCTATCCTTCATTATCGTTGTATAGGAGGGGTATTCTATCATAGACAATATTCGTGGCTAGGGGCCATCCAAATATAACATCATTTGAAATTACGAGGGGAGGTGTAGTATTGGCATTTTGATATAATTTATTGGCTGCTTCAATAATTAGTCCTTTTTTATGATGTACAAATAAAATTGTATTGTCGTCTGTGTTGTAGTCTGATTTTTTTAAAATTAAGTCAGCTTTACCATCCTGTTAGTACATCTCCAATTAAGTATAAATGTTTTATGTTTTGCTTCTAAGGAATTTTACATTTTAGATGTAACCTTTAATTGTTAGTGGAGTACAAGCATATGAATTATTAATATCTTGTATGCTTATTTTTTTTTTCAGATTCCTTTAAAGTTCACCTCAGACAGAGGGTAATTGGAGTTTTTGCTTTATGCTGCGAAAGTGCTGCCACTTTAGAAAAAAAAACATAATTTACTTACTAGAATAATTATTGAAAATTTGCTCAAGTAAATGCGTAGATATAGCAAGGAACTATTTTTATATAGCATGGTTTTCAAAGACAATGTCTTTGATGAGCTCAACATTAAACTTTTGCTAAAAACAACCGCTTTTGCATTAACTTAAAATTTTAGCTCATCAAAGATGTTGTCTATGAAAACTATGCTATTTAAAAATAGTTCATTGCTATATGTATATACACATTTACTTGAGCAGATTTTCAATTATTATTCTAGTAAGTAAATAATTATTTTTTTTCTAAAGTGGCAGCACTTCTGCAGCATATAGCACCTTAATGCAGTTTTATTTTTATTAATAATTTTTTTTCTGCACTGTGTTCTAAATTCTAAATTCGTAGCGGGGGCGATGAGTCCTGCACTGATTCTCGGTAATCGTGAATATTGTGCACTTCCCCCCGGTCAGTCAGCCCAGCCAGGACAGCTCCTTAAAGTAGAGTGTTATTTTCATCACAATTAGTAAATTACTGATTATGTTGAGAATCATCATGTATGATTGTAGCGAGAGCAAAAAGTGGATGCCAAATGGTATCAAGTTGTAAGTTTCACGATTTTCACATTTGAAATGTCAAGCACATGTCTATTAGACTAGAAGATAAGACCAAGTTTTGATTGCACAATTATGGCGTTTATCCCTTACATAAAAAAACGAACACTCATGAATAGTAAAATTAAATCAATCTTAGAGAAGGTTGAGAGTACAGATATAGAATGAAGTAGATGATGCAAGTTGACCTGCCTTGCGTGTCCTTAGTAAGTGAAATTGGATAACTTTGACTCATACAACTTTTTCTTAGCTGCATTTGCATCATCTACTTCAATCTATATCTGTGGTCGAGAGTGTCAACCAAACCAGAAGAGAGTATAAAAACTTAAAAGAGAGGACTTTGGTGCGAGGATAGTAGGCCAAGCTGATAGGTTGCTGTGTATACTTTTTTCTGGCCCCTAAACGACATTCCGACACCATGGTTCCATAAATGAAGTTGGTATCTAATTAAAGTGCAAAATGACCAAGCTGTGAAGCCATGCCCATTTGTACACAACTGAGTCACTTTGGTTTGTATCATCTCCACGTCTGTTTACTACTGATGATGAAATGATGTTTTACTGGTGATGTCACAGTTTTTATGAATAAACAAATACTCATCAAGATTGTAGCTAGCTAAATTCAACTCATGGAACTTCTATTAGGCTTCGGATTTTGCATAAATTGTACATTTGATATAGGGTCATGGGCCTGTTGTAAAAATTAACATTTCGAAGGTTTGGGTAATGGGATCGAAGGAATAATTACTTACCCTTATTCGTTGAATGCTCGTGTTTAGAACTAAAATAAACTGATTGTTGTTAGAGTCTCTAATAAACAAAAAACACTTCACAACCACACGACATGCACTCCTCCCTTCTCGCTCGACCGCTACAAAATGACACAGACCCAAAATAATTTTCGCGACCGTCTGTCAATCAACCTGTCACGCGTCAACAGGGATTTCTTATCTGTGATCGTGTGACTTTACACAGTACAACACGTCCGACAACGTACCAAATGAGAATCCGACAAAATTCGACAAAATTTTATTTATGGCAACTCATAAAAAAATGCAACCTCTGAATTTATTCTAACACGCCATCTATTATTCAGTAGCAAAAGCTTTGAGACTTTGATGTCTCTTGGCTTTTCACCAAAAGATGGAGATGAACTTAGTAACGTTCTGAAACAAAATGTTTAATCATAATTGTATAGATGTCGCTAAGTGTAACAAAAATTAAATAAAAGCTTTTACAAAAACCGGTCAAGTGCGATTCAGACTCCCGCACCTAGTCCATCAATTTTGGGAAATGTCAGTAAAATGATAAATCTTACCTATTACTGTTTATTAATTAATACAACAGGTCAAGTGCGAGTTGGACTCGCGCACGTAGGGTCCGTACCACTACAATGTATGGGTGCGGAATGTAAAAATATTTTGGTAAATAAAAACAACGGTTAGACTTTTTACCGCGATTTCGTATCTGTTTATTCCTACATACATAGCTACATACCCTAAACAGCATTTACAATGAAAGAAAACCATGCAAATAGGTTGTGTCGGAGATATTTATTATTTAGTATTTAATACTTCTTGCTACAAGGTATCACTTCAAAAGGTACCACTTTTGCCATCATGTTCCGCTTTGGGAAAGCATTGTTGTTTTCTTGATATTTATCGTTTTGGACCAGTAACTTTTGCAAAAAAGCTTATTTCCATCTGGATCCGTTGCACCACATACGATGATACGACACACTTATCATTTCACTGTATTATAGATCTTGCTTGCTTGAAACAATATTAAATGTACTATTTTTAGTAATTATTATTCGATATATTCATGTTGTGGCATTAGGCTTACGGAGTCGTTTCAGTTTTTATTTTTATTGCGATCAAATAAACATAAATTTATCATGAATGATTAAAAAACGTACTAATCTGTAATAAGAAACTAATTAATCCTTGGTAAATTTTTTCTAACTGTTCTACTATATATACAAGGTGACTTTTTGATCATCGTCCAAATTCATACTGGTGGCTTGGTAAGTGATCAGTATCATGGATCAGTAACAATTTTTGTAAAATTTGTAAAATGAAATTTCAGCTTCCCATAGAAATTCACTTCCAGTTCTGAGTGAATTACTATGGGGAGTCAAAATTTCATTTTACGTATTTTACAAAAATTGTTATTGATCCATGATACTGATCACTTACCAAGCCGCCAGTATGAATTTTGACGATGATCAAAATGTCACCTTGTATACGTATGTACTATGTATATTTACTTCACTCGATTTTGTTGGTTAGACAAATCAGAACTAAAATTTGCACGAGACTCCAGTAGGGATCCCAGACAGGGTATTTTGTACCTCTTGGTAGACAGTTTTTCCATTGACATTTGTGCGAGTATCTTATCTGCTCTTATCGAAATCAACGTACGTGTCAGCATGGCGGTTTTCCCACAGCTGGACACCAGTCGTGGGTTTCTAACGAGCTGTCAACGGTCACTTTGACGGCACTTATCACCAAGTTTTATCTAAGCGGATTGACAGCGGCAGCGTTCATTATATTTTGAGCATCAGTCTTTTCTAATAGTAGATGTGTCGCAGGCAAACAGTAAAATTTGACATTTAACAAACGGCGTCGTCACTTTCTAAACGCTCGCTATTTTGCTATTTGACGAATCTTCGTCATGTAGTAGAATTTGGCATTTTATAATTTGTCTCGGCACGTAATACTATTTATACATTTTGTTTTTATAGAAAAGCCATCTATGTACCCTAGTCTTAGAGGATACAGTGAAGTAAATTTTATTATTTACTATGATCAGTCGTTTATTTGCACTCTGTATACAACGTGTAACAGAAAGGTGTAACCATATTTGAATAGCTTATTCAGTCAATGGTATAGAAGAACTTTTAATATGAAACCAACCAAGAAATCTCAAAAAAAAATGATTTTGGGTATTTTGGTCAAAAAATATGAAAAAATTAATAAAGACCCTGGTTTAGGGAAGTGAATTAAAATTGTTAAATTAATCTTCAAGTATTACCGAGAGCACAAGAAATGTTAATAACGCCTGAAAACACTGTCTTTTAAAAAAACTTCAAGTTGTAATATAATATTTTCTTGTGGAAACCTAATTAACAATTGCAAACTTTTTATTCCAGCATTTTGCACCAAGATGCTAGACCATTTATTGGTTTAATACTCAAAGCTCTGATGTTTTGTCGACAAAAGCAGACGATTGAATAACAAAAAATACCACCGTATTTTTTTACACATTTTATTACATTATTATTACACATTTTATTTGTTATAATTTGAAAGAATTGAAATCTCCCGTGATCCGCCCCGTCCAATACATATCTGGCCATGTTGAAACAAACAAATTTATCAAAAGTCAAGGTATGGTCAATGTCCCAGAAATATTTCCATCGAGGAAAAAATATAACCCAAAAAGCTTATATTCAAAACATCAGTAATTCGAGTCTGTCAGATCGAATGAGCCCAGTATGGCATTGAGCCGAAGGGCCGGCCGGCTGCAGGGAGTCACTGGGACCCCAACGTGACCAGGTCACGTGTACCGCCTTTACCACGTGACTCCAACGTTACCGCCAAACTTTACACACCGGACAAAACCTCCCGAAATTATAAACTTTATCATATTTCAACGGTTTCAACGCTGAAATGAAAACTCGATCGTTACGGTTTAGGTTTCTTTCACAGAAAACGAGCTTATTTATTCTTTTCCAACAACAACTCCGAACAACTCCAGCTTTTTCCTTCCATTCTTTGCAAAACTTCTGGTAAAACAATCCGCCTACTTTAAAGGACTTCTATAAAGTTGAAAATAAATTGCGTGTGCGAATAAATTTCGCAATTTCATCTTGCTAAACGTTTTGACAAGCGTGTTTAAATTTGCATTAACTTGTCGGTTGCTCATCGAGTCAGAAAACTTACAATTAATATTAAAACATGCGCAATGAAATAAACCCAAGCAGTCGGAAAGTATTCGCGTCAGTCGAGCTCTGCTTTTGACATGGCTATTATTTTACACGGAACGCGAAACGACATAACTACCCTATTGTACTTTATTCTCATTCACCCTTAGACTCTTTGTTTCTGGGCTAGTGTTGTCTCGTACTTTGAAAAGTGTAAGACTCTGTTCAAATGCTGCGATGCAATGCAAATGATAGAGATGTAAAATATTTTTATCTTACTTTGTTAAATGGTAACTAAGTACCATTATTTTTTTTTTACATATTCTGCAGAACAGATTCAGTAACATTACTTCTGCATTTTCTTAAATAAGTGTAGATAGATTAAGAGCGGTTTCGCAGCCAGATTGTGAAAAACCCGCCTTTTTTTTAATTAATCGAAACAGAACACATAAATTCAAAATTCACTCAATACTTATTCAATAAAACTTTTTACCCATGTATTGTGTATGTTGCCATCGCAAAGTTTCCATTGGTGTCTGTTAATAGGAATTTAAAATTTTTTTTAATTCAAAATTTTTAATCTCTAATTTACAGATAAGAAACCAATAGAAACTTTGCGATGGCAACATACACAATACATAAGTAATAAGGTTTTGTTAAATAACCATTGAGTGAATTTTTAATTTAAGTGTTCTGTTTCGATTAATTAGAAAAAGGCGGGATTTTCACAATCCGGCTGCGAAACCGTTCTTAAAAAAGAGTGACTCAAAATTGCGACAAAAAAAGACATAATATTTTAACTAATTGGCGAAATATAAAAAATTCAAATGAAGCTTAGAAGAGCTATTTTTTTGTTTCTGCCTAGCCCTCTGAAAAACAGCCGTGATCAAATGTGTATAATTACGCAGTTTATTTTTACATCTTCATAACTGATAGTTGATCTCTTATTATTAAAATCGTGATCAGCAAAAAGCAAGCTTTCAAAATGAGTTTTCGTCAATAAGCCAGCACGTTCCCGTAGTTTACCAGCAACCCTCGCTTCTTAAACCGATGAAGCGTGCAGTGACCGGCGTACCTTCGAGCTCACCTCGTCATCACAACCAGCCCAGAGCAATCAACCCGAGTGCATACACCACCTTCATATGTAAATGCGCCTCGGCCAAGTGAGATTTCTTAATGTAATTGACGGCGAAAATGAGATTGTTTCCACTTGGCCCGTGTTTTGAAGGGCTCCCCTTCAAGCTTTAAGCTTCACTATTTTAAATGTCGATAAAATCTTATTCATGTCGGTAGATATGCAAATTTATACCGAATTGTTGCATATGCATTTAAGACTGTGTTTAGAAAATTATTCTGTAGCGTTCGTAGATCGTTGACTGTATTTCAAATACAGAAGTGATAACAGAACTTTTTACAACCCGTAGCATGGTAGCATCCTGGAACTCATCACTTGGGAATTTTTGGAGTTTCATTCAAAATTGTCAAATGGAACGTATTAGGTTCTTATTACGGCGCAGCGTCATAAACATCGTAATCATAAAATCGTTTACAAATAGGGATCTTCACCTGCAGGCGATTGTATATTGCGTTTGGCATACAGTCACGGTATACCATAGTACATGGGCGTAGCCAGGGGGGGTTTGGGGTTCAGCCCCCCCCCCTCGAAAGGTTCGATATTATTACCATTCCCCTGCTTTGACGTTTTCCGCGTCAAGTGCCACTTCTGCTAGCAGCTTCTAGAAGCGTTTTGCGTTTGCAAAGCTAGCGTGTGGCCGTGTCTACGAAAATTCACAGATATTTTCTATGGATCATACACCCATCATGTATCTCATTACTTACTACCTAATATAAGTGTGGTCCAGTAAGTACGTAGGTATCGAAGCCTGAGCCTGGTCAGGTCAGGTCCTCGGAGACCAGACCTCATCTCCTCGTATGAGCAGATTGCTCTCAGTGAGGCCACGTGGACGGAGCGCACCGAACGGGGTTCGTTCAAACGATTAACGTCATTCACATAGTTTCTATGGAGCCGGCTTCTCTACCAGAAGACTATAAAACTGGCCAAGGATGGGAAACTGTTTTTCTTTTGACGTTTATAAAACCTATGCAGTGAAACTTCGGTTTTTAACCCTTTATCTGTTTGCCTGCCTATAACCACCCTATAACTCAAGAATGGCAAGGCCAATGAGCATTTTTCTCGTTGTTTTTTTTTCTTAGTTCTTAGCTTTCCTCCAGATGTCACTGTCCATGTCACCATAGATAAAATATGTTTCGTAGCAATCAATGTCACAGTGGTTTTTAGTTTGTTTGGAATCTGTACAAATTTTGTCTTTGATTCTGTTGCTAAAGATACGACAGTGCCACCTAGGAATCTTATTTAACACTAAATTTGACACAAGGAAAAACGCTCATTGAGCTAAATTTTTGAATGTAGATAAAGAATGTAGAAAAATACGGAAAATCATCGATGACGTCACATTCTGAAAATTTATGTGGGCAGCCTAATAGAAGTGAATTACAGAGACTCTTTGTGTTCGTTGAAAACGGAAATTGAATGGCATTTGCACACGACGACTTTTGTTGTGATAAAGTCGCAATGATACCGACGCGACGTGTAACGAGATGGTGTCACTGGCCGAATATCTAGATTAGCACAGGCTGTCACGATTCTGTATTGCTTGATATCGCAATCTCTATACGATCAATATAGACGTGAATATACCGCTTACCAATACTTACTTAAAATAACCACTTACAGAAGGTTCACTCCGCATAACTAGCGAAAACAGGTGCACACACACATAGACGCGTACGTACGACGATCTCGGATGAAGTCGGTCGAATGCCAATACGAAATTTTGCAGTCGTCGAGTCGGCCTTCTGGTAGTATCTATTTTGTGTCAGTGGTGTTTTCAAAGACCTGCGCCCCGGGCGGAAACCTCGCTGCCCCTATTTAGATCTCTAAAATACAACATCACCAAAAATTAACAATCAGGAAGTAATTTTTTTTAGTAGTGTTCGAGCTACAATTCCCATAGCTTAAATCCAAAAAGTTTTTTTTTTCATAGGTTATATGCCATTTTAAATATAGTTTTCATTATTAGGGTATGTAAATTTGACCATTATTTTTTTATGATTTTTTAAATACATTTTTTAAACCACCATCTTACTTGGAGACCCCCTCGAAGTAATTCGGGGGAGAGTAAGAGGACAGCTCACAGGCAAGAAACCAGGAGGCCCACCATGCCTGGGACCGATTGGCGGTTGGCGGTATATCCATCCCTAATAGCCGGGCCTTATATGGAACAGACTGGTGACGGGCAGCGGCGGCATCACTGGTGCGAGGGTTCCGGCACCGCGCTCACCAACCCGCCTGCCCAGCGTGTGTGAGTATAGGCAATTCATCCAGGATGAGCGCCGGGAGTGGCAAAGTCCTGGAAAGGCTTTTGTCTAGCAGTGGACGAAGTAGGCTGATGGATGGATGGATGGATGGAATAATAATGCATGATTTAAACAAAAAGGCTCACCTCCATATAACTATACTATGCTGGTCGGCTATTGATGACCAATCATGATATGCCGATACCGCTACGTGATATATTATGTACGTCTTATATGAGTCAATGTATGAGTAGATATGTGATCAATGTATGAGTAGATATGTGATCAATGTATGAGTAGATATGTGATCAATGTATGAGTAGATATGTGATCAATGTATGAGTAGATATGTGATCAATGTATGAGTAGATATGTGATCAATGTATGAGTAGATATGTGATCAATGTATGAGTAGATATGTGATCAATGTATGAGTAGATATGTGATCAATGTATGAGTAGATATGTGATCAACATACTTGAGATTTTTTGTATTTTTTTGGTTTAACAAATTATTTGGTTATATAATAAAGTATATTACCTAATCACATGACTTTATGAACTTTAAGTATTGCTAGCCATAGAATCTCACATTGTATTTGATCTGTAGACATTTACAATTTTACTAATAATATATACAGGCTGACTTTTAACCTAACCTTAATAATTTAATATATTTAATACAAAAATAATCCTAAAGAAATAATTATAAAAAGAAAATTGCCTCTAGATCACTGCCCTGCGGGAGAGTGCCCAAAATACTTGCCACATTAATATAATAAATATTATAATATTATAAATATAATAAAGTTAAATATTGTCGATATAATTCGACCCATTGATTTATCTCCAAATAATGAAAATAGATGAAAAATTATAGCTGTATATTTTTGTTTTATACCCAACACGTAGAGGTGTTTTTAGAACGTGATGTGACGTGGCAATGGTTTTTAAAATATGTGTTAAATCACGAACAGTGAATTAAGTTATGTTACAGACAGATAAACAAACGAACAGTGAATTAAGAAAAGGAAAACATATCGAAAAAAAAACGCTTGTAGTAGATATGAGGCTTAAAGTATTCAAATGTCGATATTCATGGCACGACAAAAAACGGCGTCGCTCAAAGGGGTAAGACCGAACCCCACTTATTTTATTACAGCAATGAAATGACGTGTACCAGTTATGAAAATAAATTTCGCCTCATAAACGAAAACAATGAATTAAATTCACTCAGCCCTGCAGAAAACGGGTTTAAGTTGTAATTTAAATAATTTAAATTTATACTAAGCGTTATAGCATTGTAGTTTTTTTAATACTTTTAGTCTTAAAGCGAAGTGCGGTGTCTGACGAGGAGGCGGGAGCGGGGGAATGGCCGGTCCGCGCGCAAATCTTTGCAAATTATTTTAACTTATTTATTTTAAAAGTAATTTACAGTTATATACATATTTTTTTACATAAACTTATTTACAGTACAATGAACCCGTACTTCCTTGAAGGGAAATAAATTTTCATTGAAATATCTCTACTAACAATCGAATGAAACTGCGTTTTCACCTGAAAGTAGAGATTACCAGGAAACTTTTTTTTTATCGAGCGATTTTTATAATAGTAAATGCTGTTTCAGACACCGTAATTCTCTGACTAGTATACTTATATTTCATGACCAATAAAAAAAGTTCAATTTGTAGTTTTAGCATCTTAAAATTGTTTTTCGCGCGGTCGAAACGAAACAGGTCAAAACTTCTACTTTGGGTCTCACTTCACTTTAAGTTCTTATTGAGCATCGTAGCTGTTAAACTCATTTATAAATAGGAATCTTGAACTGCAGGCAACTGTATATTAAAAACCTAAACCATAAAAAATTAAAGTTTTTTAAACAGCGTAATAGTAGTTTATGCTGCAAGGGTGAAAAGGAATAAATTACGAGGACGATTTAAAACACGAGCGAAGCGAGTGTTTTAAACGTAACCGAGTAATTTATTGCTCTTACGCCCGTGTATCATACTACGTTTTTCAATGCATAGTGTGAGGAAATAAAACAAATATAATCTTGTGAACTTTAAATTATGATTGGTTCAAAAGGACTGTATCCAGAGCCGTTAAACAGTGGAAAAAAAAGTATAAAATTTATGGTACACAGGAAAGGTTGCAGGTTAGCCAACCATTGTAACTAAATTAAAAAATAATAATAATAAAGCCCTAGGGCAAAATAATCGACTTTCTGTTCGGTTTTGATGCATACAAAGTGGGCCTTTACGAGCACTTCCATTGAAAAAATAATAACCAACTTTAAGGACTTTGCAAATGCGTTTTCCTTTTTGACATTACCCTTAATGGCTTGTATCGAACTATCAAAAACAGGTGTAACATTGTCTCGGTATTGCTCCCTAGCACAGGCACGTGTATAAATGAAAAGTGTAAACCTACAACAGCTAAGTCAATACCACAAAGCTATGTTTCGTGACCCACCCCTGTCGACAAGGGTTAGCGCGTAAATCTTATCATAAAATACAATGTTACCACTGTGGAATGACCGTTTCAGGCTTACATTGCTTTTTGGTGAGGAGGCTTTAATTAAAATGATTTGTGATTTTTCTTTCTATTGGGATTAGGCCTTATTCTGCCATTTTGTCATACAAATTTAAAATAAGAACAGATAAGGTTCCTTGGTTGAAGAACAAAATGAAACATACTCCTTCATGTTCCAATTATGTTTTAATGAATTTTTTTAATTAATTAAATATTTATTTATATAACTTTTTAACTGATATTTTATTAATAAGAAACTTAAATAACAAATAATACTTAAAATAGATACTAACTACAAAGAATATACACTTAAAAATAGACTAAATTAAATAAAAAATATTGTTTAAATCACTTTTTAAGTGGGGAAGCTACCAAACGTTTGTTTGTATGTATTCTTGTCAGAATGGATCCCCCACAAGTTTTTTTTGCATTTGATTAGATTTCATATTTTTATCTGGTATTCTTTATGTAAAGAGAGAGTAAATTATAATGTTCATTTATAATGTAAATTATATTATAATTACATTATTATAATTAAACAATTAAATAATTACATTATAATGTATTATTATTGACTGTACGTACTTAATAATGACAACAAATATAGTGTTTACCAAAATAAGTTTTGACTACCCATAGTACCCATAAAACGACAAAGAAAGTCAAAAACTAAAAAACGTGGACCAAAAAAGCGAATGTATAAAATAGTAAAACCGCATCGCAAATAAAAAAGTATTTATAACTGATAAAGTGATGCTTAAATTTTAAAATACAAACCGAAGCCAACTTGAAAAAATGTTAACCAAATTAATTACAGACAATTTACGCGCTAACGCAACCGAAATAAGCTTGCAATAAAATGAAGGTATAGACCAAAACAAAACGTTCTTCGGAAATCGTTCAGCGCAGAAGAGAGTTGGTAGGTTAGATTAGATGGTTGCCGCCTGCAGCGACCGCCATACATAACCTTCAATTTCATGGTAATTTTTTTATGACAAACTAGATTTTCGGAAATCAGAAATTTGTCCTAAAATCGGGTTATAGGAGTAACAAGAGGGTCATATTCAGATAACATTTCACAATAAATTGTTGTTCAAATTTTGATAAGCATTTACTATTTGTGAGAAAACGATATTATTTTTGGTGTCAGGTACTTTATTGGACTTACGTTAAATGTTTTAATATAAAATAGGGTGTCAAATTTTGGTGAACATTCACCCATTTTGGGTTGAAAATTTATTTTTTGGCTGTAACTTTTTGCTCCATTTGGTAAGCAGTTAAAAATGTATTATAATATTATCGTCAATCTGTAGTTTATTCGAACTTCTTTGCATTTAGGAAATATCAATAAAAATCAAAAAAAGGCTAACTCTCGCAACTCGTAAAATTTAAATATACATGTAAAGGGTATGTGTGCGAATTCGATCCGCGTACCGGGGATTCCGTACTTAAGGGGGTAGATCGTCAAAATCGACACTTTTTGAAGTTATTTATCTGCTGTTTAAAAGGAGTCCCAAGTTAAATAAATTAGTATCACAATTGTGGGATATTTTTCTAGATTTTAGACTTTCTAGATTTTAAGAAACGCGATTGGAGGAATTTTACTCGATAGAAGTCATTATTGAAATAATTTCTAAATTTATATTTTTTTGTAATTCTGGCAAATTGGGATAGAGCATACAGAATTCAAAATGAGATGGGTTTTAACAATACCTAAATTACTGGTTTTGGAAATTTTCATAGCTATTTTAGTTAATTTTGTATCAATTTAAAACCGACTTTTTTGACAATTTTCCGCGATTCCGTCCCTCTCGCACTGCGGGTCTTTCCGCCTGGAGTAACGGGGACCTTTGCACGGATGATATATCACCTTAAATCGTGTTTATGTAAATTCTATTAATCTTCCATTATGTTATATACCTCAATTTCGCCGACACCGTTCACATGGTTTTGTCGCACATTTACTTAAATTTCTGGAAAAATACGCAATAATATAAAAAATCAAAATTTTTGGTAGTCCTTAAGCAACGCCTTTTAAAAAATCCTCCATTTACTGGAGTTAAAGAGCCTTTTGTCCCTGGCCCTTTAAATAGGGCAACAATATTATTGAGGTAAATAAACCGTGGCATTATGCTGAGCCAGTGCCTTTTTGTTGCACGACACATGACGTCATCCGTTTGCTTTTATTTTAAGTCACCTGTATTATTTCGTTATAGAATAGTGTCCAAATTGTATTGTTTTTAGAATGTTAATTTCTGTGTTGTGTTGTGGCGATAAATAAAGTTTTTATCTATCTATCCATCTATCTAAAAAAGTAAGTTTTAATACCATCCTGAAAGCAGTGGGCGGTAGGTGTGGATGTCCTATCAACCAACACTGGACGGCACTACATATTTTTCAATAATTTGTTAATCAAAATTTTATTATTTTCTCATAATATAATTTTAATTTAATTTTAATTAATTGACATTGTAATTGTTTATTTGACTTTTTGGTAGTCGAACATTTTATTTTTGTTATTTTTATTTGAAATGTATGGAACCAGGTTCTGAAATAAATAATTTTCATTATTTTTTTAAACTATTTCTCAAGTAGACAGCTTTATCCGTGTCGGATAAAAGTAACTGTGTCAGAGATACACCTTAAGGGTTCCTTTTCTCATTTTTAGAAAGGAACCCTAAAAACTGCTTTAACCCTAAACGGGGTCCGATTTACTGCCAGAATTCGAATGAAGATTGAGCTGGGGTCTTAACAGTTTTTTTGTGTAGGTGTAAATCTAAGGTCCGTTTACGAGGCGAGTGTGTTTCAGACCTCTGCCATAACAGCCTCGGATAGTAAAACAACACTTTTAAGGAGCTCGTGAAATTTTTAACGTCTCTACGGAACAGATTTAACGGCGGCATTTTAGTTCGGTCTTTGCTTAATGCCTAGTGTTGCGTAATCGTTGGCTTCGAACCTATGTTCGGGTTTTAGGGTTCCTTTAAAAACGAAAACTATTATAATTTTTTGATATTAAAAATAAAAAGATTATCTAGTTTCCCCGTAGACCACGAGACATGCAACGGCCTCAAAACGTCAGGTTTCCTTTTCGTAAAAAATGGTAAATAAAATTGTTCGCGGTAGACCCGTTTAAATATATTATAATGTCTATATTCTGTAAAAAAAGAGAAGAAGAATGACGGCATCACATTTTCTAAACTGACTATCAGATTTCTAAACAGAGTTTCGTTACATCCGAATCCCTTGAAAAAAGAATAAGTAAGTACAGATCAGAAGGCGAGACCTGAGAATTGCGTTAGTGTGCGTGCACACCTACAGTGTAGAGAGTAAAGCGGCTTGAAGCGCGGAGCGTTTGCTAGACCGATTTAGTCGGCTAGAAGCCGACCGGCCCCGCCCGGCACGTGGCGTCACTTCCTGCATTTCAACTCCGGTACCGCTAGCAGATTGAGGCACGTTTAGTTGTTTCGATTTTTGATTTTTTCAATACAAATTAGTGAAATAGCTCCTGTTTTTGAACCTTGTTTATTGGAAAGATCTAAACGTGTACTTCAACGAGTTCAAAATGCTTGTACACGATTTTGTATGTACGTGCCCCCTCGAACTCATATTAGTCCTTATATTAATGGTGCAAAAATATTCAACATGAAATCACGAAGCTAATTGCATTTCGCTTGTGTTGTTTTTTAAGTTGTAACAAAATAAATTCCCAAATATTTGTATGAAAAACTTACATGGCTGCGTCAAGGTACGCGTTAAAATACCCGTGCCAAGGCATACAAGCTTCGAACACCTAAGCATAAAACAGCAGCTTTTAATGGAAGCTTTAGATATCTGGCTACTAAGTGTTGGAATAACCTTCCACCGCCAATAAGGAAATCCAAGGCTAAGTCTACTTTTAAAACAAAACTAAAATTATATTTGTTACAGGCTCAAATTCAAAATCAAAACCAAATTGTGCCGGTTTAATTTAAGAATTTTTAAAACACTTACCTGTTTTTTATTTTATATATATAAATTATTCATTTATTGACGTAAGTATTTTTTTTATTAATTTATATATCTTTTTTTCTTCTTTTTTTGTATTAAATTATATTATTTACCCAGTTAAATAGATTTTCTTGTAGTGAATTTTCTTATGTCTGTAAATTATTAAATTAGAAAATTTTCTTATGTCATACAGAGACAATTTTAGTTTCATCATTAAACTTTGTTTCATCGCATGTGTCGCAACTCGCGGCCCCTGACGGAAGATCAGCGTTACAGTTTTGCTGTGGCATTTTGCTGAGTCAGAGACCTTTTTGTTGGCTGCATCTTATAAACTACAGTGAAGATACAGTGTGAGGTGTAGAATAAATATTATAAAATTGTAAATAAATAAAACTCTTATGCAATTTTTTTGCCTGGCAGTATATTTGGGGATCACTCACACAAACGCTATTCTCAGGTCTCGCCTTCTTACCTGTATTTCCTGGGCATCAAGCAAGTAAACCAAAGACGCGCTATGACATTTGGTTTGACAAAAAAAATCCACCAACTTTTACCGTGCTCTGATTGGCTGTGATTTCAACTATAAATTATTATTGGATATCATAAAATCTGCATATGGATATAACTTAACTTTGCAATAGACGTTCAGGAGTTTACCAATTTGATACACTAGTCTTACTAGTAAATAATTAAAAAAACAAGTTACAGCAAAACCGAAGGATAAATACGAATTCAACAGTTTCCATCCATCAGCCTAGTTCGTCCACTGCTGGACATAAGCCTTTCCAAGACTTTTCCACTCCCGGCGGTCATCCTGGAAGAATTGCCCATACTCACGGGCAGGCGGGTTGGTGAGCGCAGTGCTGGAACCCTCGCTCCAGTGACGCCGCTGCCCGTCACCAGTCTGTTCCATATAAGGCCTGGCTATTAGGGATGGATATACCGCCATCCATCGGTCCCAGGCATGGTGGGTCTCGTGGTTTTTTGCCTGTGAGCTGTCCCCTTACTCTCCCCCGAATTACTTCGAGGGGGTCTCCAAGTAAGATGGTGGTTCCTCCACAGTCGAGCCCGGCATCAGCTCTACCACCTAATAAAGTTTATGAATGGATAAAAAATTATTAACAATATTTTTTAAAGTTTTCTTTTTTGTCATTTACTTTTTAATCACAATGCAAACTTTCCCGCCTCCCGCGTCCAGCACAAACAAGAAGGCACATAATTATGTAATAAAATATTAATAACAAATAACATCTAATAAAAAGGTACACAGGTTTCGTCTCTGAACAAGGCATCCTTCATCCTTGTTCAGCTTCTTATCAATTATGGAATACAATATTTCATAATGAACAATTAAACGTTTCTCGTTTCTTATCGCTTGCAATATTCATTTTGCTGCCACCCACGTGTCAGTCAGACTTTGCATATTTTTAACCAAGTTCAAAACAGGAGGAGGTTCTCGATTCGACTGTATTTTTTGTTGGCTCTATAACTACGTCTTTTCAGAACCAATTTGAATGATTCTTTATTTGTGAAACAATACATTTGCCGACTTCTTTCTTCCTGAAACATTATGTTACCTAGAAGTCGGCATATTCTCTACGATAGAGCAACATAAAAACCAATATTAGAGCGCCGACTTCTTGATAACATAATGTTTCAGGAAGAAAGAAGTCGGCGAAAGTGTTGTATTTTGTACCATCGGTCATTATAAATTTATTTTTAACGTTTTCGTTAATGAATGCTGTAACATTTGAAGTTGGTTACAATTTTTTTGTTAAAAGTTTATTTATTGCGCCACTGATTAACAACTTTGTGTATGTGTTTGTAAAACTGTGAAGTTACAAGAAAAGAAACATAGTAGAAAAATTACTAAGACACGACGACTTTATCACAGACATAATAGAAGGAAGAAGACAACGAAGAAGACTTAGAAGAAGTAAGATGGACCATCATAAAGAGAAGGAGGACGTCATTAGACAAAACCCCGTGGCGAGTGCTGCATCTACAAAAGCAAATGTCGACAAAATTAGAGTTACCTTATACAATACCTGAACATAAATATTCTTAGGACTAATCGTATATAACTTATCATCAATATATAAAAAGGCTTTGCCCAAACCGCTGGACGTAGAGACCTGATAGTACCACCAGGCACTGCCTGGAAATCAGCGCTGAGGCTCACACCTTCAGAACATCGCTGAGTCAGTTGCCTTTTACAGCAACAGACGCACCGAGAACGTATAGTAAATTAATAAATAATTAACTATATCTATAATTTTATAATTTGTAACTACATATGTATTTGTAATTGTAAGTAAGTGTGGCTGTTGCAGTAATAAATGTGTTTCCTTCTTTCTTTCTTTCTTTCTTTTATTTGGAGGGTGAGTTAACAGAGGATTAAAAACGCACAATAAGGATTTTGGAAAATTCGCACTGGAAGGTGTTCAAAAAGGGGGTCAAAGTTTGCCATTTTGCCGACACTGTTCACGCCAGGCAGTCAAAATTTTTAATGTAGACACCCGAGATAAAATAAACATACATGTGTTTCAAGATTTTCCGAATACTTATAAGAAAAATAAAAATTTCAAGTCATCTTCAATGCGATTGAGAATACCCCACTGGTCCAGAGTCTGATGATGAAAGAGTCGAAACGGAACTTTTAATATAGGAATATTTTTAATGTACGAATTTGGACTCTTTCAATTTATGATTAATACTTGCGATTATTGGCACTTGGTGAAACTTGGATAAAAATCTTTCGATTTGTATTTTTGAATGCATCTATGGCAATAACTAGGGTCTGATGATGAGGATCTGAGAGGTTGAATGGAACTCCTTAAATGGAAATGGGTTGAAAACGTTTGTATCAAAAATTATATTCCCTGCGTAAACTTGGTTCAAATACTGTTGATAACAAATAATAAAATCCGTACTAAGATAGATACAACTTGAAAAAATTTTACCTCTCATCTCTCTGAATGACTTACTGACTAAGCTACTGTTTGTCTGTATATATGTATCAGTGTATTTATGTACGTATTTGTATGTACTTATGTAGTATATTTTTATGTTTATGATACAGGTTTAAAATAACTTTTACATATTGTTATGCACTGATTAAGTTAAATTTTCAAGATAAAAATGTTTTTATGTTTTCCCAAGGTTGACTGGAAGAAATTTCTTTTAGGAATAAGTCCGCCCTTGCCTTCTATCTGTTCTTTGTGTGTATATTCTTCTTATTTGTGTGCAATAAAGTGTTTATTCATTCATTCATTCATTCATACCACAGCTATACCACAGCATTTTCAAAAATGTGCCATAGGATATAATTTTTCGAAAATCAACCCCGAAGTTGATGAAATGGGGGTGAAAACGTTTGTATCGAAAATTTTATTCACTGCTTGTTTCAATTGCAAATAGTATTTGGTGGAACAACAAATAATAAAATACAGTAATTTTCAAAAATTTTCCCCTAATACACTCTATTAGTGTAAACGGGGTGTAAAGTTTTGTAAGGAAAATCGAATTCCCTATGTGTATGTTGCAACTTATCGCAAAACTGTTGAAAAGAAATAATGGAACATGTAATACGCATGTATTACGCATTACGTATTACGCATGTATTACGCATGTATTATTACATGGATTACGCAGAAACGATTTTTTGAAAATCAACCATTAAAAGAGTCAATGTACATTTGTAAGAAAAATCGTTTTGCTTGATGACGGGATGTTAAAGTTCTATGGGAAAATCTGATTCTAATTTATATCCGAAACAAACGCGGACGAAGTCGCGGACAAAAGCTAGTTAGCCATAAACCGTATACAATTGTAAACTTAAAAATCAATTTTGCTTATCAGCAAATATACCTAAAGGTATATTTATTTACATGTTGCAATTATAGTACAAGTATGATTTATTTAATCGAAATGTGTAAAACATGCGTGAACAATTTTTATTTTCTTTGATATTTGTTGTGATACTGATAATTTGGAACTCTGGATTAGGTAGGTTTCTTTATTTTTTCAAGGTGATTGATAACCGCATTGCAGTCTTTATTCTTCAGCGTTCGGCGGATTTTTTATTTAATGTAATAAGAATCCGCCGAAAACCCAGCCATTTTGCGCATGTGCGACGAAATTCTAAAGGAAGAATAATAAAAGCCGCTACACGGCTGATTTGGTATATTTATAACCATAATTCCGCCACTGTCATCACGTGAAAAATTTGTATACCTTCGAGTGGTTTGTCGATTGCTGCAGATATCGAACCGTTAGTGCAGTGGGTAATAGAATTAGAATTTAGTAGCCAGGTTTTGGAGTTCGAATCCATGTCAGCACATTATTATAATTTTTTTCAAAAATAGGTGCGATGTCGAGCGAAGCGAGAAGGAGCGTGTTAGGATTAGAGAGCTGAGCGAAGCGGAGTGTAGCGAGGTAACACCCGTACTTTTAACTGTATTAATGATTTGCGCAAAAATTCAAAGTACTTGTTTTTAAAAAAACGTAATGAAATTATATGAAGTGACACTTAACAGTTAATTAGGGACGGCAGATGTTTGATCTGAAGCGATAACATCCGCCATACGAGGGTTTTTAATTTTTCCTATAGAATTGGCACAGGTGGACGGTTTATTGGCGGATTCCTATTAATTTCAATACAATATCCGCTCGACGGCGGAAAAATAGCGTCTAGAATGCGATTGCGCCGCCGCGCGGTGTACATTTGTACACACCGTAGATTTCTAGACATTCTTCATAATCAGAGTAATTTTTTGAACATTGAACTCTTCTCAGAGACCTGAAGAACGACATGAATCCCCGAGGGGGTGACCGAGGTGTTCCGGTTGTGAACTGTGAAATGCAAGTCACAGTCCAAACTCGGTGCACCCGCGTTTCACCGACGATTATTACGCCCCAACGTGACGACTGGTGAGCTCTATTGCCGTACTTCGGACACAAATACACGCTTTTTAGGGCATGCAGGTTCACGATGTTTTCCTTTACCGTTTAGCAGGCGGTAAATAAGAACAAATACTATGCAAATAAATTGCAAAAAACTGATTGGTGCATGCCCGGCCGGGGATCGAACCTGGATCTCAAGATTGAGAGACCAGGGTTCTATCAAAGGCTCAGAAAAAAACCCGATACCCGAGATTTAGACAAAGTTGGCTTCTTCAATATATGCTCTTTCATTTTTTTTTTGTTATTTCAGGAATATGTGGTATAGATGGGTAAGACATTAAAATGCAAATGTGTCATCACGACATGAATCCCGACGAATCCCGTGTCAGAGGTGTTACCGAGTATGGACTGTGAAATACCACACTCAAACACCAACGTTTCACCGACGCTTAACATCCTAGTGTGATGGGTGAGCCCTATCACTGTACTTCGGACACAAATATACCCACCACGCAGGTCTAACACAAATGCGGCCCTACGGCATTTGAACGCGTGACCTCCGAAATAGTGGAGACGTTTGAACTACTATAAGATGCGGAAAATATATACACTTGTATTTAATTCCTTACCAGTTGAACTGAGTCTTCTTGAAATTTACCTACATAAATCAAAAGCGTACACAAATTTTCTCAAGACACATTTCAACTATGGTAAAATGAAGCGTGTTTAATCTAATTAGTGATTACCTAGTCACTTGTTTTGAAAACCTTGATTACCTAATCACCTGTTTCTAAAAATCCTGTTTTGTCACCCGGTAAGCTTCGTGACCCAAAATACTTGTCTCATTAGCCCTTTTGTGAAAATAACATAAATAGTACTACAGCGATACCGTCCATATGTGTACGGCAAACACTTGACAGTCTTTTTATTTATTTCAGACCGTTAAACACAAATGTTTATCACTTAGGGCCAATTAAATGGCAAACGTTCTCCCGCAAAGAATCTCCATCATCCCTAGATCATTTAAACTCTGCTATAAACACTCCGTTCAAGACAAGGTTATTTCCAATGACACCGCGGTCCTAATTTATGTACTTCGAATGCAACCGTAACGAATCTATAGGTAGATTAAGTACGCTAGTATAAGAAACGCTGAAAATGGCGCTATATTTTTTTTTATCTGTAAGCACAATTGGGTGAGCTGCCTGTTGCCAATTTTGACATAGAATCCATAAGCATACTCGCACGTTTCGTGAAAATCAACCATTATGTTTCAATGTACTGTCGGCATAACCCTATCTCACGAACTACTTAGCCAATTCCAGCAAACCAGGTGTCAGGTGATTGATTCACTCGACCCCCTTCCGCTAATAGTACTGAAAATTTTGACAGCTGCTGAAAATTGCGCCAAAAATGTCTAAAAACTTAAATATCCCGCAAACTACAGGCCCGATTGCAAAAATACAAAATGCGTTGTGATTCTTAGAATTAAATCTTTCTAATTACCAAAATTTTGAGTACCAAAATAACTCACAGAAAATAATAACAACAATTGAACTCGAAAATTTCAAATGTCTCGACCTAATAATCGTGATAAAACTTGAACCTAAAACTTTAAATCAAAATCCAGCCATTAATGTGCAGAATGTCAACAGGCCTATCTTTTAAAATTAAAATCAAAGAAATCGGCTTAGAACTTGGAAAATGGCAACCATTTGAACATTGACTAAACCCCGTCAGCACCCAAGTATGCCCATGATTTCATGTCTACCGGTAGTCCCACCCACGATAGTGTCTTATCAAAATACTAACTGCACATCAAATTTGGTTCGGTGCATTTCCAATTGCTGATTTCTTGGTTGTCATAAAAAATAACCACGGAAGTTATGTACGGCGGTCGCTCTACTTCGTTCCGCAACTCACCATCCTAATCTATCAACTCGCTTCTGCGCCCAAGGATTTTGATGGAGGCATTTAATGTGCAGTTAGTATTTTTAATGTACAATAAAATGTCTTTTATTTTTTACATGTACATGCACAATAATGTATATAACATAATCTTTTTTTGGCAATAAATCTGTTTTCTTCTTTTCTTTCATAAGTAAATCCGTGAATTCAAAGGAAACTACCACTTTAAGCCCCTCAAAGGTAAAGGCTACAACAAAGAAAACTACCAATGTAAGCTTTACAAAGGTAACAGCTACCGATTCAACTAATAATTCGAAGTTCAGAACGAGTACCACAAATGAAACATCCAATAGCTCAACAACAACCAAAAAGACTGTCACATACGTGAATCCAGCACTCTTTGCCCGGAGGGCTGAGCGTGTAAATGTGAAAACCATGAAGGAAAAAGGGTATACAAAATAACTAAACCCCATACAATTTAGCTTGATTAGAATGGCAGGTGTAAGAATCTAATTAGCTTTGTCTCGCAAAATTAATGTATTTCTAAAATCGGGATTTTTCACTGTTTTTATTTAAAGAAATATAATTTTGGCCAAAATTTAAATTCACATTTTTATTTGAACATAAAAATACGCAGTAAGTTCCTTGGAAATAATAAATTTAGAGTTAATTCCTGACTGTTTTTATAGAAAGTAACATAATTTTGACCAGAATTCGAGTTCAAAATTTTACTTGCACATATAATTCCCAGTAGTATTTTAAATTTAGGGTTAATATATCCTGAACATAATACAAAATGTATTGAAATTGAGATCCATCGGATATTCTGTTCCGTTTAGTACTTATTGAAAAAATATGTGCTTTGTCAACAGAAGTACGAGAAAAATGTACCTGTCATCCTGAAATTATTTTGGCCAGATAACATTTATTTTACTGTACCTATTAAGTATGGAATATGCAGCCATGAAAAGGTTGTTGTCATTACAAGATTTAGATAACCACGTAAAAACCACTCAAGGGAATTCGATGTTCGTTACTTTAGACATATTGGTGACAATTGACCAAAATGGTGAAGAAGAAGAGGAAAGTCGAAAGTACCTGGAATCGAAGAGATTGTATGACTAGACTGACGGATGAGAAAGAAGTGAAATAGGTGTGTCAGGATCATAGCAGATGGAAATCCGTAGTTTTTGCCTGATGTGTGTCTAAAGAGAGACCTGGCTGTCTCTTTGGGATCAAGCGCCTCAGCCATATCTGAGCCCTGACAGGGAAAAACCCGCAGAACATCTCCCACCGGGTCACGATCAGGAACGGCTAGTATGAAAATCCTTGAATCGTCTTAGAGCTCTTGTCGGAATTTCCGCCGAAAATGCTAGCATGAACTGTCTATGCGGTGTTCCACAAACGACAGACCATCTCATGTCGTGCCCACTGTGTCCGGCTTCCTGCACTCACTTAGACCTGATGCAGGCTAATGACAAAGCTATTACAGTACTGGAAAGATTTAATTTAATTTAGTTTCCACACGAAGAAGAAGAAGATATCTACGTATGAGAATGCGGAGAAATTTAAATTTTCCCTACTTTTGTAATAAAATTATTGTAATAAATAACAAAGTTCATGTATTTTTTCATTAGTACAAAATATAACTCGTATATCTGACTTATTACCTCTACCGGCAGATAAACCATTAAAAATGAAGTGTACCCGTGCTACGCACAACAACTTCAATCTGTCTTTTATATTCGTAGAACGAATACCGACAACCTTTTGTATTATAATTTTGATGAAATCATAAGTATGCATTGTTTTCACCAACTAAAACTCAGTTGATAAATGAACACCAATAACTAAGGTGCTACGTAAAAAAAAAATTACACTTTAAGAACTTGCATATCTACTTCAGTAAATAATGTATTATTTTGATAAAACATGGATAAAACAGTATATTATTTTTGGAATCTTTTTCTAGGGATCTGTTAAAACAGAAACGCGATTGGAGAAATTCGGCTCCATAGAAATATTTATTGAAATGAGGTCGTTTTCAACACCAATTTTCCTGGTTTGATGATGACATATGGACTGCAGTTATATTTTATTATATGGGTTTTAACGTTATCTAGGACCTGCGGGCCTATTATGTATCTCTAGTTGCCAACTACACAGGGTGCCTATCATCAAAAATATAGATATACTATCGAATTCCGATTGTCTAAGGATATGTTCGCATTTGAAGTGACGTCACTGTTTGTAAATAATTCAATACCCTCTAAAGACAATTTTGAAAGTTCAGTTTTTATCTATGTTTTTGACGATAGGCACCCTGTCCAGTTGGAAACCTAAGGTACAGAATAGGGGGGCTGGTTAAACAAAATTTTGATAGCAACTTTAGTATTTTTTATATTAGTAAAAAAACGACATTTTGGTACTTTTCCACGAATCCGTCCCTCTCGCACTGAGGGTTTTTCACATATGGAGTAACAGGGACGCTAAAAATTTTACATATCGCCTTTATCGTTAGTGTCCCATCACAATCCGAGGCATTTCAAGAGCTGCCATTCTAGTCAAGCTGTACTGTACGGAGTATAAGATTTCTACGCAACACAATTTTATAAACACCAAAGTACGACTTAAGGGCCTTACTATTGCCAAATGGGTACTTTCTAAAGCCTACTCCTCATTTACGGCCAAACCAAAAATAATGAAAAAATTTATTATGAATGATCAGCTTTTAGACAACATATGCAACATTTTTCTTTTTCATACCACCAAAACTTCTACATGAAAAAAATTATTAGCTAAATGGTGTTTTTTGGCTTGAATTTCTTACTGCTCCTAAGTGGCTTAGCCGATTGAACTCATTTATGCTTTGATAAATAGATAAACTTGATAGCTATAAACAAAACAAAGAATTATTCAATCGAACAATCGCGTCCAAGTGAAAAGTATAATTTTCTCCTATTTCCCCTACCAAGGACGCAGCGAGCGTCGTAACAGCCACTATGCATTGCGCACTGATATGAACGTTATTTCAATGTCGTTTCCGTTGATATTATTACTGATAAATATCGAGCTGCCAATTTGGCGATGGTAATCGCCTTAAGGCGTGCCTTACTTTTACAGGGAACCTTGTAACGGTTGCTGTAGCACATTTAAAGTGTGCGCGCTGACATTCAGACCCCTATTGCCAGCGTTGTGATTGTCCGATTGTGATGATTTTTTTCATCATCTGATACCTCCTGACCAGGCCTGCATAAATTTTTAAAATGGCTGTTTCTTCTCTCTTCGGATATTTTTTTTTTCGTAGCACCATCGTTTTATTTTTAACTTTCTCTTTCTACAGTTCCTTTAATCTTTCTTGGATTTACAGTTTGTTAAAACGGTTCAATACACCATTTATTGCTCTTCAAAATGGCTCCACTTTCTTTGGTGTATCATTAATAGACATAAAGTTGTTAGCGAATTAACATTTACGCGCTGTGGAGAAAAATTTCTACAGAAAACATAGACGAATACAGCCTACAGACTCCTAATAACAGGCGACCGATTTCTGTCAACACATCTGACTGAACCAGCAGATACAATTCGCCACTCCAAAATTATATGTTTGCGTAGGCCAAACCAAAATGGCCTCTATATTCATTACGTTAGAGTCTTCGTCTTCGGGAAAGATAAGTTTATGGCGCAATACGTAAGATTGGAAGAGCCAATAGGATTGCAGTATCCCGTTTCGATTGTTGACAGAATTATTTGTACGCAAGATGTTGAACAATACACGTCTTTCTGGCTGTATTGTCTATGGCAGAAAAACAAGAAGCTACGATGAGTCACCCACCACTGATGACGTCATCGCACGATATGGATTTTTTTTCTTCAACAAGCTTCTTATCGCGATATACTTACGTGGCATTGCGCTCGGCCAAATGACGACTGAATAGAAAGCTCGTACGTGATGTTCGTTTTTTCAGTCACTCACCGCCACTCAGTACCGTCAGTACCGGTGTAGTAAGCCAGGGTTCCCTGTCAAAAAGTCCAGTAATAGGCGGAGATGTAATTTTCAGAAGTGTTATGGATATCTGTAAAAATAGTCGATAAACAAAAAGTCGGTCAAGTGGTATACAGGGTGTAATCGTTAAGTGTGACCAGACGATTATTCCGTTTTTATTACAGATATCAAAAAAATGTAAACTGATATCGAAAGTACGTTACCTAATCAGTAAAATTACATTAATAACTTTTTGAAAATCAAACGAGAAGTATCCAAAATTTTGACATTAAACATCCCCTTACATTGTAACGCACAACAAGGACGTCACTTCGAACATCTGCTTTGAATACAAAATTTTGTACTTACTAAGAAATAAATATTATTAAATTAAAAGATAGTTTTATTACTTTGTTAGGTTAATAAACAGTTTCATTTAATATCAGTACTAAGCTAAAATAACCTTTTAAAATAAGAAAACTAAAACCTTTCTACTAATCTCATACTAAATGTATGGGAATGTTTAATTTAAAATTTTGGATACTTCTCGTTTGATTTTCAAAAAGTTATTGATATAATTTTACTGATTAGGTAACGTCCTTTCGATATCAGTTTAAATTTTTTTGA
This sequence comes from Ypsolopha sequella, assembly GCA_934047225.1. Lineage (NCBI taxonomy): Eukaryota > Metazoa > Arthropoda > Insecta > Lepidoptera > Ypsolophidae > Ypsolopha > Ypsolopha sequella. The sequence continues at coordinate 15,834,397 of OW204002.1, read as the reverse complement.
TATCTGTAGTAGTTACGGAATAATCGCCTGGTCACACTTAACGATTACACTGTGTATACGTCGTACATTATTTCATGCCAATACGTAACAATCTTCTCGTGACAAATAGATTAATGCAGACAAACATAAAAATACTGAATGGTTCAGTAGTCTTCATTTATTTTGATTTAGTTTTTGTTATTGTTTTCCTCCGTTTTATTGAACTTGATGAATGATATAATAATATTAATTAATGCGTAACCTGCTTACTAACGAAAAAAATATAACAATAGAATATAACAATATAACGAAGAATATTATAAAAACTTTTGTTGGACGAATACGTTCGTTTGAAAGTAAATAGGTTAATGCATATAATGATTTTACCACACAGACCTCCCGCCGGTATCTATTCAAATCTAGTGGCCGCCATGTTGAATATAGTCACTGAACCACCACCCACCGCAAATAAGCCCAAAACCTCCCAAGACAAAAGAAGATCGATGAGCAGGGCTGACGAGCCTCATAATGATCACTATAACCATCTTAAGTCAAGTAAAGGAAGTGATTATCCCTATGAAGTTGCTTATGTGTAAGTAATAATTATGTGTCAATAATCTATAATACTCGTTCTTATGTGTAAGTAATCTACGACCAATTTAACAATCTAAAACAATTTTATGAAGAAATGATTAAATAGATAAAGGATACATGAATAAAGATATAATAAACAAATAAATATAAATCATAGTAGTTAAAACAGATGCAAAATAAAATGAGAAGAAGGAACAAAGTCATTAAAGAAAAAAAAGACGTTGAAAGCAAAGACATTGTAAGCAGATGGGTAGAATTTATATAGCATACGATAGCAGAGGATTTATTGATCAGCAAAACAATGGTGCTACCAAAGAAAGTTAATGCCAAAGATGTGAAAATTACAGAACTATATGTCTGGTCTCACACGCATCCCATATTATACTCAAAATTATACAGCATGGACAACATCCTAAAATAGAAGAAAATGCAAGTAAAGACCAGTTTGTATTCAAAAGATTTAGGAGCATTAGAAAAGCAGTCATAGTTAGCACTCGGAACTATAATGGAAAGGCGTCTAGATTTAAACCAAAACACCTATCTGGGATTTGTCGACCTAAAAAAGGCATTTGATAACTTAAACTGGGACGTTTTATTTGAATACTGAAGATAAAAAAAAAACTGGAGAGACAGAAGAATAACTAGTAGTTTGCCCCGAACTGTAAACCTGCAGACCCCCAACCCCATATCCCGGCAACCCTTTTTATTTAAAAATTACTGTGCGACGCTAATGCAAGAAATCGATGTGTTAAATGCCACGCAGGTCGAAAAAACCTGTTGCGAGCACTTTGCCGGCTGACAGCTGAGTTTTGACTTTAGAGGACGACGTTCATATTTCTGATTTGCCTCCCGTTCATGTCCTTACTTGAATTTTTTATGCAACGCAAACACACGAGACCTTGACATCGTTTGATCTCCGAACTGAGCAGGCATTTTTTGCAGAATTTCTGCTGTTCTTACACCTTCACCAGCGAGAAATTTATCAATAATATGTTGCGCAACGGGCAAATACACCTCTGCCTCCGACATCCTGAGCGCTACTACCACAGAGTACATTATTATATACAGAAAGCTACTACCGTACTGGTTCCACTGATCCGAACCTGAATATGACTTGCTTGTTTCCCCCCCTCCTGACATTCCCACCAATTCACTCTAGAAGCAACTACCCGCTCCTTTTAATATTGCATGTTTAAAATCAAAAGTCCTGTTTATATTTGATCCACCCATGTACTTTGCCTTTGCTCTGCCGATAAAATAAAAACGATATTAATTTAAAAAAAAAATCATGTGCATATAATGTAATTTTGATGAGCAACAGAAACACACTAAACCAAAGGATTAGATCAAATACATACTATAAAATTATTTTCACAAAAATATTGACCGATTTCATAGACTACACAAAAACTAATGCAACGCGGACAAAATCTGGTTAAAATATATATTTGAAGTATTACCCTGCATTAGTGTGAGAGAGAAAACAACAGAGGATAGAGAGAGAGAGAGAGAGAGAGAGAGAAAGAGACTGGAAGCTTTTGAGATGTGGTGCTGGCGCAGAATTATACGTTCAGCTGGAGCCAGCACGTTTGTCATGGAAGTGTTAAATAGAGCGAAGAAAAATCGAAATCTTATAAACACAGTCGCAAATAGAAGAGCAAATTGCCTAGGCCACATACCTACTCAAACATAAAGGAATGGTTCTTGCAATAATAGAGGTAAAGATATAAGGAGAAAAAGGAATGAGAAGAAGACCTAGAAAGGAGTATATTAAACAGCTAACAGAATGATGTAGTAGCCGGAAGGAGAAAACGCGAAATAGAGAGAGAGGGATGGAAGGTACGGCTACTACACAAGACCTCTTAATTTTGATGATGATGATGATGATGATGATGACTATGGAGGCAGCTGCCTTACAGTCAAACTTGAAATTATTAATTCTAAAATATTTTAAAACGGCTAGAAATTTAACAAATTACATAATTATTACTCTGAAAATCGATTGCAGTACCACAACTACAATAAGTTAGCCATTGTGCGTGCATAAAATTTACCCCCGCAGCTAACGCACTTCTCCCACTTCTTTTTGGGTGACCATCAATTCTGGAGACTTTAGAAAGTTTTAAGTGGTTCTTACTTTTACTTTTATTGAAATTAAATTTAAATAATTATGATGAACTCAGTGATTATTCTTTTATTATCTATTAAATTATTAAGTTTAGATGATAATGCGTGATTAGTTTGTATTTATACTTTAATAATATCAAAATTCGCTTGAGCTGACATAAAAAATATTTCTAAAAACGCATATATATATGCCAACTAATACAATTTCGATATTTTCAAGGCAAGTGTTGTTCTTAAGACGACAATACGGTGTTCACTTATTGTGAAGTATCCACGAATCGGCAATACTGATGACTTGACAAAGGTCACCGATGTTTTTTGGATATCTAGGAGTGGATATATTCAGACCGATGATAACATAACTTGCATGCACATCAATAAAGAAGCCATATATACAAGTTACTCCTGTTGCCTGTTACAGAAGACCGCCTCCTATAAATTTAGGGTATCCTGAGATAAATCCAGCAAAATTAAGACAAGGCAAGAATTCTCAGAAACCAAGTTTAAACCTGCCTGAAGGAGATGATTTGGATTGTGAGTTTTGTAAGCTACTCTCCTCACCAGTGAAAAGGAGAGCTATGAAACTAGCGTGGAAGGAAGAACGTAGACGAAAAGGTTCGGCTTTTGAGTAAGTAAAAGTAAAGTCAGGCAAATTGTTTGTAAACCACAATTGTGATACAAGTAGGCTCCTATTTAAAATTGGCATTGATATATTATTTCTTTAAACTGGGTTTTAGGATGAAGTCGCGGAAGCCGGAAACTGGTGATAATACTCGTCCATACGAACAACTTTTACTGTGGAGCCAACCCTCAATTAGCAAAATAAAAATTACATAGCTAGGTACCCGACCAAAATGTATGAGACAACTGCTTTTTTCTCGATTCCTCAATTTATTTTCACGAAAAGTGGTTCGTATGGACGAGTTCTATCGCCATTTTCTGGCTTCCTCAACTTTATCTTGATGCAGTCTAATTGAGTCTCAAAGTCGCTTATCGTGTTTATTTTGGTAAGTGCATAAAGGATAGCTTGAACCTCGTTCAACTGTTAGTGAATGCGTGCAATAGGGTAATACGGCATAATTCGTAATATTGAAGTACGGCGATAGGGCTCACCGACCATCACCTCTGACACGTAATAATCGTCGGTGACAAGCGGCTGTTCCAAATGTGGACTGTGCCTTGCATTTCACAGTTAACACTTTGGTTCACCTCTGAGACCCCTCACGGATTTATGTCGTGGTGATATGCATTTTTATTTATTTTTTTATTTTTTAATATTTACCAAATAAACACATGTGAAATCTACCTTCAAGCATAGTTTTGTATCAGGTGGAAATTAGGTCTAACGAATTGGTTTTAAAGCTTTGAACTTTATTCTTTCAGAAGGCCTCCTCGGTCAAGAAGGGACGGATCAGAAGAGCACAAAGATAAAAAAGAAATTGATGCAATTTTTCTTCAGCCAGAGTTACTAAGTGCATATTCTGTAAGTTTTTCATTTTCTTTTGCCAGCTAATTGTTTGTAAGCGATTTGAAAAGATTTTTAGCAATCTAATGTAACATTACCCGAAGTTTAGTTAATTTGTACGATTATTACTTTAATTAAGACTTTTGGACTTTTAATCAAAGAGTTTTTGGGTGTAATGTGAGCTGTGTGCACTTTATCGGGGAAATTTGTATTGTGTGTGAATTATTTCATTCTGCAACCTTGTCACAATAAAGATAATCTCTGGAGGTAAAATAGATGACGCTTTGCTTACAGAACACGGTTATTAAATTGTGGCATTTGTTGTAGTTAGGGAGGCGAGGTAGCTAAATGGCGTAATTCAACGGCGCCGTCGAGACCTATCGAAATCGAAAGATAAAATAATTTCGAAAAGAAAAGCTCGTATGGTAAAAACCATTTTAGCGGTGGATTTGGCGTGTACGGTTTTTCAAAAATGTTAAAAAAAACAGTTACTTGGGCATTCTCGAGCGCGTCAGATATTCATACTACGTATGCCCCAAGTGCCTCTGATAACAACGGTATACTAATCTGCCGGTTTGCGTGGTGGGGGTAGGCATATAAAGTAGTCAAAAACACAAAAAAAAAAAAATTATTCGAGCGCGTCAGATTTTCGGAAGGGGTGTTAAGTAGGCCCCAAGGAAGCTCCCTTTAAAAAAACTGACGATTTCGGCGTGACGATAAGTTACGATGAATTTTTGAAAATGCAAAAAAAAAAAGTTTTTTTGAAATACTCGAGCGCGTCAGATTTTCATAGGGGAGGTTTATCTCGGTATCCTGAAAGCATATTTTCTTAATCTGACAAAAATGTTGGTGGGTTCTCTTAATCTGACCGAAAAAGGTTTTTTGGTTTCTTTATTTTCCTTTCTTTCTTCTTGATAAAACGGGGAATTTAAGAATTACAATAAAGCGATAGATACAACCAACGTAAATGTAGATGAAATCTAGTACGAATTGTATTATTTATTGTATAAAAAAATGAAATGATATAAAAATTGTATTATAATTGTATTGTTATGTATGACCTTTACATTTTTGCTCAATACAATTCATCTTCTTCTTCTTCACTGGAACTTTCATATTGTGGCTCCTCATCCACAATTCTTTCCTGCTGAGTGCCTGCAACATCCGTAACAATTATTTCTATTCAGTAATTTTGTTGAGAGAATATTATAGAAGTACAAAAATTTACCTGAATCAAGCGTCTCGTCATTGCTGTCCTCAGTGTCATTCTCGTCATAAAATTACCTTTTTTGTTTATTTAAACTTTTTTTTTGTAAAATGTATCGTTCGCGACTTATATGCCGCAACGCGTTTTTCGGAAGACGAAATGGCTCCTCCACACTTCCGGTCATGCGGAAACCGGCAGATTTTGTAATTTTAGTAAGTTTTAGATTATATTCTTCAAAATAAAAAATAAAAAAATCGCGCTTGAGAATGCCAGATTGACGTTTTTTTTTTACAAGTTCGCGACCCTATAACTCGGCGGCGTCAAGGACTTATCGTCAGATTAGTTAAATTTAGTCTTAAAACACTAAAATCAACCCCCAATATCTTAATCTGACGCGCTCGAGTATTTCAGACTATCGATTTTTTTTTACTAATCTGATCGTCTATCCTAGGCGCGCGTCACTACATATAGAGCTAAATACTTTACAAGGTTGTTCTATTAGGTCTAAGGTATCTCTCATATCTTAAACTGCCACGCTCGAGTATTACCGAAAATTCCCCTATTCGCCTCCCCAAGTAACAATTCATTCGGGCCTAGGTTGTGACAACTTCCTTTAGTTTGTATCTGGGTCGCAAAAAGGTTAATGCTTTTCTATCTAGGCATATTAAGTACTTGAGAATGATTATTAAGTTCTAAAACTAATTGTTTATCATAACAACCTTTAAGCCGTTGACAAGAGTTTAAATTAACGTTATTTGGACTTGTGTTTCACGACCTTAAAGTCCTAGGATCTTATAGTTGTTGTAGACTCTTGATTAGGTTCTGGAGAGGCTAGGATTATGCTTAAGTGAGATCTAAAGTTTAAATTTTTAACTTTGATATAACCACAAAGCTATGGAATGTTGAAATTACTTAGAAGTTATTTCTAAAACCTATCTAAAGCCTTTAGGCTGTATTGTAATTTTTTCAACCGCTTTAATTGTCCTGTAATCTTTACGTAAACACATATTACCATGATTTTTTTCATATTTTTCAGTCTACAAGTTTTGGAGATAAGGGGGGGGGGGGGGACATACAATTTTTTATGATTTTTCAAGGATTTCTCGAAATAGATGCAAATAGCCAAACTATAAATTTTTACAAGAAACTTTTTAATACCCATAATGTATTTTTATAAAAATTATTTTTTATTTATTATAATTCTTTTTTTATATTTTTCGCTTTTGCTCAATTTTTTTTACCGCTATAGTTTTCCTGTAATTAGCCAGTTATGATCTATAATTGTCATTTTTTTTCATATTTTTCGGTCCACCGGTTTCGGAGATAAAGAGGGGGGGGACATACATATTTTTGTGTTTTTCTAAAGATTTTTCGAAACTATTGAGAATAAATATAATGAAAATATATGTTTTTACAATCAAATTTTCAATATCTACAATTTGATATCCATATTGTATTTTGTAAAATATTTTTTTTATGTATTATACTTATATCTGTATATATAAAATTCAAAGTCCTGACTGACTGACTGACTGATATATCAACGCACAGCCTAAACCGCTAGTCCTATAGACTTGAAATTTTGCACAAAGATACCTTATATAGTGTTAGCATCCAATAAGAAAGGATTTTTCAAAATTCACCCCCTAAGGGGGTGAAAAGGGTGTCCAAAGTTTGTATAGGAAAACAAGATTAGTTACATTATTTTATTCGAGACTTCACAGGAGTACATCTATAAATGAGTAAACATTTATTTCAGGTTTTTTCCGAATTCAATCCCTAAAAGGGGGAAATGGGGTGACAAATTCTGAAAATCAACATGGGTATCGTTTGTATGGTTTATCGGGTCGCTGATTAAGAATACAACAACGATTTCTAAATGCAATGTAGTGGACGTGAAATACCATCATCCCCTCTTGGGGTGCGATGGGGTTGAAATGTGTAAATATCAATATGGGTGTCGTTTTTATGGTTGAAATTTAATATAGCGGACATGAAAATTCTTGAAAGTATGTGTGATAGAGCAATCGGCTGTAACAGACGGACAGACAGACAGCCACAGAAGTGATCCTTTTAGATTTCCATTTTTTCCTTTTGAGGTATCTATCTATCTATATATCCACAATATATCCATCTATCTATCTGTTTATCTATCTATCTATATCCAAGCAAAATAGCTTTGGAACGGAAGGTGGTACATCCCTAGGGGTTGGACCATGGGGTGCCAAAAAAAGTTTTTTTTTTGTCAAAACTTTGACAGCCTGCATCTCCCAAACGGCTGGAGCTAGACCCATGTTGATGGATGTCTAGGAAAAGGTCTTGACGAGATCTACCTGCCGAAAAAGTCAAAACTTTACAGGCCCGTATCTCCTAAACGGCTGATGCTAGAACCATGTTCATGGTATTCCAAAAAAAGTCCTCGGCGAGATCTAGATGACGGTAAAAAAATTGCTATAATTTTGATCGGCCGTATCTCCCGAATGCCTAATTTTAAGGAGTTTGGGTGTCAATTATAGTGATCGGTCAAGCTGGAGCTACATGACCAAAAAAAAATTTAATTTGACCGGTTTTGACAATTTTTGAACAGGTCTAAGGAAGTATTCTGAGTTCCATGAAACTCGGTATCAAGGGGCATTTAGGGTCGCCGATTACGCTGCCGTATTCAAATTTGACATTTTTTGACAACTGGTAGGGATTTTGACACTTTTTCGGAAATACTTTGATCGGTGAGTCCCTGTATTCCCAGAGGGAGTGAGAGTACTTAAAATGTTTGTTTCTGAAAAAAAAAGTTATTTGTTTCCTGTAGGCCACGCGGGCGAAGCCGCGGGCAGAAGCTAGTTTTTTTATATTTTTCATTTGTGCTAAATTTTTTTAATTTCTATAGTTTCCCTGTAATTGGCCAGTTTTCATATTTTTTGGTCAACCAGTTTCAGAGATAAGGGGGGGAACATACATATTTTTGTGGTTTTTTCAAAATTTCTCGATATTTGTGAGAATAAATACAGTAAAAGTATATATTTTTACAATCAGCTTTTTAATATCTACAATTTGATACCCATATTGTATTTTTAGGATAATATTTTTTTTTTCTTACTTTCTTTTTGAAATTTCAAATTTTTCAATTTTTTTATACTCAGATATGTGGGCAAATTAATTATTTATATGCCAAATTTCATGTCTTTATCTTGAACGGTGCTAAAGTTATGAGGCTGTGACATACGGACGGACGGACGGACGGACAACGGAGTCTCACCATAAAGATTCCTTTTGTACCTTTTAGATACGGAACCCTAAAAACAGAACCCTTATAGGATCACTTTGTTGTCCGTCTGTCTGCCCGCCTGTCCGTCTATCTGTCCAGACCCTTTATCTCAAGAACGCGTGAAGTTATCAAATTGAAATTAAAACCATATAATCAAGTCTACTGTTACTTGAAGTTGCGAAAAAAATAAATTTTTATGTTAACGCAAAAAAATACGGCTTTTAATGCCACTAAAATCGTATATTTCGACATTCTCAAGGGAATCAAAATGTATAGGGTATTTTCCGTTGACCTAGAACTATGAAAGGCAAGTATTATCATAATACTACGAATACAGGAAAACATCTAAAAACTATACATTTGCAATTTAAACATAAAAATAAGTCTGAATTATTTATAACTAGCTGTTGCCCGCGTCTTCATCCGCGTGAATTTAGTATGTAATGCGTTTCATATTTTACAATGAAAGCTTCAACATCCCGCTAAATCTTGTTATGCGTACGGTTTTCTTAAAAAAAAACCTCTTATACGTGTCTTATTTTTCTTAATATGATTTATGCGAAGTTGTCAGTAAGTGTATATATGTATATAAGTTATACATAATATATAAGTTTATATATGCCCAGGGATTGTGATTTTCCATATCAAAGTTTTTAACCCATTTCATCCCCATTAGGGGATGGATAATTTTTGAAAACTTTCCTACATGTATCTTATTATACATTTTAAGGAAGGAATATTTAAGCAAAGTTTTAAGTAGATACACTCAAGGGATGCAATTTTCGATATATAACTTAACACGCTATTTTACCCCCTCGGGGGATGAGTTTTGTAAAACCCTCTTACAGGTTTCTCATAATTTATTAAAAAGAGTATTTATGCGAAGTATGTTGACTCTTCAGTATATGTTGATACTCCCACGGATTATGATTTTCCAAACAAGTTTCTACCCCATTTTATTATGAATTGATTTTCAAAAAATCCTTTCTTAGCGGATGTTTACGCAATAAAAGGAACCTACGGTGCAAATTTCATGTTCCTAGGTTTAGCTGTTTGGTCTCGGCGTTGATAGATCAGTCAGTCAATCAGTCAGTCAGTCAGTCAGGGTATTCTTGTATATACAAATTTGTACGGAACCCTCGACGGGCGAGACCAACTCGCACTTTTTCAAGATAGGTGGTCTGGTCACTGTTGAGGACTACTTAAGGCTAAATTTAAATGTATTCAGTAGTAAAGGTAAAACATAAGTTAGACAAGTACCTATCGACTAAACATAATTGAAAAAAGAAATAGTAACTTATTTGCACTCAAGGAGCAGCCTGTAGCTGCTTGATATCACTTGTGATGAACACTTGAACACTTGATTTTGCTTAATGGTTGTGGTCGCAACTGGCGAGTATTGAATTACTCCTGACGATAACCTGAAAGCTGTGAAAACAGCCTTTGGGTTTTACATAGCTCCGCGAAATTACCTTTAGCTCTTACTTTGGCAAAAATTAAGAGTTTTGAGCTGTTATAGTTCTGAAAAGGTTAACTTGAATGCTTTCTAGTAATTTCCTAACGTCAGCCATATTTATTCACTAAAATAAAAAAAAAACGAACTGAAAATAACATTTTAATACAACGAAGCAAAATTAAATAACATGTTCTATACAATTTTAAATATACGTTTTTATATATGAGTATAACTTTTATTTCTAAAGCGACAAACCATCAAACACCTTATTTTTTCATTTTTTTTAATTTAAAATGTCCTGAAAATTTGCAATTACGAAAGGCCCGTCTCGCATATAGCACTATTATCCTAAAGTTTCACGATAATGTACCAATCGCACTATGTTTTGCATTTTATCTGACTTTAACATGCTACTAACTATTTTTTAAGAATACAACACTTACATATCTAGCCATTTTGAAACTTGGTATAATGACAGGGAATGGCGCCATTATAAATAAGTAATTTAAACCCACCATTAGTGTTTCTGCGTACAAACAATCTTAAACAGAAACATTTTAAAACCCGAAAGTCCTGGAAAAGCGTTATTCATTTCTATCAAAAAGGTTTTAAGTTGTCATAGAGTTACATCCAAGACTAATGTAGAACCTATTAGATGTATTTTATGGTTATATTAACGTTAAATTAAGGTTGTGAAGGTTATATTTGGGTTTTGAGTAAGTAGTTAGAAAGGTTATAGATAAGAGCTACAGGTTTTGCTGTAGCTCTCAGAAAGGTTCTACAACGTGGGCCCTTTTTGCACTCAGGAGGTTAATATAACGTTAATATAAAGTAATTGAGACTACAAACACTTATGAGCAGATTTCCATACAAAGGTATTAGAACCTTTTCAGTACCTTTCTAAAACCTTAAAAGTTACTTGGGTCCCTAACTATTGTTATTTGTCACCGAATACTGTGTCACACAGTTCAGTTTCTCCCACCATACGTACTATCAGAAAGTAGTACCGCTGACCCACTTTATTTTCATTTTTAGTAATCTACACTGGTGGACATAAAAATCGACTCAAGCATTGTTGTTCTATATTTAAGGAAATAACCCAATCATACAAACATAAACATATGTATATAACATATCATTTTAAAGGTATAGGCCTCCACCTTTGATTAAATGCATTTTTGTCTTAAAGTATTTGCGATACAGACTGTATTTTTTTTTTAAATGATGAATTAATAAATATTGAAATAATCAAATAGCGAAAAATTAAAAAAAAAAACCTTCTTTTACAAAATCATTCATTTATTCATTAATTAAGTTTAACATTAGTACTTCGTGTTCCCCCTTCTAGCCCTTATAACTGTTTTGGTATTTATCTTGTTAAATTATAGATACAATTTCAAATTTTAATCAAAGCACATCATTCCACATACTCTGTAGTAGATAATATAAATATTTTTTCTAAATTAACATCTGAGTAAAACTCGACCTTAATTGTGGCTTTTTCAGTCTAAACAGTTCTAAACAAAAAAAGTTCTATCAATATTTGTGCGAAATAATGAAATGGGTTATGTACTTTGGCATAGCGTTGCAATCTCTAAAAACCAACAATCCAGACGTACTCGTTAAAAAGCCGGACTTTTGGGTCCCAAGGGCGGACGCTAAAAAAAAAGGATTTTTGACAAAAATATCAAATAAAACACAAGCCAAACTTTTGAGTCCCAAGGCTGGACGCAAAGGAATTTAAAAAAAAAAAATTGGTGTAAAACTCTTATTTTTCAAGAAAATTTTAATTAGTACTTATTTTTGGAAGAAACCTATTCCAGGAGATCAATTTCCTTAATAATTTTCTCGCGTAGTAACACAAAATATTTAGTCAGTATGTGAACTTGCGTGTCTTGGCGAGTCAGCGCGTCTCGACTCGCTCGTTCGTTTCCGACTGAAGTGACTGAACGATAGATATAAAAAGCCTAACAAAAGCCGGACGGGCCGGACGCAGTCAAATTTGGCCGGACAAGAGGTCAAAAAGTCCAACACTGTCCGGCTTTATCCGGATGGATGGCAACGCTACTTCGGCAGAGGGGAACGCGTGCGCTTGCCTAGTCCCTGATATGGTCCAAGATACGGAGAGACAAAAACTTTACTAAAAAAAAAAAAAAAAAAATATCTATGGCTTCAGTAATACTAATATAATAATAACTTGTTATGTAATTTTATAATTTATCAATATATCATTTTATAAATTATTATTAAATTAGTATTACTGAGGCCAAAACTAAAACTTTAACTAAAAAAAAAAAAAAAGTTTTTGTCTCTCTACTACATAACAGGTACTCGGCAAGCGCACGCGTTCCCCTCAGCCGAAGTACATAAACAATTTGTACGTGTAAGTTTGCTTACACGTGCACGTTTTCTGTTTGTGTTACGGCTTGCGATCAGTGTAACATATTAATTTTTCCCAAGTGTGTGATTGAGTGAGCAAACGTGTGCTGTGCGCGTTTACCTCCCCTCCCGCGGAAAATGGCAGAATGAATTCAGTACCTACTAATAGACGCGCCTTGGTACGTCCCTTGTTAAATGGTCTACGCTGTGTATATACATATGTTCCGTTTTAAGTTTTAACTCCAGAATCACTTAACTGATTTGGATGCGGTTTATTTATTATGATCGTAGTGATCTTAGAGCAAATGGTAGTGGCCCTGGTCAACAAATAGGCTATGTGTGTTGATAAAATAACAGCTAAGCCGAAAACTGTCAATATATTTTTTTATCTTGAAAGATATTTCCACGCAAGCGAAGCCACGGGCAAAGGCTAGTTTATCATACATTCGTAATAAGGGTTTGTCCATACAAGTAAAAAAAAAACTTGAAAAAAAAAACATATCGAACGCTGGCGCTCGTGTGGATTCCATTTCTGCATGTCGATTCAGTAATAAAAGGGTTTCCTCAAGGCTGCATATAAAGTCAGATTCAACACCTCATTTTGCATCAATCAGAACTGAACTCTATGACATTTATTTTTAGTTTGAAATAGCGCGCTCTGAGTCGTGGCTGTTACAATCACCAAGAAATAGGCGCTTACGAAAAACATAGTTTTTATTTAATAACTCGGCTTCTAGATAAAATTATTAAAATACTCAAAAATTCATATGCGGGTTTATTTTTCACTATTTTTTAATACAAATTTCAAGCCTGTATGATTTAAGAAAGGCAATTTAACACTCGGAAAACATGAAATTTGGAGGTAACTTTGTAATTTTTTTTCTATCGAGCGAACTTTTGCATTTTTTCTAATATGTTTAGATCAGCCTTATTGTCTACTATCTATATTATTTTCAATAAACCGATTCTGCTACGGGGTGAATGAACTGCATCGATAAGAGTGCGTAGCCAGCCAGAGCTTAGAAAAATAAGGGACATTTAAACTTATTCTAAAATGCATGGAAAAAACAATAAAAAATAATAAGTACATGTATAATTAAATATCACCACTTTAAAAAACAATAAACATATATAAATAATACGTTTGCACTACAAAGACTACAAAATATTTGAAACTCATCAAAATTAATGCTCTCCACAACAAAATTAATATAACTCACAATTTTTTTCCCCCCACCAAGTGGGAAGGCAAAGGGAACATAGCCCATACAGCCATGACTGAGTTTTAATTAAACAAAAATCAATATAATTTTATAACAAATAATTAAAATGTCAATCATACTGATAACCAAGGTACCAAAGTTACTTCTGCAACCGCTGCGGTGCTGCGGGAAGTGCAGCCCCTTCACCTTTGCGTAACAAAATACAGGCACCCGTGCGAGCCGTAGCGGCTGAGGCTGGTCTCTAGGGATAGTAACCACAAGACTGCGTGGAGTCGGGGCAGGGCTGTAGCTAGAGTCAAATTTGAGGTAGGGCAGCATTGGTTACAGGTAGGGCGGAAGTAAAAAAATTATCATAAATTTATCCAACGCGAAATCAATGAATATTCAATTTATAGCAATAAAAATAACAATTGTATCGATTTTTGACTAAAACACTTTTTACCATACACTTCACTAAACCAAACTACAAACAATCCAGCGTTGCTAACCGTCTTTTACGTTTCGGTACGTTCCGAAACGCAAAATACGCAAGGGTACGTACACAAAAAAAATGCTTTTTAAAAATATATTTTTCCGAGATTCCTCGAAACTAGCGTATTTTTGTCACCCAACGAACTAAATGAACATATTTTACAATCCCTCTGTGGCTTAAATGGCTTTGTGGTTTTTACACTCACACATTTATATCTGAACATAGGCCTTTTGGGTGTCTGGAATCGAAGTAGAAATTAGCTGGTTTTCTATGAAAATATACATAGGAAAATTATTGCAGCACAAAAGTAACCTCTAAAAATGGAAGATTGTTGTTTTATTATGAAAATTTATCAGTTTTAAATAGTTTATTTCACAAAAGATGAATTTTTAAGGTAGGGCATTGTGATTTCAAGGTAGGGCATTGCCCCACAATGCCCCCCCTGGCTACGGCCATGATTCGGGGTGCTCTAATTCGGTTTTGGAACAGATTCAACCTATTTTCTGCGTGGAATCAACGTGGTAGGGCAAACCGATAGAACAGCGACAAAGACAGGACATACCAAGAAGTTTATAACTTAAAGCTTCTTGGGACAGACCCTTCAGATCATCGTCAAAAATAGAGGATAATGTGACTTTATACAGATATTAAAAACCTCCGAACAGGCTGTATGTGTATGGGCGAAATTCCCTTTGCTATTATTTTTATTGAGTAAAATAAATTTTAAAGAATATACATTTTTAAGCTGAAAGTATTAAAATTAAAGTGGAAAGGATTATTTTTAAAGAAGATAAATTTTAAAGCTGAAAGTATTGATATTATAGTGCAAAGTAATAATTTTAAAGCTAAGCTTTTTGAAGTGGGTACCATTATTATTAAGAGTCAAAACAAGGGTTCGGCGTCCTCACTTACAAACAAAATAAGTAACACTTGTTACTCGATAAGATGAAGTACAAGGGTTAATGAGAAAAATGCAGTAACATTTTATAGTGACTTGACAGCTCGCGCGTGACTGAGGGCCACGACCGTGAATATAGGAGCGTTTTTCTTGAGATTCCATATTTTTTTCTGAATTAACTATAACATTTTACTGCAATTTTCTCATCAACCCTTGTACTTCATCTTATCGAGTAACAAGCCTTACTTATTTTGTTTAGAAATTGTAACATTTACTACCACCAATAGTGGGAACGCTGAACCCTGTTTTTGCCTGCAAACCCGAGCGCCGAACCTTAAAGTTCATTTCTATATATCCCGAAAAGGAATATAATTTTTGGTGAAATTTCATACCCTAAACGTTTCCTCTTCTATTCGTGTCGATGGTTCCTTTACAAAATCCTGGACCAGTACGCAGCCACATCCACAGCATTTGCCGAGGCCTTCCACAGGTCATCCCACGTACAGGTGTTTGGGCACGCTGGGCACGAGAGCAAATGATGCATGTTCTGTGAAGGAGCACCGCACTCGTACTGGGTGTGGGATGCGCTTATCATGCCCCATCTGTTGAGGGTCTCTTTAAACGCTTGTATACTTGGTAACAAATTTAGTATAAAATTTAGCATGTTTGTATTTTTTATTTAAGTTTTTTTTTCTGTTTGTTAACATTGTAACATTATGTGAGGGCTGCGTGCTTCTATAATTTGTATAGCTCTGTAGGACTAATGTATAGTCAATAAGTAGATGTTTGTAATCGAAGTATGCAGTTGGAGCTCGTTTATAAATAAATAAACAAGATTTGACTGTCGCGATCGATGCCAAAAGAATGCCAGAAAAAGTTTAACTACCCGAATGTTTATCAGAGACTGAATACGTTTTATTTTTATTATTATTACAAAAACCAAAGCATATATAAGTATATATAATCGTACCTAATAACGTCAAACTTATGCCAATTACAGTTTTACATTGTATACAATAATACATTTGAATACTTCAAAGACCATGAAAAATACGTACTTTGATTTACGGCAAAAAATAATGAGAAAGAGTTAGCAGTGCAGAATGTCAGAGTAAAGTGTGGGTATTAGTTAAGGTATGGTGGGGTAGGAAACTAGGATAGAGGATGTTGATAATTATATGTAACGAATAGTAATAATGTAGTCACATTCTCATTTATATATCTATTAATTAAGTAGCTTGATTATTACTACTACCCTCTTAAAACTAGCTTCTGATGCATAAAATAGATCGATAGATGAGAAGGAGGCATTGTGAAGCCTGAGCCCTAAAAATAATGGACCCTTTTGCAAAATTTGTGTGGGCTAAAGGTACACGAAACGATGAAGTGTGTCTAGTCCGTTTTTTTTCATTTTATTATTTAAGGAAAACCTACAGCTACAATATACATATAAAACCAATGATATCAGAAGAAAGTGTAGATAGATTATATTATATGCGATCCGCGAGTGGCACGTTAAAACTTGGCCAATTTGCCAACCTAAACTCAGTATCGCGGTGGCGTCAGCGCACGACGGACGTCGCACGGGACCTCGCACGGGAAGACTCACAGCAACATATAGCATAATTACGACTTCCACGTGTTAATGTGACAATGCAATTGGTACTACCTACGTAATTTACTGAAGTCTTTTATGTTGTGTGCCGTTTTAGAAGTTCGAACCTTGTGTAGGTAACATATCTACACTTTTTTCTAATATCATTGTATAGAACATACAAAATTTCTAACAGATAAGCCAATTACAAGTTTTCACAGATAGGTTAAAATTTGGAAACAGAAGGTACAAAACACATCATTTGAAGTTTTTACGAGCACATAGTAGTTACAGTTTAGTCACAGTTTTAAGCAACAATGAAGATGGGTGAAGAAAGAGTACACTAGAATTATGCCAGATGTGGAACACAAATACAATGTAGTAACATTTATTTAAAATAAACAAATACAATGTAGTAACATATATTTAAAATTAGGGTCCAAAATACTAGAATCTATTTGGTAGAATCACAAAATTTAGCAGCTAAACATTTACAAATACTTACAAAATAAATCGATGTCGCTGTTGTTTGAACAAAAGGTATTAAGAGCGGTTTCGCAGCCGGATTGTGAAATATCCGCCTTTTTCTAATTAATCGAAACAGAACACTTAAATTCAAAATTCACTCAATAGTTAGTGAAACCTTATTACCTATGTATTGTGTATACTAAATTCGCAAAGTTTCCATTGGTTTCTGCAAATTAGAATAAAAAAAAAATTCAATTCAATATTTTTGAAATTCTAATTTATACGCTGCGATAGCAACATACACAATACATAGGAATTTAAGTGTTCTGTTTCGATTAACTAGAAAAAGGCAGGTATTTCACAATCCGGCCGCGATACCGCTCTTAAAGGATTTAGCAGCTCTTAAAAGAAAGGCATTTTGTCTGTAATTGCTATAAACGCAAGCAATGCTAAGATTTGCAGCATTAGGGTTGTTAGATCCGAGCAGTCAAGATTATTGCTACATACATAATAAATAATTTAAGATATTATGAAATATTCTGTTGTTTCAGATTGCAAATATATTAAAACAAATAGTTACCGAGTTGCCGGGCATCAATGTAACTACAGAGGTTATCGGCAAAACAATCTCATATAACGACATAGTTCTTCTAAAATTCACTCAAACCAACTTGTTGCTCCGTAGTGGAGACTCCATTTACGTAGATGAACCTCCACAAAAAAAGATAGTGTTTATTGTCCACGGACTTAGCACTCAGGGGATGACTAAGTTGCCTTGTCTCTCTAACCCGGTAATTTTCAAAGAGTATATCGAATATTACTTAAAGCATCTGGACAAGTTTGACATCTTCCTCCTTCCCATGGCCAACCCTGATGGGTTCGCATTTGCTCAAAATTTTGATTCGGTAAGCGTTTTATTTCTACAAATATATTATTGTTTCGTCCATACAGTATCTGAATAGTACAGGTCATACATACACATTCAAAGATATTTCTTAGTTTTATTCTCCTAAACTTCGGCCGTTCATTCGAGAGAATGGTGACGTTTGCAAATGTCAGGGGATAAAACCTTTTTTTTACTGTTTTGCATTTCAATATTTTATATTTATCATTATGATTTTAGGGTAGATTGTATATCGTTAAAAGGTCCCATTTGTTAATAAAAAGTATTATGGTCGTATATATTTTCCACTTCCTAGTACAAAACTTAATGAATCAGCTGACTCAATTTCTACGTAAAAGTTAAAAAAAGCGCAAAAAATATTATTTTTGGCGAAAAGTTGTCTATTAGCGATACTGTCAAGTTATTTCTGTCAAATCAGCAATCATAATGCCTGCAGTATGAATCTTCGACTTTTTGAATCGACATTTCAGAAAAAGGTTTATAATATCTGCGGTGTAAGGCAGTGTTGTCGTATTATAAAACTGATATACCTTACCAAATAATAAGATCGTATATATATTCTATTCCAGGGTTTTTATTTATAAAAAAAGTTTAAATAATCATGATTTGGATTTATTTCGTCCCATTTGTTGTACCGTTGATATTTTTTTAACGTGCCTTTATTTATTTTTGTCGTGAAGAAGCTCTTGTTGACTTGTAGTATTTTTTCGAGATATCGCCACACTCCATCTGTCATCATTCTCTCGAATTAACGGCAGCAGTTTACATACAAGGCCAAAATTTATATAGCCAAATCCATACTGAAGACTCTGAAATATTATGTGAAGGTTTCAGGAGTTATAAATGATAGAACATGTTAGATCGAAGTCTCTCTATTGAATACTAAAAAATATATATAAAATTAACAACTCAACACATTATTTGATTACGTTGTGAACCAGATAGGTAACTGTTGCGAATGTCTTAACGCAGTATGTCACAGCTCCTCTAAAGTATCAGGTTCACCCCATCGTAACAGAAAAAAAAGTGTCACATCGTGTACAAGATACATTTTTTTTTAAGTCTTATAGATAAAAATGAAATAACATCTTGAAATTTCTTAATCAGATCTTATACATTTCAAAGAATATAGATAAACAATGTTGGTGAAAGGTGCCTGCTCGACAAACGGACACCTTCCAACCAGCAAGACAATCACCAGACACACACACACACGGGTAGCTGGGCCCTTATGAGTATATCCGGGACTGGTGATGTCTTGTGAGGCCTAACCTAACATTACTTCATTCTACAACTTACATATAAATTCTTGAAGTCATCTTCGTTGCCGGCACTGGTGGTGTTGATTAGATCTTTAATAACCCTAGCCTAACCCTATGAGCTCATAAACCCTAGAACACAAAAAAACCATCACCAGCTTTCCAATGCCGACACGCGGTCACCGCGTGTCACACGAGGTTGGAACGTCGTCTCACGTTACTCGAAGATTGCCTCCCCGGCAAGAATAGAGTCCGCTCTGATCCACAAACTGTACACTGGGTCTCCACACCCGTTTAAAACCCGGTTTTCATCAAATATATTCCTGGAATATTTACGGAGCCGCTCCGATCACCAAGAATTGACAGCCAAGCAAGTAAAAAACAGTGTTACCACACACAAAAACATACCGTCGACAGACCATTTGACGGATGTGTTCTAAAATACACATTTTATTAGCAACAAACAATTTTGTGTTATTCTTATACGCTAAATGTTCTTTGTTATTTTTTTCTATCTTAACATTAGGAGTTATTTCCTCAATGACTTTATACGGTCCATTATAAAGACGTTCCAGTTTGTTTCCTAACTGATTTTTTTATAGAATCAGGTCTCATTTCTTATAGATTATAGGATGAATTTTCTTTTGATATAAAATTTTCACTTTGAGTTTTCTATAACCGAAATTTTAGTTCATTCAGGTAGCTATCATAACTGTATAAAGGATCTACATATTTTTGTAAGTTACTTTATAAATTACATAATTTACCAAATACTAGTTCAAATGGCGTATATTTTGTCTCTCTGTGCACTGAAGTGTTAAAATAAAAACACCAATATGGTAACCAACTACTCCAGTCACCATGGTATTATTACCACACTGTATCCTAAGATATGTCCCCCAAGATTTATGCTTTGTATGTGCTCATATGTAAGTGCTCATTATCCAGTTTCGATTACCCTTTTTGTGAAATTCAGAAATTACATTTTTCGTGTTCTCTACAAATGCAAGCCCAGCCCCGATAGGAGGGCAACATTTTATTTTGCGAAATTAGCAAAAAATATTATTGTTCTGTGTTACAAATTACTTACCAAGCATCCGGCATGAATTTGGCTTTATAAATGACAGACATTGCTTCAGTAATAAAGTTGAATATTTTTATCGTTTAACAAAAAAAGCAGAGCTTCATCTTGAAATCTATGACTCGAGTCCAAGACCAGGCTCCGCTAGATTATAGCGTGGTTATCAAAACCCAACCAAGTATAATTACTAAGATATTAAATTGAAGAACAGTGAAAACCTTGTTATATTCCACCTATGAGTTATTGACTTAAATCAATGCTTACTCGTATGAGTAAAGTTCATTAATACATTTGGGTAGCGTTCCTAAACGCCGGGGAAAGGTATCAACTATCACCCGTTCCGTAAACACCCGAGTGAAAACGAACAGCTCCGAACAATTGTCGAAGTCGTTCATAACCTTGTCAGAAATGTAAAATTCACTTTTGTACTCCGTATATTCAGGGATAAATTTTCACTTTTACATTTGTCATTACATTACGCGCTATTATTTGGCTTCTAGGTTATAGATTCTTCGGAATGACTTGTAAAGCTATTTTATTTCGTTAATAATGATACATAAAACAAAAAAATATCCTTTGCCACGTAAATAAACTGTCTTTACAAAGTCACCGTTCGTAAACGATGAGTAAATATATTCTCAGTCTTATTTCTTTCAGTTTTACGAAGTAAACTTTACATTTGCCCAGGCGTTTTGAAACGTTACCTAGGTCTTCTACATGCAGATATATTGTTTGTATAACTCTAAAGCCAACAATGTCTCTTATCAAAATATATTTAATTCTTTACCACTTTGTTACTTTGTCAGGAAGTTGACTTTTGAGATTGCCGGCACTTGTTGGAACTTATCACACATTGTTGTGATGAAAACACTTTGCACTTTTCCACAAATTATATTTATTATATATTTTATTATCAAATAGTTTTCATCACAACAATGTACCTCTTATTAGCCTGATATCTCCTGGAGCAAGAACTTGTCTCCACAAACCGCTTGTTCTGGAGTCAACCTGGACCGCAATTTCAATGTGGAGTGGGACCACAGGGTCAATATCAGCTCCTGTAGCCAGGTCTACCCTGGACCTCAACCTTTCTCCGAAGCGGAAAGCCGTGCTGTCAGGAAAATCTTTCACACTTACAGTCAGAAGATAATTGCTTATATAAACGTTCATGGGGGCATGGATAGTATTTATACTTTCAAGGTGAGGAACTTTTTTTTTATAACTTCAGAACAAATTGAATTAATTTACTTTGTAGGTAACTGTAAGTTGAAGTGGCAGTGGACTGGCCATATCTGTCGCCAACGTGATAATCGTTGGGGCCGTAAGGCATTGGAATGGAGACCACGTACAGCAAAGCGCAGCGTAGGCTGCCCTCGAGCCCGCTGGACTGATGACCTGAAGGACGTTGCGGGTGGCGGCTGGATGAGGATGACTGAGTACCGCCAAGAGTGGCGTAATATTGGGGAGGCCTATGTCCAGCAGTGGACGAATACGGGCTGATGGACGGATGGATAGGTAACTGTGTAAAATCTCCAAAAATATTTAATTCTTTGGTTGCCAAACGGCTACTACAATCTGCTACAAGTAACGTTATCGGACAGGTTCGCATCGTATCCCTCCCTATTCTACTAATGGAAAAATCCCCCATCCCTCTTCTACCAATGGAATACACCTAATTCCCCCATCCCTCTCCTACCACTAGAATACTCCTAATTCCCCCATCCCTTTCCTACGAATGGAATAGTCCTAATTCTCCCATCCTTCTTCTACCAATGGAATATTCCTAATTCCACCATCCCTCTTCTACCAATGAAATACTCCTAATTCCACCATCCCTCTTCTACCAATGAAATACTCCTAATTCCACCATCCCTCTTCTACCAATGAAATACTCCTAATTTCCCCATCCCTCTTCTACCAATGAAATACTCCTAATTTCCCCATCCCTCTTCTACCAATGAAATACTCCTAATTCCACCATCCCTCTTCTACCAATGAAATACTCCTAATTTCCCCATCCCTCTTCTACCAATGAAATACTCCTAATTTCCCCATCCCTCTTCTACCAATGAAATACTCCTAATTCCACCATCCCTCTTCTACCAATGAAATACTCCTAATTTCCCCATCCCTCTTCTACCAATGGAATACTCCTAATTTTCCCATCCCTCTTCTACCAATGGATACTCCTTATTTCCCGA
Source organism: Ypsolopha sequella (assembly GCA_934047225.1). Lineage (NCBI taxonomy): Eukaryota > Metazoa > Arthropoda > Insecta > Lepidoptera > Ypsolophidae > Ypsolopha > Ypsolopha sequella. The sequence continues at coordinate 15,811,828 of OW204002.1, read as the reverse complement.
TCCCTCTTTTACCAATGGAATACTCCTAATTCCACCATCCCTCTTCTACCAATGAAATACTCCTAATTTCCCCATCCCTCTTCTACCAATGGAATACTCCTAATTTTCCCATCCCTCTTCTACCAATGGATACTCCTTATTTCCCGATCCCTCTTTTACCAATGGAATACTCCTAATTCCACCATCCCTCTTCTACCAATGAAATACTCCTAATTCCACCATCCCTCTTCTACCAATGAAATACTCCTAATTCCACCATCCCTCTTCTACCAATGAAATACTCCTAATTTCCCCATCCCTCTTCTACCAATGAAATACTCCTAATTCCACCATCCCTCTTCTACCAATGAAATACTCCTAATTTCCCCATCCCTCTTCTACCAATGAAATACTCCTAATTCCACCATCCCTCTTCTACCAATGAAATACTCCTAATTCCACCATCCCTCTTCTACCAATGAAATACTCCTAATTCCACCATCCCTCTTCTACCAATGAAATACTCCTAATTTCCCCATCCCTCTTCTACCAATGAAATACTCCTAATTCCACCATCCCTCTTCTACCAATGAAATACTCCTAATTTCCCCATCCCTCTTCTACCAATGAAATACTCCTAATTCCACCATCCCTCTTCTACCAATGAAATACTCCTAATTCCACCATCCCTCTTCTACCAATGAAATACTCCTAATTTCCCCATCCCTCTTCTACCAATGGAATACTCCTAATTTTCCCATCCCTCTTCTACCAATGGATACTCCTTATTTCCCGATCCCTCTTTTACCAATGGAATACTCCTGATTCCACCATCCCTCTTCTATTAATGGAATACTCCTAATTTCCCCATCTCTGTTCTACCAATGGCATACTTCTAATTCCCCCAACCCTCTTCTACCAATGGAATAATCCTAATTCCTTTATACAATAGTAAACAGGTACTGTCGGGTAATGCTCAAGCATAGGATCATAGTGTTAAAATAAAAGGGTTGTAATTAACTGACCATCAAAAAAACAAAAATCAGTATAAAAATTACTAAGTTGGCATCAAAACGATATGTTGAAAACTAATCTAGTTGATGAGAACACTTAGTAATTCAGATGCTCCTTTAGTAATTTTTTAGATGGTCAACCTATTATTATCCATAAAAAGAAACGTATGCTATACAATTTTCTAGCTGTGATTCTTTACTCTAAACATTATAAGAGTGCATTACAAACAAGAAAAGATCAATTAGAAATACATTTCAAGTGAGACAAATAAATAAAAATAAAAAATACTTGGGCCAGAATTCGAACCTGCTACCTCAAATGTGCTGCTACTTTGTTTTCATGTCAAGTGCGCCACCGAGTTACTCATCCTAGACCGTATTTTTTTTCCACCTTACCTGAGTACACTGAATTTGTAACTACTTAGCATACAAGCCAGTAATTCACATACGGAACGCACACGAAGGCATTATGTTACTTTGATTATTAACTAATAAAGTATTATTACTGTAAAGCGATGCTTTACTTAATTTAAGGCGCTCTTATCCCAAAATCAGTAATTTCAAAGTCAAATAGAACTTTCAAATATTGTCTAAAACTTCCAAAAAAAAAAATTATTTATCTAGGTCTTCCACGCATGTGTTACACGATCAGATAAACTTTGCTCGATAGAAATAATTCACGAACACAGCATGTAATAAGACCTTTCAAATCATGCCATTTCCATAATTCCACTCTTTTATTAACGAAACATATCTGGTAATATTGCTCTTTAAATTTTCTAGGTCGACCTCGTAAGTGGGTTTAAATAAACATATCCCTTATTTTTAAACAATTTAAAATCAACGAAAAAGTACAAAAGTGTGGTTATTTTCTTTACTCCTTACACGTAAAGAAAAAGACAGAGAGTCACTCTTCTGGGATAAGAGCGCCTTAATACAGTTTTCTGACTCTATAGTGATGCAACATTGTATCTAATACAGTTTACTGATTGCAGGGAGATGCTGTATTGTATCCCAAAGGTTATTCAGATGTCGCGACCGACGAAGACAAGTATCTTGACCTCAAGGGAGAAATAGCTGAGGCGTTGAAGAACGCCACCTTCACGGTATACCTCTTGCCTTGCCTCTCTAAAAATAGTAGGTCTTTACATATGAAATTTTCTAGATTCATGAGTTTATAATTCCTGTAATTCAATAAGTATTTCAATGATTTGTTTTTTGTTTGAAAGTTGATTACCTACGTATTAAATTTTGTTTTTATTTTCAGTTTGATTATAAAAATTTTATTTTCAAAAACAGTTCGTCTTAATTGTCATCAATTTCCATGATAAGATTCGTAATAATTTATTACAGCTGACACTTTTTAAAAATTAAATTAATGTTGCTGTTAACTTTATATTGTCTCATTCATACACCAAAGAAACAACATAATTTGGATTTATCATTCCTAAAAAAAATGCAAAAATGTTAGTACTAAAAATTGAGTTTCCTTCAAATTTTCTATAGAAAACGGCAATTTCATATCTAAAGACTTATTATTATATATAGGATGTAAAATTAATATTATACTTCCTTCTACTCAGCTCAGTAGGTGCATGTGCAATAAGCAATAAAGCTTGCTACTTTATAAACAAGCTGGCAGATTACTCTGCAAAGGAAAAAAAATTGCAAATGGAAAATTTTTATAAGTGAATAATAATTTTTTCATTGCCATTGTAATATTTAAAACATACAGAATAATACGCCCTTACTTAAGTTGATATATAATGGATGTAGCAAATAAGGGTTGTTGTGATCCAACTAAAGTGTTTGGCTCTATACAAGGTCTTTTTGTAAGATTGAATCCCCCTAAGTATTCTTAGGGTTCCGTAGTACCTAAAAGGAACAAAAGGAACCTTAATGATAAGACTCCGTTGTCCGTCCGTCCGTCCGTATGTCAGACGCTCTTAACTTTAATTTACGTTAAAGATAAAGACATGAAATTTATCACAAAAATAGCATTAATTTGCCCACATATCAGGGTGTAAAAATATATCAAAAACTTGAAATTGTTCAAAATATTTCCAAAAAAAAACTAATAAAAGTAAAAAATATTATCCTAAAAATACAATATGGACATCAAATTGTAGATATTAAAAATTTGCTAGTAAAAATATAAACTTTTACTATGTTTACCGGCACCGGTTTCGAGAAATCCTTGAAAAACCATACAAAATGTAAGTCCCCCCTTATCTCCGAAACTGGTGGACAGAAAAAATATGAAAAAAATCATGGTAATATTTGTTTACGTAAAGATTACAGGAAAAATAAAGCGGTTGAGAAATTCACGAAAAACAATGACAAAATTTGATTTCTCATCCACAAAACGGAACACTAGGTACGCGAGTCTGACTCGCACTTGGCTAGTTTTTTATTTTATTAAATCAAGATTCCATTACAAAACAGAACTATTATAACAAGAAAAAAAAATGTCTTGATGGTTACAGCCACAGCCCCATGGGAAATAAAATTATGTTTTGTACACGATGGTTCAACTATGAAAAAAGTAGCATTTTTCAGCAGATTGACATTGACAAAACAAATATGTACGACGTACAAAAACGCCTTGTTTCAGGTTCTCACAGTGCAGGTGGACAGTCTTTACAACTGGTACGGGCAGGTAGCCGGCACCAGCGTCGATTACGCTTCTACGGTAAAGAGAGATTTATTTAGAGTTATATTCCAATGACTTATTTTCTACCAACTTAAAAACTAAAGCTGCTATACTATTAAATTTCAAGCAAATTTGAGCATCAACCCACTCTGTCACCACGGTCTGTCCTGCACATTCAGCGCCAGCCGCCTCGTGCGTCACGCTAACCTGAACGACATCATTCCTTCCCAGGAATAGAACATGATTATTTTGCAAAATCCTGTTTTATTGCATCAATCCGGCATCAATCGATATGGTCCTTATTAATCGATCGATGCCACAACAAGCATAATCAGAAGTCATAACATCGGTATCAACGTCCGATTTTCATGGCACCCGCTAAGGGTAGCAGAAAAAGAAATACATTTGATTATTCATAAATAATAGATTCTTGTCTTTTTTATTTTTCAATACTATCATACAGTGGAATATTAACATCATATTACCGGTATTACCAAAAACATTTTGATGAGATTCAATCTGTGATCGACGTTTTAAATTCGCGTGAAGCAAGTTCAATAGCTAAAGCGAAGAAAATTGTCCACAATAGTAATTCTTATTATTCGTGTGAAGGTGATCTTCATTCAGCATCCTCGTTGGTTTTGAAATACAAGTTATATGAAAGTAATCATTTGAAAACCGAGTTACATTTTTGTCGATACAAACTTTTATATACCTATCATTGCCAAGTCCATAAAATTGTTGGAAGATTCAAAACTGAGCCTTACAGAATCATTAAAAATTGTTCATTACTTGGAAAAAAAAATGCCAGCATTAAAATTGCATCCCAAGGTTCAACTATTTGAAAGAAAAAGGATTGGAATATCAGCAACCATAATAAAAAAATGCGTTCAATATTTTAAATATCTAAGTTACCTTCCCATATAACCTTAATCAGCGTGGAAAGATCAAGTCATTTAAAATGGATATATTCTAACAAACGTCAAAGGTTGACAGCAAAATCTATGGAACAAATTTTATTAATCTATTGAAGATAATAAAAAGCTTACGAAAAATTTTTCGCGCCTTTCTTTTTTTATTAATATAAAATAAAAGGCCAAAATATTAGATGTATTTGTATGTATTTTTTTTTGCTGCAAACCATACTTTGCCATGATTTTCACCGATGTTTAGGTTGTATTTTTTAACACAGGTTGAATTTTTTTGTTGCAACCGGTTAGGTAAAATTCCCCTCCAAGGATAAAACTCATTTTCCTTTTGATTAAACGTAGTTTTTGTTTTGTTCAAAATCGATGACGAAAGTTCTTTCAGCAAATTTATCTATCTCCTACTTGTAGTTAAGATTTTTCTCAAACTGCTTCATCTCAACGCGTTATTCTGTATTATGGTACGTTGGATTTTGCTACGAACTGAGTATCCAATATGATTTGACTGTGTAAATCAAAGTCACAATCTAAGGACCGTGTCTCCCAAGGTCAAGCCTCCCACTGTTTCCAGGTATACGGCATTCCATACGCCATGGAGTTCGTAATGCAGCTGTACCTAAACAATCACTTTGACGACGATATGCCGCGCTACGACGTGCTGGCCAGCCGACAGATCTGGCGCCGTGTCATCGACGTGGTCTTCGGGAACATATACAACAAAATAAAGATTCAGGAGGAGACAAGACGACGCGGTATGTTGTTCAACGAGTCGGACGTCGTCATCGATTATGATAGACGTTTAAAATGGGTTCCCGATTAAAGTTCGTGTTGTTTTTTTGTTTTATTTTTATTTCACGTTTATTGTATTAAAAACTGTATCACTCATATTTTATCCTGGGCCTTAATTATCCAAGTTCAAGATCTACCTCGACAGGGTATTAGTTAGGCGTTAAAGTTCAAGGTTACGGTTAATGAAGGTGATCAATAATTTATTTGTTGGCCCATCGGGGTGCTAATTTAGCCTCATTGAGAGCAATTCACAATAATTTAATAAAACTTGTGGGTGGTTGTTTGAAGTTGAACCAATTGACTCATTGAACGCAATAGAGAAAAAATAAAACCAACACAAGCTTAAAATAAGTCACCAATATGCAGTAAAACCGGTATCCTTAAAATACGTTGGCAAATATTATGTTACTTTCACCGGTTTTACGACTTGTGCGTCACATGTTTTGTCTTTATTTTGAGGCTTAATACTTATGTTAACGTTACAATTCTCGTCAGTTAGGGAAGGAGTGCTAAGTTTTGAATCAATATGAGGCAATGGATGATTCATGTGTTTATTTTATCGCATTAGACTCAGAAAGCAAGTGTGTCAAACGAGTTATTTCGTGGACCATGACTACTGCATACTAAAAGGATTATTAAGAGAGAAAGAATAAAGAAAGCGAATGAATGGGGCCGGTTACCGTTCGGGGCCATTTTTGTGACCACTTTTGTTGAAAACAATCCTGGTCTCTATTGGAATGTGAATGTGTTATTTAAGATTTGTCATTTATATTTGTTGTGTACTATTTTTGACTTTTTATCGGTATATCAACCTTCTTTTGTTTCCATGCTGTTCCCAGTTGAAACCAATTTCCATTATATCTGTAAATTAAACAAATACGCACTCACACAACTCTGTAGACAATTTTGCTATTCTAAGCTGTATCTTATAAAGAGCAGGTGTACAGCAACTAAGTTACATCTTAAATTATTGCAGAACATCTTCATCGAATTAAGTTCAGAGTCGCTGCATAACTTAGCATAAATCTGTCCTACGCCTGCCTGTTGCTCATTTTGGAGTTACCGTTGTCTGAATTGACAAAGCACTTTTAAGGCGATATGCGAAAAAACTACGGGTGTTTCTTTTCTGTGTATTTCATGAAATACACGGAAAATTTTTATAAATTTCTGGTATATGCATTTTGACTATATAATCTAGTTTTTTGAAATTGGAAAACATGTTTGGATAAATTTTCCTCCATATAAATAATTCTCCTCGTTTGACGAATAGGAACCATATACAGAAATCAAACATATTTTATTAGGTGTGTTTCAAAAATATCTAGAGATTTGGTATTTGAAATTTTGCTAGCTATTTTAGTTTTTTTAATAAAAATATAAAACCAACTTTTTCCCCTTTTGCCCTGAATCCGCCCCTTTCGCACTGCGCGATTTTTCGCTTCAAGTGACAAAAATAAAATTCGCATAGCCTCAAAAGAGGAAAACTTTATTTTTCAATTAATATACTAATAGCTGACGACCTCAAAGGTCAGGTAACTCTATCGTCAATGAAATTTAGGATAATACTTACCTAAGAGGCACCTTTTGGTATGTATGCATACCCAGTATGCTATTGGGTGCAACTCAGGGCATATTTGCTTGAACAGCAGAAACTTCCATTTCCTGTCCAAACTTCTCGCCGATAGTCTAACTTAATTAAATCGCATCAACGACCTTGACTTGTCCTGCACTTCATATCTTGTATTTTATTATTATTACTTTTTTTCAAAAGTAAATTAAGTAAAATTGTGTATACTTATACATTTCATTAATATCGCATTATATTAGTTTAAGAAGTACTTATTATATACTTTATTAATATAATAGTACATATATATGTAGTATTATAGTATAATGGTATACATATAGCTATTTCTGTTAATATTTATTTATTGCCCACTGCACAGAACCGCGCTGCACCTGGTACACTCATGAGTCACCACCAGGCACTGACTGAAAATCAGCGCTGATGGCTCACACCTCCAGCACACCGCTGAGTCAGTTGTCTTTTACATCAACAGACGCACCGTGGCCTTTTTATAATTTGTAATTGTAACTATGTATTTGTAATTGTAAGTGATTTGTATTTGATTCTGTTTGTCAGGATCACTGTCAAATAATAAAAAAATTTCATATACATAATTATTTACAAGACTGATGCCGAACAATAAAGTTCGAAATATATCTCTAAATGTGTTTTTTAAATATATATAAATATTAATATATAAATAAGAATAAAAATATAATAAATATATATAAAACCTAAATATATATAAATACTATAATTGTAAGTGAGTTATATTAAGTGTAAACTGTATTTGTAAGGCTGTTGCAGTAATAAATGTGTTTCGTTCTTTTGATATAGGAGCGCTGAACGAAAAAATCACGTAATTTTGTCATGGAAATGTTGTGCTTCTATGTTATTTAAATCTAGTTTCAGTTACTTAGGTACGTTAACATCTGGCCAGCTACAGCTGTTGCGTTTAACTAGAATAGGTCAAGTCTAAGGGATGTCGTCGGGCGGCTTGAAAGCAACGTGTAAACTCATTCCAAATGAATGTAAACTCATTCATATTTGAAGAGCTTATTCAGTCAATGGTATAGAACAACTTTTACTATGGAGCCAACCCTGAAATCTCGAAAAAAAAATCTGCCCATCCATACATTTCGGCCGAGCGGCATTGCATTATTCTATGAAACAGTAAATTTTTTTTTCGAGATACAGGTTTTGTTCCATAGTCAAGGTTGTTCTATACCATTGACTGAATAAGCTCTTCAAATATGGTTACACCTTTCTGTTACACGTCGTATTTGGTGAGTGTATAGCAACATTTAAAACATGTCTGATGACGGCCCCATACCGAGGGCCGAAATATATCGAGTTAAATTTTTTTTTTAATTGTTTTAATAACACTACTAATGAAAAGCTAGTAAAAGTTAAATATAATATATTTATAAACATTTAAAACAGAAGCACAAGTTTTTCATAACAAAATAACATGATTTTTTTGTTCAGCGCCTCCTAGGTCATTTTGCCAACATCGTCGATTCTGTCAATGAACGCTCTAAAAGGGGGTCTAGATGGCTTTGTGTATGTTTACCTGCTTACTACTCTAAATACGACCCTGAAATAAAAAATCTCGATCCAACCATTTCCATCTAGAAATGTTTCATTGCCAGGATCAAGACTGCACCTGTTGGAAAACTGCGAGTTAGGGTCCAGTCTTCTGAATTTGGGTAAGTGGTTGCGGGGGATAAGGAGAGGGAGGGGCGGTGGACAGGAAGAGGGAGGGAAGGGGGACCCTATGGTACCACGGCAGCAAAAGGGTTACTCAGGTAAGTTTTATCCTGAGTTTGATTGACGATAAAGTTACCTGATCTTTGAGGTCTTCAGATCTTAATAGTCCATATAGGAATTGGCAGAATACTGCAGCAGTTGTGGGCTTGGTTTGAGGAAATTTGGTATTTTAAAGGATGTGACAGCTAAACAAAATGACTTTGCCAATCTTACAAGCACATGCAGAAATACTAATTTGTCATGCAAAGCTTCAAAGTTGTTATTTGGTGCGATTACGTGTATTGAAAGGTAAGAGAAGCAAAATAACTTTGCTGCCGAGCAAAACACACAACTTTTCACCTTTTTCATACAGCGAGGAAAATGCTAGGTGCAAAAAAAAACAAACAAATCTTTTTTTTTTTCGTGCAATCGTCGTGTTGCCCAGTGCGATTGTTCCAAAAATAACGCTGGCGCACTAACATGAAATAAGTATTAAGGCGATATGTAAAAGTTTTAGCGTCCCTGTTACTCCATATGCGAAAAAATCCTCAGTGCGACAGGGACGGATTCGTGGAAAAGTAGCAAAAAGTCGGTTTAATATTAATAAAAAATGTTCTAAAGTTGCTATTAAAATTTCGTTTAACCAGCCCCCCTATTATGTATCTTTAGTTGCCAACTGCACGAGGTGCCTATCATCAAAAACATAGCTAAAAACTGAAATTTCAAAATTGCCTTTAGTGGGTATTGAACTATTAACAATCTGTGTCGTCACTTAAAGTGCGAAAATATCCTTAGGACATCGGAATTCGATAGTATATCTATGTTTTTGATGATAGACACCTAGTCCAGAAGGCAACTAGAGATACACAATAGGCCCGCTGGTCCTAGATACCGTTAAAACCCATCTAATAAAATATAGTTGCAGTCTATATGTCATTCTAAATTGTCAAACCAGGAGAATTGGTGTCGAAAAAGACCTCATTTCAATAAATATTTCTATCGAGCCTAATTTCTCCAATCGCGTTTCTGTTTTAACAGATCCCTAGAAAAAGAATCCAAAAATAATATACTATTTTATCAAAATAATACATTATTTACTGAAGTAGATGTGCAAGTCCTTAAAGTGTCGATTTGTTTTCCGTGGCGCCGTGGGCTGGCGTTATCTAAATTTTTTTTTAAATAGATAGTTCGAAATTTTAAAATCTTTTCTACGTTGGCGGATAAAAAGCTCTTTTGCACGTAAGTTTCAAATGATACACAGAATCTTTCAGAGTTTGTGAGGTGAAATAGTTATTTGTTATGCAAGGCTGCAAAGTTGTTATTTGGCGCGTGTACTTGTATTGAAACCTGTGGAAGCAAAATGATGTGAAAAATGTGGAAAAGTGATTAAACAGCACCGATTTGAAAAAATAACTCCATACGCGGCTTTTCCTACAAGATTGCAGACAGGTCCAGGACTGTATAGAAAAACTTGCGGATTCGATCTAAAAAGGACAAAAAGCCACCTCTTTCATTTTTTATTATCTCCTTCACACAAAAGCAAAAATGAGGCGACGAACGGGATCGGTACAATTGGAGATAGTACCAGGAGCCGTATTTTTGAATCGCTCGTTTTCAATTCACGTGCGAAAGTATATACCCATCTCACGTAGCACATCAGAACTTGTCATTTACAAGATGAGACAGGTATATATTTTCGCACGTAAATTGAAATCGAACGATTCAAAAATACGGCTCCAGATCCCATACATTGTTTGTTTGACATTCATTTATCTGATGAAGCCACAATGCTCCCGTTAGAGGCGTAGGTTGCTCCCACGATCAAGTCACCTAACACCACTACCGGTTATTGCAGGCCAGGTTTGTTTAGCTGTTGGTTTGTACGACATATATATCTAATTTAGTGACATGTTTTATCATACATTGTAGCCGATTCTGAAGGCTTTAATTTTAGTTTCAGTGCTGTCAAAACTTAAAAGATGCCAAAGTAATTTAGCTTCTGTTTCTAACGCTTAAGGACCATTTTCCAATGAAGAAAATTTAGTTTTGACAGCACTAATATCAAAATTAAAGCCTTCCGAATCGGCTTTATTGTATATATAATTTAATTTGTAATTTTCGCACCATTTTACTCTAAATTATCTAAATGTACTGAATGTTCTTCCGCAATTTGCTCCTATAAAGGAATTCGTTACCGACTAGATTTTTTAGGGCTTAGCCGCAAACCGCACAAAAGAATCGGCACAACATAAGTTCCCGAGGGAGTGTCAAAGGTGTTTCTGTTTATTGTCTGACAGTGAAACAATTAAAACTCAACTTACAACCTCATTTTACGAATTTTAGGTCCCAATGTGATAGTACGTTGGGCTCAATACCTACATGCATATCACAGTGTTTTCCTTCAACGTTCAGCAGGTTATATATACAAATACTATGCACATACATTTTGAATAAGCAATTCTAGAATGTTCGACCAGCAGGACTTGAGTCACAAAACTGACTGACCTACCACTGTTAAGCCGTGAGAAGGCGCGCTATGAGCAATTTGCTCACACAAAAATTAAATGCAACAATTTTTGGTGATTTCGACGCCATAACGTCTCAAGCGCCTAGGTAGCTTCCTACCCATTCATCTCCTCCCCCCTCACGCAACTCTCTTGCCAGTCTGTTCCGTTGCGGCTGCGCAGTGAAGTTCTTTTGTGGCCGTGTACCATCGTGCGACAATTCGCTCATCACGCGCCCATCCGTGTAACTATTTATTTCTATAATAATTTTCACCAAATATATCACAAATATGTATTCAATGTGTTTCGAGAGGCACACTCGTCCAGATCTCATAGAATAGTATTTTTGTCAAGTTTTTGGATTTTTTCTGGTGATTTATATGAAGACTGCTAAATTTTGAAAATAAAAATAAGTTGTTTTGTTATTTGCTTTAGAAGTTGCATTTATGTTTCATAGTTATAATTAAAAGACATATTTTCTTACGTAATTTAACTTGATATTTTCATATAAATCCATATAAGCCAATAAGTACTACTACAAATGAGCATTTAAAGTAGAGTGAGCAATTTGCTCGCGCGCGCCTCTATGTGTAACAAAATTGGGCATGCTTTTTCACGGGTTAAGAGGAGGTCTTCCTTACGCGCACAGCGGCTTTGGTTTTGTATCCCGGAGACAGCTTTAATAAAGTTGAAAACCGCGTGCGCCAGAATGCGTACGAAATTATTCAGAATAAGTCTATTTTCAAGATTAAAATGTATTAAAATTACAATAAATTATTTTGGTTTATTTTAAAATTGAATAATCATTACAAAATGCATCATTTTCAAAAATTAAATCTATCGAGTGAAAATTATCCAATTAGGTAACTAATCAGGTTGTGGCCTGAAAGAAAATGTAGTAACTAGAATGGAAAAAGGAATGCTTCGGACGTTTCGACATGTAGAGAGGATGAATGAAAGAAGAGTGACAAAAGAAATTTATGGTGCGCAAGTGGAAGGTACAGCTCGACCAGGCCGCCCTAGAAGGTCGTATGCTGACCGAATTGGCGACATACTAAAGAAGGGCCATGTCAAAAGTACCCGAAATAGAAGAGCTTGTATGACTAGACTGATGGATCTGGAAGAGGCGAAAGAGGTGTGTCTGGATCGTAGAAGATGGAAATCTGTAGTCTCTGCCTACCTCTTTGGGAGACAGGCGTGGGTATATTTAAATATGTATGTATGTAGGTAATTGACTTTGCAACACAAAGTTGAAGGTCTAGAAAAACATATATTTTAATTTTAAATTGATCTGGCGGCGTAGCATAGTCTTTAATCGCGCGCGACGCCACTAGTTGAATTTAACTAAGTGGCGTCGCGCGCGATTAAACACTGTGCTACGAGTGCAGTGCAGGTATAATGTATTAGACTTAACATAATTAAAACTCTTGAAATTTAGGAAGTACCAATAACAGTAAATTTAGGTAGTACCAATAACAGTAAATACGACTAATTTAAATAATAACCTACGATAGCTGTTCCGATCAGTTAATGCCTGTCTTAAGAGTTTGTGGTGTAAAAGCCAGTGCCGCAATATCATTCTGGTGCATTAAACTTTAATAAATTATACAATACACAATCAACTGAGTCGTAAGGTTTTAATTAGTGAGTGCACTAATGCATTACTGGTGTTAATTTGATATGGTAATAAATGCCGGCTCTTTCCGGAAAGTATTTATTTCCGGATGTCATGTTAGAGGTAACAGAGCGGATGTTCTTCCGATGAAAATTGTTGTTTCCTAAAAAAAAAACTACGCGTACATGATCAGGGGGTTTAAAAAGGCCGACTTGGGTGAATCGTAAAATGATTTGAAAGTAGGATGGAGTGTGAGTTTTTTCACGCGTGCAAAAGAGACGGCATTAAGGCGATATGTAAAAGTTTTAACGTCCCTGTTACTCCATATGCGAAAAAACACTCAGTGCGTGAGGGACGGATTCGTGGAAAAGTAGCAAAAAGTCGGTTTTTTATTGATATAAAATGTACAAAAGTTGCTATCAAAATTTCGTTTAACCAGGTTCTAGATATCGTTAAAACCCATGTAATAAAATATAATTGCAGTCCATATTATGTCATTCTAAATTGACAAACCAGGAGAATTGGTGCCGAAAAAGACCTCACTTCAATAAATATTTCTATCGAGCCGAATTTGTCTAATCGCGTTTCTGTTTTAACAGATCCCTAGAAAAAGAATCCAAAAATAATATATATTTTTTTTCAAAATAATACATTATTTACTGAAGTAGGTATGCACGTTCTTAAAGTGTCGATATTTTTTTCATAGCGCCTTAAAACGGAATCATAATATGATTCATCCAAAGCGGCCTTTTTAGAGGACCTGAGCTAAAATTATGAGAGCTATGGTAGTTCGATACGATACTATTCTCGCTTCTGATTGGTCTCGGGTACGTACATACTAATTCCATGGTCTCAGGTATCATTACGAGTATCACGACAATCGTGTTCTTTTTCAGTTTTTCGTGAAATTGTTAGTTAAAATATTATAAATAAAGTCACGCGAAGACGATACTTTTGATGGTCATAGATTAAGTATTGTACGCAACTGGATATAATTGGACATTGGGACACTCGTGCAGTCTATTACAAAACTCACTTGTAAGTTTCGTAAACATAAGTTGGACAAAATACTATTATTTAATTTAGGCTGTTTCATGTTTTTTTTGTAATATGATTTTAATCGAACATTCATTATTTATCACCATAATAAAAACTTAATTAACAAAAATAATTTACAATAACTAAGTATACTAAAACTAAGTAAAAAGTAAATAAAAACTAAGTATATTAAATAGAGAAAATGAAAAAAATTAAATAAGAAATATTATTTATGTTAAATATATTAGAGTGCATTACAAACTAGAAAAGATCAATCAGAAAAAACCCAAAGACAAGAATTTGAAAGAATTCCCCGGGCCAGGATTCGAACCTGCGGCCTCTTGTTATCAAGACAAGCGAATTGCGCCACCGAGGTTCCTACCCAGACCGGTGAATTCTTCCATCATACTTGTCCACTGTTATTTTTGCTTCTGCCTGATAAACCAGTTTGTACTGCACATATAGAACGCTCACGAGGGCGTTATGTTATGATGGAAGAATTCACCGGTCTGGGTAGGAACCTCGGTGGCGCAATTGGTAGCGCGCTTGTCTTGATAACAAGAGGTTGCAGGTTCGAACCCTGGCCCGGGGAAATTTTTTCAAATTCTTGTCTTTGGGTTTGGTTCTGATTGATCTTTTTAACCGACTTCAAAAAAGGAGGAGGTTCTCAATTCGAATGTATTCTTTTTTTAATTTTTTTTTGGCGTTGTTAGTCCATAACTCCGTCATTTCTGAACCGATTTGAATATTTTTTTTTGTTTAGAAGAATGTACTTTCAGGTAGGTTCCATTTTGGGTTTGGTCATGATTTGATGAAGGTCTTCAGAAATAGGCAGTGGAACTCCTCAGAAAATGACAGCATACCTCTCGAAATTGAGGTAATCGCTTTGTACCTGGGTGCTGATTACAAGGTATTACTTGAAAATCGACATTCTTCTACCTGACCTTCGATCCTTCATCACCATATTCACCATAGAACTCCTCAACGCATCAGAACACATAACTCGAGATTGCGGCAATCACTGCGTTAGGGTGCTGATTCAAGGGTATTACTTGGAGATTTTCAGAATACCCACCTGACCTTCGATCTTGGCTTCATCACCATAGAACTCCTCAACGGATGACAGCACATAACTTTGGATTGCGGCAACCAGTTTGTGTTAGGGTGCTCATTGCAGGGCATTGCTGAAAATTGCCAGTGTACCCACCTGACTTTCTATCTTGGCTTCATCACCGTAGAACTCTTCAACGGATGACAGCACATAGCTCGAGATTGCTGTAATCATGTTGTGTTAGGGTGCTGATAGCAGGAAGCTACTCAAACATGGCTACTTACACTCACTTGAACTTCGTTTCATATTAACACCACGTGTGCAAGAACTACCGATACCTCACAATTTAACCCAGCAACACTAAAAAATGTGAAATAAAATAAACTTTTAACAAAAAAATAGTAACCGACTTCAATAGTAACAGCAGTCATTCCCTAAAAAGTTAATAATAATTCTATAAAGACCGATGGTACTGAAGCAACACTTTTGCCGACTTCTTTATTCCTGAAACATTATGTTATATAGAAGTCGGCGTAATTCCTACGATATAGCAACATAAAAACCAATATAAGCACGCCGACTTCTAGATAACATAACGTTTCAGGAAGAAAGAAGAAAGAAAGAAGTACCATCGGTCTTTATAGAATAATTATTAATTTTTTAGTGAATGACTGCTGTTACTATTTAAGTCGGTTACTATTTTTTTGTTAAAAGTTTATTTTATCTAGTTTGTAATGCACTCTAATAATATTTAGAGTATTCATAGCGGTGGATTCTGCAAAAATAAACATAATATTATTTATGTTATTTAAGTTTCTTGTTAATAAAATTAGTACACAATCACTTTTTCCTTACAGGTGAAATAAAAGTAAGCCAAGTGTAGTTGCGTGGTATACGGTAGACGGGTTCCTTCAATGTAAATGTTTGGATTCATTCCATAAACCACAAGAATTTTCAAAACATATATAAATATATCGTCACGACATGAATTCCCGAGGAGCTGTCTGTTGTCCCCAATTAACGGTGAAATGCAAGTCACAGTCCAAACTTGATACACCCGCTTTTCACCGACGATTATAGCCCTATCGCCGTACTTCGGGCCCAAAAGGACCAACAGCTTAACATGCCTTCCGAAACACGTAGACCGAACACGTAACACGTTTTAACTTATTTGACAGTCTGTCTTTTTCTTTCTCTATTGAAAAGACAAAGACAAGACGCTTGAAATAAGGTTAGCCCTGTCAAATAAGTTAAGTCGTGTTGCACCGAATCGACTCCATTGTGTTCTTAAGGCGATATGCGAAAAAAATACGGGTGTTTCTTTTCTGTGTATTTCATGAAATACACGGAAAATTATAATCAATTTCTGGTATATGCATTTCGACTATATAATCTAGGGATTTCAAACTGGAAAACATGTTTGGATAAACCTCGATAGAAATAATTGTTGAAATGAGGTCTTCAAACACACTTTTTCTCCTTGTTTGACGTATAGGAACCATATACAGAACTCAAACATATTTTATTAGGTGTGTTTCAACAATCTAGAGATTTGATATTTGAAATTTTGCTAGCTATTTTAGTTTTTTTATAAAAATTATAAAACTTTCGCTCTGAATCCGCCCCTCTCGCATTGCGCGATTTTTCGCTTGGAGTGACAGTGACAAAAATAAAATTCGCACAGCCTCTTAAAAGGCGTCACCGATCTTTTTCTCAACTTTAGATCAGTTCATTTTTTCAGTAGAGTGCGGTATTCTGCAAACAAACACAGGAACGGTTTTCATTTTTTACAGACTCCTAAAATCTTGTTGGAATATAATTGTATGTGTTTAAAGGAGAGGTAAACAATAACCACTTTCACACACAATCAACTACACTATTTAAAATAACTTAATGCAAATTAGACACGTGCTGTGTCCAAATGTGAGTCATGCATAAATAAAGGCAGGTGTTACTTCAATGACTTCTCATACATCCTGTACTGATCATACTGAATAACTTCCCTGATCAAACATATTCAGATATTAACAGCAAATATTTTTTGATTTTATTACTGAACTAGCCAAAGCCCGCGTCTCCGCCCGCTTTTATTCAACTTTACCCCGTTTTCAGCTTAAGCATTATTTTATTTACAACCCTCATAGCCTATAAGTTAACCAGGTCATCGCGATTATAATAAAGAAAACCGCATGCAAGTCCGTTCAGTGGTTTCGGAGATTTGCGCGAACAAACAAACAGACAGTTGTAAAATTAATAGTGTTCGAAAAGGTAAGTTTGTATTGCTCTAAGTGCCTCAATTTACAAATACTACCTAAGGTAGAATTCAAAATTAAATAAATAAGTTATTTTTTTGACACGCCACATAATTTCAGCCCAATCGCCCAGTAATTACAGTAAAAATTAAGTCAAATTAAATGTATTAATATAGGCATAATATAGGTGTCATTAAATACAGTATTACAGGTCAGTTTTAATGTAAAATAGAAACAAAAATTTAGGAGGTAGTAATTTAAAAGTCATGAAAAAGGACGAAGAGACGAAGTTTCTTGACGGAATTCCAATATAACCACAGCCTTCATCCTTGCCCGCAATCAGGCAACGTAATCAGGCGAACGTGTACCGTTAGCATGACGAAGATGTCTCCTCCGTCACAGTAGCCAGAAAGGTTGCGCGGACGCAGTTCACCTCCGTTGTAAGACGCGCGCGCACGCCGCACCAATGAACGCATACCCCTCTCCCCACATGCGTCGTGTATTGGAATGTTACTTTATTACCTATTAATCAATTTTTTTACGAGTGATTAAAGCACGGACTGTGGATTTCTGGCTTATCAATATGGAGTGGTGGACGCTTTTGGTTTTTGGTGAGTTTCAAGCGATTTTATTTAGTGTGACCAAATATCGAATTGTATGTAGTTTGATGAGCTAGTAATAATTTGCAACGGATTTATACAATATTCACGAAATGGCTGCGTCAAATTCTATGATAATTATCTAATTTAATAATTATTAACAACAAAAATAACAGTTTTGAGTATTTTCGAAATATATTTCGGCCCACTTTGGGGCCGGCATAAGCCGAATGGTGAATGATTTGAATACAGAATGACATGAAATAAAAAATAAATCGAAATCTGGAAGAAATCGCTCTAAGCGATAAGACCGCTCATTGTTGCCTATATTTTTGTTTTTTTCCAACTTTGTATTGTTGTTTTTGTTGTTTTTCTTTTGGTGCACAATAAAGCGTATTTATGTTATGTTATGTTTATAAATATGTATTACCTTATTAATAACCTTATTAATTAAATGAAAAGAATTAAAAAGGCAAGTATAATTATTTATTTCATGATTTTTATCGGGATATTTGAATATAAATGGTAGCTGCGGTTTGCCTGCGTACCGTATTGTCACCGAAGTCACGGTAACGTACTCAAAACAAAGCTTTAATTAAGTAATTGTTAGATTTCCTGTGTGATTGCATCTAATTACGAGGGTTATAGGATTCACTCACTCAATTCAAAATGTATACAGCACAAGAAATTTTTTATACGATTTTCACTCCTATGACAGACATGACAGGTAATTTTTTCCAATTTCAAAAGTGCTTTGTTTCCGTGAACATTACGAACAAGTGCCTATAACCTTAAACTAGAAAACTGTTCAAATCAGCCTTTATTATTTGGCCTACTTAAAACTTAACTACATAAATAATAATACGGTAACTCAAGGAACCAGCTCATTCAGCCATAGGTGGACGTGTAGAAAATGTTTATCCGTACCATGCATTGTTAATCGGAGAACAACTTTACTAAATACGAGGGTAAATGTAAAATTTAACTGTCAAAGTGAATTTTACATTTCTGACAAGGTTAATGAACGATTTCGAGCTTTTCGTTTTCACTCGGATGGTTGTGGAACGGGTGACAGTTAATTTTTAATTTTTACCTAATTTTTACCGGCGAAATGTACCTTAGTATCTTGCAGCCGGATTGTGAAAAACCCGCCTTTTTCAATTAACCGAAACAGAACTATTAAATTCAAAATTCACTCAATGGTTATTCAACAAAACCTTATTACCTATGTATTGTGTGTGCTTTCTGTGTGTGTTTCTGTGAATTAGAATTTCAAAATTTCGTAAATCCAAAATTTTTGAAACTGTAATTTACAGAAACCAATGGAAATTTTCGCTATAAGAAAGGTTACGTTATAAGTCATACAATATATGTATAAGTATTTGAGGACCATCAGTAAGTACAAGGATTTTTGTGTAAATTATAAAAACAAATCTTAAAAGTTCTATTAAAAATTAATACGAATATTTTAAACTGCCTTGTTTGAAATATGAAATTTATTGTAAGTATTTCCTTAGGTATTAATTTTGGTTATTGTAATCATAATTTTTAGAGGGTAGTATTGTTTTTAGGATTTCATACATATTTCCTTTTGATTGCACTAAATAAGCAATAATTCTTTCTTAGAGGACTTCTAGATTAATATTGAGGTCACTAGCATAAATACACATAATTATACACCGGATTAAAAAAGACAGATATAATACGGGTACCAAAACTGGTAACTAAAAAACCTACCATATACAACGGTTATGTTGCAACTGATAAAAAACCAAAAGGGATAGTTCGTCTATGATATTTTGTTTAAATCCTGCGTTTAGTCTAACATTAAATATAAAGACATGCTCAACTGATAATACTGAACAACCTCTTCCAATGAAATATCCGTGAGTGTCAAATAAATTAAAAATTTCTTTAAAATAAAAGTGAAACAAATTAGTACCTATCTTAGAACTCAGAAATTACACAATGTGTAACAGAAAGGTGTAACCATATTTGAAGAGCTTATTCTGGAATATTATCCTAGGAAAAAGAAATTTACTATATGGTGGAGTGCAACTTTATAACAAATTACCAAATGACATAAAAGAATGTGAATTGATATCTACTTTTAAAACTAAGCTCAAAACTTACATTTGCACAAACGTGTTTTAAAGTAAAATATTACCTACCCACATGTGTACACTGTCGACAAATCATGGAATAAACTAAATGTTATTTAGGCAAAATCTCATTTTAAGTGAACTATGTTCTTATGAGAATAAAGATCTTAACCATATTCAGTCAATGGTATAGAACAACTTTTTCTATGGAGTCAACCCTGAAATCTCAAAATAAAATCTGCCCTTCCATAAATTTCGGCCGAGCGGCATTGCATTTTTCTATGAAACAGTAAATTTTTTTTTCGAGATACATGTTTTGTTCCATAGTAAAAGTTGTTCTATACCATTGACTGAATAAGCTCTTCAAATATGGTTAAACCTTTCTGTTACACGTTGTATATGTATGTGTATATTTTATAGGTATTCATTTATATTAAGTAGGTTCATGTATTTTACATATAACTTTATGTCTTAGATAAGTATATTTAGGTATATATTTTCATTTTTATTTATTTTCCAATTAGTATTTGCACCCTCTTTATGTTATTCTGTTCATCTTTCTGTTTGCTTCCAAAGGTTGCCTGAAAAATACTGCTATGAGCAATAAGTGCCGCCTTTGTACACCATATTCAATTGTTTCTTTTGTATGTCTTTATTATTTGAGTAAATGTGCAAAAAGTGTTATAAATAAATAAACAAATAAAAATAAGGATTTGCCCAAACAAAGAAGTGGTGTAAGGAAAAGTTTTTAGAGTTCCGTACCCAAAGGGAGCCAAACAGGACCCTATGACTAAGCCTCCACTGTCCGTACGTTCGTCTGTATGTCACAGGCGTCTACAGCTTCAGCCGTTATAGGTTGACATTTTAACAGAATGTAAAAAAATAAAACCAACCCCATCCAAAAAACCTTGAAAAAGTATAATTAACACTTACAAATTATACTCTAAACTAAAATTATTTGTATAGAAGTATTTATTTTTTTATTAAAATATTTATTTTATTTAATAAAATTAGGGTTCCGTACTCAGCGGGTGCGAAATTCGGTCATTTTTAGGGTTCCATAGTCAACAACAAGGAACCCTTATAGTTTCGCCATGTCCGTCCGTCTGTTTGTCTGTCTGTCTGTCTGTCTGTACGCGGCTTAACTTAGAGAATATTAGTACTAGAAATCTGTAATTTGGCATGGGTATAAATAAAGTGGTATTTTTCATGAAATACACAGAGAAGAAACACCCGTATTTTTTTCGCATATCGCTTTAAAATCCGGCCTATCTCTTGGTGTAAATAAAAAAATATTAATTACATAGTAAAAATATTAATTATCTTTTTGGCTTTGCGTTGCCGGGTAATTAGTTGGTACTTGACATTTCAATTATCTTTTATTACATAATGTAATACATATAGAGCTTTTTTACATGTTCTTTTGATAAAGATTTTCTTTTTCTCATCGTGTGGTCAGTAGCCAACGTCACAGCCAATTAACGACATACAGTGCTCCCAAAGTAATAATGCGCATACAAATCTATAGCCGAACGACCGGACGTACCACGTGACTTTATTGCTTGTATAGAAAATGTGTGGAAATACGAACTTTGCCGAACAGTGGCGAAGATTTGTATGCGCATTATTACTTTGGGAGCACTGTACTTCACTGTTTACTATAGCATCTTTTATTGCACGGAATAACATTCAAGTAGTCTAACTAAACCCTCGATGATGGTGTAAAATCGAAACTGGTTGGGTTAAATAAGATTATAAACTGTGAAACGAGTGCAACTGTATTCATTCATCATGTTAATGTTATCCAAGTTTCACCAAGTGCCGACAATCGCAAGTATTAATCATAGCCATCAGTGTTACCCTCGTTCAGCCGCTATACAACGTGTAACAGAAAGGTGTAACCATATTTGAAGAGCTTATAAAGTCAATGGTATAGGACAACTTTTACTATGGAAACAACCCTGAAATCTCAAAAAAAAAATCTGCCCTTCTATCCTGGTGCTGCAAAGCAAGTAATTAAGGGAAACAAATTGAAGATTAACATTTAGGAGTGGTGAGATGTGATGAATGAGGTGCTGAGGAATGCTGGAAAGGAATATCTGAGCAGAATAGATTACACTATAGCAGCGAAATTGCCTTCTGTTTTTGTTAGTGGTAAAACGTTTTAACAAAGATTGTGTGACAGCCAACAATATGTCAATCATTATAGCAAGACATTGCAAGCAAGAGAAGCATTATATCAGACATGCATGTCTTTTATCTCTCTTTTAAGATATATATATATATATATATCTTAGTGCGAACATTAATGAGTTTCAAAAAGTTTGTCTATGAAGTTGTACTGTGTATCTGGCTGTATGGCCTATTGCCATAGTCTTAGAAGAAGTAAACACTTTTATACACTAGCTAGACTATAAAACGTAGTAGTCTGCTTGTAGCAAGCATAAACCAGTAATTTTTAGAGCATGAGAAGTGAAAAAGCTTTTTTCGGAGCACACAATTATCCATTGAAATAACTATTTTTTTAATGCTTACTTTGTATAAATTAAAAGAAATGACAGCCTTAGTAAATAGAAAATAGTGCGAATTCACAAATTCTGAAAACCAAAAGCCGACACTAATCTGCGTCCTCGAGAAACGATCAAAGAGCTCTTTCAAATTAGATTTTATACTTCCAATGCAGATTATTTCAGACACTGTTAGTATGGGGCATGAATAACGTGTCGAAATTACACGTTTTACGAATTTCATAAAGTGAAATTATTTTGAGAATTCAAAATTCAAAATTCAAATTCAAATTAAAAATTCAAATAGTTTATTTTGCAAAGTAGGTATATAAAATACACGTTTCACAAGTCAAAATTTAATCTTATAAAAATATATATGTAATAAAATAATAAATGTACATGAACTAGATTAAATATTTATTTAATTTATGTAGCAATATATATACGATTAAAATTATAGGTAAAATATATATTATGCAAGGTGAAATCCAATCAACCGCCCGAACCCACACCGGAGACCCGGCCAGGGACCAGGAACAAGGTTCAATGATCACCAACCAAGCCCCCAGCACGAATCCAGGCGGCCGACCAAATCCCATCCTATATACTACATACTAATAAGGTTACATATATAAATACATACCTACCTCCGCCCATTCGATTAGTCTTGCTAAGAAGAACGGGCAAGAAACTTAGCAAGATCATGTCATTATTTTTTTAACATAAAACTTATACTAAGCAACAAAAGACTTATATCTACTTTAACCAAGGGATAAGAAAATACAAGACAGCAGGAATTCAGGTAAATGAAAAAAAAGAAAAACATATATATCTTTGCCTACCTGTCTCACAGTGGCGTGCACAGAACTTTTTGCTGGAAAAGCAAGCAATTGGTCAAGAATAACAATTAAAAAAATATGAAAAAATTTAAATATCACTTTGAAAAAAAAAAGTTTGTATAGGAAATTTTCACTCTAGGGTAGACATTGTCTACCCTGGCTTCATACAAAATTTTTTTTTTCAAAGTGATATTTAAATTTTTTCATATTTTTTTTATTGTTGTTCTTGACCAATTGTTTGCTTTTCCAGCAAAAAGTTCTGTGCACGCCACTGCTGTCTCATATAGTCTATTTCCTTTTACAGTCTCAGAAAAAATCTCAGAAATAACAAAAATATTTGATCTACTTACATCTTCTGCTCGCTCATTTAAGAGGCTTCAAAAGCAAAACTGCCTTTAGAGACGTTTTTGAATTGCTTTAAACTTTCTATATGAATGTTACAAAACATCGAAAAAAAATTATGACATTTATTGACCCATGTCCCGTAATTGTGATGTTTTAAAACCTCTAAAGCCTACAACAAAGCTTTAGCTTTAGTACAACAGGTAAATAAATATATACGTTTCGAATGCTTTAAAATGATTTGAAGAACTAATAAAATGTTTAAGCTTTTTAAATTCAAAAGAGTCAAGGTTAAAACTTGAACACAGACACGAGCAATACAAATATCTAACATAATGACGTTTAAAACTTCTAAATATCAAATGCAACATATGTAAATGTATTATTTTCTCTATTTTGCGCTTCCTGGTGACGCAGCGATCGTCGTAACAGACTTGCAATGCACTCTGATATGAACGTTATTACTATTTTGTTTCTGTTGATATTTGTGCCGACACATTTCGAGCTGCTAATTTAGCTTACTAAAGCCCCTTAATTCAAAGTGTTACAAAATGTATGGAAGAAAAAAATATTTCTCGTCCGTAATACGTTTTGTATTTTTTTTTTGTTTGTGTATGATAAAATCACTCATTTTCATTCCCGTTAAATGGCTAAAGCATACATCAAAAAATTAAACAAATTTTGTTTCCTTTTTTCACAAAAAAAAAGTTGTTCTATTCGTGTTCTTGCATAACGATGTTAAGATAATTTCAGTCAGTGAAATAATTCCGTTGAAATAATTTATTAAATTAAAATTATCGGGGTTTGAGCAGCAGCGTCAAAGGGCCAATCTAATGACATCAATTGGTTTGGAATTGGTCGCGGGATCTGGGTGCGGGTTTGAGCCCGTTGGGTCCAGAAGCATACTCGCATAAGCATACAGACAACTGCGTTTTGTTCTATAAGTCGGTATGTGTATGAAAAAATTGTTGACGACAATTTATCTATTGCTTTTCCTAAGGAAATTTTTGCAAGTAAAACGATTTTTAATGATTTTATTTAAATTGAAATGAAACCGAAAAAGATTGCCTCGTTAAAAACCCATCTTGATATTAATTCAAATGAAGTTACGTCGTCATTAACTAAATCATCGACGTCAATGCCAAAAAAAAAATTATGCCTTTATTTTTTTATCAACAAAAAGTTGTCTGGAAGTAA
Organism: Ypsolopha sequella; assembly: GCA_934047225.1. NCBI lineage: Eukaryota > Metazoa > Arthropoda > Insecta > Lepidoptera > Ypsolophidae > Ypsolopha > Ypsolopha sequella. Next base: position 15,787,106 of record OW204002.1, on the reverse strand, counting down.
TTCCTTCAAGTCCACCTTTGCAAAAAGATATGAATATGTACACATGTCGATTCATTGATTCAAATACAATACGTTAGCTTTATATGATGATATCATGCTCTTTAAAAATGCTTGCAAACAAATTAAATTGCACTCGCAAAAATTGTGAATTCAACGCGCAAGGATGTTAAATTTGTCAGTGATTTTGACGGGGTTATTATAATCATCAACCTAAATTACACCAACTTCTTGAGATTACGCAGCTAAAGAGAAAAGACGCTCAAAAAGCTTTTTCTTTCTTTTTAGGCCCTATTTGTATTTTTTTTATTAAAAACCCCTGACTCTTCGAAAGGAAACACTCGTTTCAACAATAAATCAATATCCAACTATGTTCATTTTATTTTTGTAACTGTCAATCTTAGCAAAAAGACGAGCAGTGCGAGAGGAGCGGATTCAGGGCAAAAGAGAAAAAATAAATGTTTTATTATTTTGATAAAAACTAATAAAATAGATGGCAAACTTTCCAAAAATAAATCTAGATTTTGTTCAAATCCATTGAATAATGATTCCTATTCGTCAAACGAGGAGAAAAAGTGTTTTTCAAGACCTTATTTCAATAATAAAATTGTTTCTATCGGGGAAAATTTATCCAAACATGTTTTCCAAAATCAAAATCCTACAAAGTCTACATGCATTTGCCAGAAATTTATTATTTTTTTTTGTGTATTTCATGAAATACACAGAAAAAAAGCAGCCCTATATTTTTTACATAGCTTCCCAATCCCAGCGTCTATTGCGTCGAAGCCCCGGGAAGCCTTGCTCTAAAAGGCCGGCCAATTACTATGAAGCCAGAGAAACACGATGAATGCTCCGACAAATTAAAAAGTGGCTCGATACAAACAATTTGTGCTCGAGGTTATTGGTAAATGTGCCATCTAACTAGAGGTAGATATGGGAAAAGTGCAGGTTGGAAACAAAATTATTAGATTGTAATTTTTTTATTTGATGTTATTAAACGACCAAATCATGACATTAAATATACTATTTTTTATACATTAGTACAGACGTATACTCACACATGCAGTGGCGTGCATAGAACTTTTTTCCGGAAAAGCAATCAGAAGGTCAAGTTTGACAATAAAAAATATATGTAAAAATTTAAATAAAACATTGAAAAAAAGAAGTTGATATGATAATGTTCACTCTAGGGTTGACAGTGTCTACCCTGGCGTCGTACAAACTTTTTTTTTTCAAAGTGTTATTTGAATTTTTTCATATTTTTTTTATTGTCAATCTTGACCTTCTGATTGCTTTTCCGGAAAAAAGTTCTATGCACGCCACTGCACACATGTCTCCCAAGGGTAGGCAGAGACTACAGTTTTCCATCTGCTACGATCCTGACACACATTTTTCACCTCTTCCACTTTCACACTCACCAATCTAGTCATACAAGATCTTCTATTCCCGGTACTTTTGACATTGGCCTCTTTCAATTTATCGCTAATTTGGTCGGCATACGTCCTTCTACGGCGGCCTGGTCGAGCACCCTTCGGCTTGCACATCATAAATTTCTTTCGACACCTACTCTCATTCATCCTCTCTGTTCATTCATATCTAAAGTTTACTTTTGAGTATCTTATACAAAGTCTACAATAAAACTTCGACCAAATATTTGGGATGTTATTTAACCTTTTTACATGCAATAAAGTCTTCAAGGAAATACATAAGTATATTAAAACCTTGGTTAAATGTAGATACTTTTAGATGATTGCTAACGGCTTTTTTTAGTCAGCTTTTTATATCGACTGATGTAACTCACATGACGGCTGAGAGATGCAGAGAGGATCGAAAACAAAATATGTATGCCGAAAAAATAGATTCAATAAATATATGATTTCATTATACTGGGTTTTCATTTGATAATCTTTTTCCTTCGAACAGTTTGTCCTAACCTACTAATATGAACAACTTTTACCATGAAGTTAACCCTGAAATCGCCAAAAAAAGTTAGCTGTTCTAGAGAAAAGTTAAATAAATAATCGAGCAAAATGTACGAAACAGCTGTTTTTTTTTTTGGCGATTTCAGGGTCAGTGTATATTAAAAGTTTAATTCCGTTACATCCCGTTTTGAGGAAAAAGGTTATCATCTTAACAGCCTGTATCTGTAAACACTTGTACCTCTACACCAGGGGTCGGCAACCTTATGATATAGGAGGGCCACAAATGTTACCAGGGGATCAGCAAGGGCCGCATCTCATTTTTGTATTAAAATAAATATCATATTTATTGTAGTTTTAAACATTTTAAGTATTAATTATTAAAATAATTAATGCGATTCTTGCGACTGCATTTGACATCGAAGTTTTCGTATTTCGCTTGCATTTTAAATGCTTAAATGCGCAGTATTGCGTCTAATTGTGCATTCTTTAACTGAAAACAATGCTTGCTTTTTGGATAGTTCAGAATGGAAAACATCTGCTGAAGCTGCTCACACAAATATGTACTACCAAATATAATTATCATGAAGTAGTTGCGGGCCGTACCAAAGCGGTTCACGGGCCGCATGCGGCCCGCGGGCCGCCGGTTGCCGACGCCTGCTCTACACGATTATAGCTTGACCGCAACCGCTGTGGTTACGCCTTAGGTGCCGCGCGGCGAGGCGGGGGAGGAGGAGCGTGTTTAGTTTACATATATGTAAGTACATATTGGGAGTCGAGTGAAGCGGAGCGGAGCGAGGCGACCTTCAATACTTCTAACAGAATTACTATACGCCGAGGAAAATTTGAATATTATATAATGATAGATTGCCTTAGAAACTGACGACGCCGTTTGTAAACGGCGACATTTTACTATTTGCCTGCGACGTATAGAGAGATGCCATCACATAATTGAGGCGACGCATAGTGGCAGGTAAATTACGTTTCATATACATAGAAATCAAATTACGGTTTTTGAACAAAAAAAAAATGCTGTGTTGTTACAACCAACTTTTTGTTTAAAAAACATGAGAAACTTTTTTTCCTCACACACAGTGGTTCGAAATTAAAAATAAAATAGTTTTTTTTTGTATGGAACCAATTACGTAATGTAATTTTTTCACGACTAGTTCAAACTGTTAAGATTCCATTGATTTCTATGTATAGCGGGACCCAAGGTGAGCAAGATGAACGCATCGATACACATATTTAAACTTTCGAAATTTGCATTTGTAACAAGTCGCTAAAATGGTAGCGCCTGGCTAAAAATTCACGGCTCCCACTGAGTACGGAACTTTACGATTTTTTTCATATTTTTCGGTCCAAATCTTCACAGAATGTTTTACTATGACATCTTTCACTGTAAATAATAAAAGTAAAAAAAATTCAAACCAAAAAATCCTCGAAAAAGTAGCATTTTTTGACGTTAAAATGCCACCAGGGGTTTTCGGTCCTCTCGATCATATCTCCTCTCGGTCGAGATAAGGATAGAATCCTTATCTTTGAAATGCTTATCTTCGAAAACCCTGAGCTCTCTCATTTCGAAGATAAGGATCCTATCCTTATCTCGACCGAGAGGAGATATGATCGAGAGGACCGAAAACCCATTTTAACGTCAAAAAATGCTACTTTTTCGACGATTTTTTGGTTTGAATTTTTTTTACTTTTATAACTTATGTTATTTACAGTGAAAGATGTCATAGTAAAACATTCTGTGAAAATTTCAACTCGCTACCTATAACGGCTGAAGCTGTAGACCCCCGTGACAGACGGACAGACAGAGGCTCAGTAATAGGGTCCCATTCGGCACCCTTCGGGCACGGGGCCCTAGAAACGAGAGGTATGGTTGGACACCAGTTATTTTCCCTATATATGTATTATAATAACAAATAACATTCACAATGAAATAAATTTACAATTATTATACCTATACAAGAAATACGCTTGTATATACAGTATACACATAACGAATATAACTACACTGCACTACATGTATGGCTGTAACGTACTATAGCTAAAGTGTCGTGACGGTCGAAGACTTACACATTTTCGGCCTAGTTGTAACGTGTAACGTGCGATATTATCGTTCTAAAAAACCGGCCAACTTGGCCATTGTCCGACTCGCGCACAATGGGTTCCGTACCACCACACTACATGGGTACGGAACCCTAAAAACAGTATGGTAAATAATTCCAGTTGCAGTTATGATGGCCAACTTAACTTGACACTTACGATCTATTAATCTCTATGTATATAAAGGGTCTGATTAAGTTGGCCTTGAATAACTTCAAAAATAAATAAATAGTTGCATTTTCCAGATTTTTTCCTATACGTTTGTTGCGAGTATAAGACCTACTTGTAAAATAAATAAATAGTTGCATTTTCCAGATTTTTTCCTATACGTTTGTTACGAGTATAAGACCTACTTGTAGACGAAATTTCAAGTTTCTAAGTCAGCTAGAAGTGCAATATTATGCATATAATATGAGAAAATTTGTATGAAATTGATAATGTAAAGTGCAATTGAACGTTTTTTGCGTCGAGTTAGAAGCTTGATTTTTTTACAGCATCATAAAACCGTAGACTTCTGTAGAAGGTTTCAGTTTCAACTTGATATCTCATAGGGGGTCCGAGAAAAAAGGTCTTGACAGACAGACGGACAACAAAGTGATCCTATAAGGGTTTCGTTTTTTTATTTCAAATCAAAATCAAATCAAAGCATTTATTTGTCCAACATAGGTAAGAAAAAGATGGTTTTTGAGGTACGGAACCCTAAAAATCAATGTACTTATTATTTAGATGTGTGAGTTTAATATGTACGGACGCCAGTATAACAGGCTACTTCTTATACATAACCGTTAAAATAGTTTACAAATAACTATGATTTATATGTTATTATGTCATGTCATGACCTATCATCTCATGACATATGTCATATCATATCATGTCAATGTCAACTAATGCCGGGTCCAGATCGGACCCGAAATATATCTTGAAATTACTTTATATTTGTATAATCGTATCTATCTATCAGTATATTTATATTTAAATAAAAAACATTACAAATAGCTAGGGATTGCTACTATCATAGTAGTACTATCATATCATAGTAGTACTATGGGTGTCTGCATGTACATATATGAAAACTATTTTATGTTTGTTTCAGGAATTGTCAGTTTCTGCTACCAGGTGGGAGGAGAAAATGGAACAGACTATGAAAAGTAAGGCTTTCATTTTGATTTCATTGAACTTTAATACCAATTTCTTCAATAAACGAATACCGAACCAAAAAAAAATAATTTTCCATCTAAAATTTTCCGTTACACTTTGTGTCTAAAGATTTATAACAAAATCTAACAACGAAGACCATGTATCGTCACGACATAAATCCCCGAGGGGGTGGCAGAGGTGTTCCCGAGTATGAACTGTGAAATACAAGTCACAGTCCACACTTACTACAAAGGAAAAACAAAAGCTTTCATTCTCCGATGAGACTCCACGAGTAAGCAGCAAAACATGAATTTCACCTGTTCACATGCAAATTTCAACTTCATAGAACCCACACTCGTCTATTGTCTTCTATTAGCATTTTGTCACGCACCGTATTATATTCGACTGCGTCACTGGTTATAGAAATGTAACCTTTATGGTTATCATGAAAAGGTCTATTGCCTAAACAGACGATTCTGTATGCGTGGATTGTGTTGAGAATCACGCGCATCGTCAGCGTCTAAACCTTATAATGCTATTTAGCGAGACGATGCAAAGCGGTCCTCAATATTATGATACTTAAGAGGAGACCTTCCTTTTCGACAGTTTTTGAACGATTGTACTGAATCTACCAAAAACGCATTTAATATGAAACTTATACATATGTTTTTCAAACCTTTATCTTTAAGTTGTAAGTAGCGTTACCTAATTGGAAAACATTCGCTCGATATATTTTATTTTTGAAAATAGTCTCTTTTTGAGTGTTTTTTTGGTTTTGCGTTTAATATATTTGATTTTATGTGTCATATTTTACTATCAACACGAAAATCTTGTTTATTAACCATTGTAAGTTGGAAAATGACTTAAATGCAATATTGTAATTTTAGTCGATTTTAATCTTAAAATTAGACTCGTTCTGAATCGTTTCGCGCGCATTTTGGCGCACGCGATATTCAACTTTATGAAAGTTAATGTATGGGTTATTATAATTGCAAAGCCACTGTGTGCCTAAGGAAGGCCTCGTCTTAAGGGGGAACGAATCGTATCCTCTACGAAACGCACAACTTAAGATGGTTCTTCTTATTTTTTAATTAAAGGTATTAAATAAATGTGATTAATGGCATTTTGCAAACATAGATGAAGTTAGAGCGAACATAGTTAGATAAAATATAGTTTCCGGATATACTTATTATAAAGGTATAAAATCTAGGTAGATAAATATATTTTGTATGTAGGATCTAGCTATAGGCATACATAAATTAATCAAACCCGAATTTTATCTTTTAACCAGCTTTTGGCCACGACTTCGTCCGCGCTGACCACCTGATAGCGTTGCATTTTAGCTAGTGATTTTACGCCGATCGAGTGTTATCTTTTTCGATAGATCTGCCAGCGTAGCAGTGTTTAATCGCGGGCGACGCCACTTAGTTGAATCACAAGTGCGAGGAGCGTGACGTACTGTTTAATCACAAAAACATCGTGTCGCGCTCCTCGCACCTGTGGTTCAACTAAGTGGCATTGCGCGCGATTAAACACTGTATAATACACTGACTAATATAGATATAATAACTCAACCAAGTGTCAGCTGGCGCACCCACGATGGGCGTTGGTGTGAGCGGCTGGGAAAGTGGGGAAAAATAATAATAATTAAGTAACAGTACGCCGCGTCGGCTAAAACCTTTTTTATACACTGTTGAAAATAATCGTCAGCTGCATTGTGGGGGGTGAATTATGCGTCAGCTGCTTGAATGAAATTGCTTAAAAAAAGTCATGGTAAGCTGGCTGATTTTGATATCGACTGTTGATCTTGTACTATTAATCACTGAACCAACCGTCAGCTGCACATGTAGCGGCTGGTTTGGCTGATTTTGATATTGATAGTAGATCTCGTACAGGTAATTAGTAAACTAACCGTCAGCTGCTCAACTAGAGGTGGGTGTGGGTGTGAGAGATTGCGAAAGCGGTAAAAAAAAATTGCGCCGACTGAAATTGAGAGCATAAATACACAGACAAACATTTTTAATACTTTGATTATTTTAACCGGCCCATAAAGAATCTTTTTGACCATATGTCAAGGTTTTTGTATAAATACTGATAGAAAAATGTTCATTAACGTAATATGTACTTGTATTATACTGGCTGTATAATAATTATTACCTATAAAATATCAGAAACCAACCCATAAAAGAAATTTAATGGACCGTGACAGCAACACTTACTAAATTTTTAACAACTTGATGAAAAGTAATCAAAACACCGTTATTTTTTATAGCCAACAATCAATTAGGAAATGAAAATTGTGACTGATATGATACCTGATAAGTTACATACATAAGTTATTTGCGTTTATTAAAGACATGAATAATGCACCGAATTTAGTATGGTCTACCAATTCTAATCCAGTATTTAAATATATGTAAAGAGGCTTTCTGCATTACAGAAATAGAAAAGTGCTCTCACCTCTTTCAAAAGCTTGAAATTTTATTGCAATAACACCTAGACAGACCAAAATTCTACTGGCGTAGTTGACTCCCGAACTTTAAGTCACTAGTAGTAACACTAATGTTATGAACACTTTGGGGTGTTCATTTATTGCGTAAGGGGGGGGGGGGGGGGGCAGACCATACCTTTAGGGTCTAGATATTTCTTACGTTAGATTATGTTGCTAGTCCAGATTCAAGGGTGGTTCTTTTTTCCTCAATTTTAGTCTTGTTTTAGGAGAACCTACCAATAATTTCGGACTTTTATGAATACTTCCTTTAAAATTTGATCTTACGTATGATTAATTGGGGGTCGTGGGGGATCAAACAAATCTCATTATTTCTTACAAAGGGGGGACGGGATCAAAAAAGGCCAAAACTGTCGCCCCTTTAGGTGTAGATGGATATATCTTTTTTAACGTGTTGTAGTCAACTATGCTACAAATAAAAGGTTTTAGGCGTGATTGTTATTTAAGCTTTTCAGAGAGTTCCAGGGAGGTTACCATATAGTTATTTAAATTACGAATACATTTAACTTCCAGTCACGTCCTCTTGCGTCTATTCCCCAAGAACGAAAAACAGCTGGTAGCCTTGAACCAGCTCCAGGACCCTGATGTGGACGTGCTGAAGAGGAGCAGAAGCCTGAATGATAGCTTCGACATGGTGGTGCCGCGGGACAAGAAGAGCTTGGTCCAGGACTTCGCCGCATTAAACGGCTTGGACTATGAAGTGAAGCATGAGAATTATGGCAGGTAAATAGCAGATATTATGATAGTGCAACTTTTCCAGACACGCCCTACTTGGTATTTTACTAAGAATGTGGGAGCAGCCTTAGATAAAAACAAAAAGAGGAAGATTCGGTACCAACTTTCCACGCGTGGTCCTTCAAAACAGAGTCCAATACACTGAATCGGAAAACAGGTTCTTCTTAAAAATCTAAACAATGACCCGCAAAACTGCATATACAGTTTGACTGTAGGATCCAAGTCTCTTATACAACCAAAAGTAGATAGTACAATTAGCTACACTATTGCTATTGCTGCTATCTCTGTCGTTCGGTGCCGCTCGTTTGTTCATGTAGTTAGGTCTATTTTTCAGTTGACGATATAAGAACGTACCATATCTTCGTCCTTTTTTATATTATGATTTTTTTACATTGGACTTACGCTGGACATTACCGGTCAATAAGATCTACAGGTTGCTCGCCCAAAAAGCGGGATAGTGCAAGTGCGGTCTATCCAGAAAAATCTACATGATTGATACAAGGATTGAATAACACATAAATTACGATACCTTCAACCATCAACATGACGTCATATCCAGTAAATTAATTCTCCCCAAATTCTAACCCAACCTTATTAATTTTATTACCACTTCCATTGTTATATTAACTACTTAAATATGCAATTCTCTCTTTTTAATTTAAGATTTCCAAATTTTTTATCCTTATGAGCTATGAATGTTTTAAAATATAAGTGAATGTCGGAAGACGCTGGTATCTATTGTACAGTGCTACACACTAGCATAGATGCCAACGGCTATCCTTATTAGTTAAGACTCACCTTTGTATTTATGTTTTTAAGTCTATTTAAGGATAATTTGTTATATGCTTTATGTAATAAAGAAAATTTTTACTTTTTACTTTTACTTTATATCGAAAAATAATGTCCACACAAAATTAACCGCTTATAGCCGGTTTCAAATTTGGGTTTTCGTATACCGAAAAGTACTCTCGTCTCCCCCATCGCTTACCCCTCTAATACCCGTCACGGAATGAATCGTCTTTATATCGGTACCGAAACAGGAAAACGGTGAAATAATGGTACAGAATTCAAAAAGATTCCATAAGGGCTACCGCTATTAATTTTGGTAATTTTATAGGTTATCGGTAACGATTTCAATCCCTGGGTTGACACCACACAACTGGCTCCAACTCTCGGTGTGGATCTTGCCAACGATCTTGAACTGACTAACTGTGTAAACGTTTTAATTTAAACAGTAACTACAAATACCATTTTTATAAGAAAAAAAAGCATATATTAGGTAGTAATCTGCATGATGCGAAGAGTCTTGTGGGTTTTCCTTTTATTTTGAAGAAAAAATTGTAAATTCTTTGTCCATTTACGACAATATAACTGCTGCAGTTTTTACAGAAACAATTTAAAAATTTATAAACTATGAGACAAAATTATATATACCTATATACTTCGACCAAAATAAAATAAATGGACGGGCCATAGCGTACAGATTTTTGAAGTCTGTAAAGTGAGCGCCGGCTCTCACTTCATCTCTGTCTCTGTCTGTTAGAAGAGTGACACGTACGCTTATTATTACATGCCATCCAAATAACTGACGAAAAAATACCTTCTTGTGCATTTACAAAGTGCAAAAAGCAAAATAAACATAAAAATAAAAATTAGGTATTGAAGTATATATCCAATTGCTGAGACTCGTTATGAGTGAGGAAACTGTAAAGACAAGGCCCGTCTATTCATTTTATTTTGATCGAAGCCAAATATATGGTTTTCTCAGTTTTTGTAAATCAATTTTATTTTATTTATAATCTAAATATAAATATAATATGTAAATAAATAAGGTAACAGACGTGTTCCGAGTGTGAACTATGAAATGCAAGTCACATTCCACACCCGGTACACCCGAGTTTCACCGAGGGTGATTGCGAAAATAGTGTGCTTTTTTTATTATTTTAGATATTTTCGCACTATAGTGCGTATAATATAGCTTGAGCCCTGTGACAGCAGGACATCGCTACACAATTTGTATTTCTAACTCTCTTTCTCATGCTCAAATATGTATAGCGCTGACAGCTGTCACAGGGCTCAAGCTATATTATACGCACTATAGTCATCCGCAGTGACCGACGTATATATAACAGCCATCATGGCTGAGCCATGTTGCAGTGCGCAACAAACTGACTAGAATGTTAGTTCGTTGACAGTGCGTGCTTATGGCTTTGTTCCTAGGGATGTCCTCGGCCACTAGGGAGGGGAAAACTCAACATTCTGGCGAAGTTCGTATGAACAAGCACGCGAGCGCGAAGCCACCGCGAATCGAATAGCAAATTTCAAATTTAAATCAAATTCAAATAGTTTATTTTGTAAAGAGGTATACATAATACACTTTTTACAAGTTTTTAAAATACGTGTCATAGAATAACAAATGTACGTGAACTGAATTAAAGGTTTATTTAATTTATGTAGCAATATATATACGATTAAACTGATAAGTAAAATCTATAATTATACAAAGTTAAATCCAATCAACCACCCGAGTACATACCGGAGACCCGGCCAGGGACCAGGAACAAGGTTCAATGATCACCAACCGAGCCCCCAGCACGAATCCAGGCGGCCGACCAAATCCCATCCTATATACTACATACTAATAGGTTAGATATTTAAATACATGCCTACCTCCGTCCATTCGATTAGTGTTGCTAAGAAGAAGGGCAAGAAACTTAGCAAGGTCATGCCTTTTTTTAAACATATCAGTTACATACTAAAACTTATACGAGTACTATACAAATTACTTATATCTAATTTAACTAAAGGATAAGAAAATACAAGACAGCAGGGCGCTATTCTCGCAACATTTTTCACACGCTTTATGTTTCATACGATTTCGTTAATTGCGTGATAAGTAAAACTCCTTGAAAGAAATGTAAAACATTTTAACGAATCCGGACAAAAGGGTTTTATTTTAAATGCTTGATACGTTTCTGTGCAAAGAGCTTCTAAAAATCACCCGTCTTTGGCCTTCGCAAATTGTCGCATGTGCCAGAATTACCATCCTGGAATTCAAGGTGATGAATTTTTCCGATGGACTCACCTTAAGGGGCTATACCGTGAAAATTGACACTTTTTAAAGTTATTTATCTGCTCTTTTAATGAAGTTCCAAGTAAAATAAATTAGTATAACAATTTTGGGACCTTTTACTAGAATTTGGTCTATCAGAAACGCGATAGGAGGAATTTTATTCGATAGAAATAATTATTGAAATCAGGTCTAAATTTACACTTTTTTTGATATTCTGACAAATTAGGATAGCACACAGACTTGAAAAATATTTATTTAGATGGGTTTTAACTACACCTAAATTACCGGTTATGGAATTTTTTGTAGCTATTTTAGTTAATTTTGAATTAATTTAAAACCGACTTTTTGACAATTTTCCCCGATTCCGTCCCTTTCGCACTGCGGGTCTTTCTGCCTGGAGTAACGGGGACCTTTGCTAGCACGGTATATGACCTTAAGTCGTTTTCACAGGACGTTTGAACATTTGGAACGCGCTCCACGCCGGAGATCTGGCGGTGGGTTCAGAGTGTTCGGATACAACAACTACGCAGCCGTAAGTACTAGAACATTTATTAAATCAACCCAATTTCATGTTTCTTTACTTTTTAGGGTTCCAACGGTTCCAAGGGTAACCAACGGGACCCTATTACTAAGACTCCGCTGTCCGTCTCTCTATCCGTCTGTCACCAGGCATCTATAATAATGTCAACTGTCTTCAAAAGAGAACGCGGCCGCAACATTTTCGTAACCTTTCTTATCTACCTCCTTATGTTCTGCCCAAATGCAACAATATTTATGGAAAGCGCACTTGGAACTACATGCTACCTGAAATCTTAAATAGTATACCAGATACCAGGTAAAGTGTTGCAAGACATAGATGTCAAACCTAAAAAAGTAAGAAAAATCATGAAGAGACATCTATTGTCTTGAACTAATTAATTATGTCAGTTAAATGTTTTTTATTATTTACTTGTATTTTTTGTTATGTACTGTACCACTAAGAAGTGGCTCAGAAATCACATTTAAACCCACTAAGGGTTTACGTGATTTTCTTTTTTATAAGACAAAAATATGTACAAAACATGATAATTAGATAAATAAATTAAAAAAAAAATTAGAAAAAATCTCATGAACTGTGATAGTAAGACAGTTGAAATTTTCTCCTACGTGAAAATACTCATACACAATTGTTTCCAGATGCAAGAGTTCCTGCAAGCTACGGCGCGGCAGCACCCTGAGCTCGTGACCCTGCAACCTCTCAGTAGAAGCTTCGAGGATCGCCCCATTAACCTGGTCAAGATCTCCGCAGACCCTGACGCCGGGAACCCGATTATTTTCGTTGATGCTGGTAGGTACCCTCGATGGTGGTTTTTATCTCGATACGCAAGAAAAACTTATGTGTACTCTGGCGATAAAAGTGTATACAGTCACATTTCAAATACTAATAAAGACCTTCCATTGCCATTTTTACTGTTCCGTAGTACCTGAAAGGTAAAAAAAGGAATCTATATGGTGAGACTCCGTTGTCCATCCATCCGTCCGTATGTCACAGCCTTAGCACCTTAAATATACAGGCTTGACATTTGACACAAAAAACAGCATTAATTTGCCCACATAAGATGGTACAGCTAATGCCGGGCTCGAGGTACCACCATCTTACTTGGAGACCCCTCGAAGTAATTCAGGGAAGAGTGAGAGGACAGCTCACAGGCAAAAAACCAGAAGGCCCACCATGCCTGGGACCGATGGATGGCGGTATATCCATCCCTAATAGCCGGGCCTTATATGGAACAGACTGGTGACGGGCAGCGGCGTCACTGATGCGAGGGTTCCGGAACCGCGCTCACCAACCCACCTGCCCAGCGTGTGTAGGTATGGGCAATTCTTCCAGGATGACCGCCGGGAGCGGCAAAGTCCTGGAAAGGCTTATGTCCAGAAGTGGACGAACTAAGCTGATGGAAGGTAGAAAAAAATTAAAAATTTGAAAATTTTCACAATATTTCCAATAAAAAAAAGAAAAAAAAAATTAAAAACCTTAAAAATACAATGTGATATCAAATTGTAGATATTAAAGAGTTGATTATAAAAATATATAGCTTAGCTATATTTACTGGCACTGATTTCAAAAAATCTTTGGAAAACAACAAAATTTATGTCCCCCCTTATCTCCGAAACTGGTGGACGGAAAAATATGAAAAAAATTATAGGTCATAACTGGCCAATTATAGAAAAAATATAGCAACTTATAAATGAAAAAAAAAAAGAGAAAAATAAAAAAAAAATATATTATATTATTGGTATCATATTGTAGATATTAAAGAGCTCATTATGAAAACAAATACCTTAGCTATATTTACTGGCACCGATTTCCAGAAATCTTTGAAAAACAACAAAAAAATGTTTTGTTGTTTTTCAAAGTTTTCCTCCGAAAAATAAGAAAAAAAGTATGGTAATATGTGCTTACGTAAAGATTACAAGAAAAATAAAGCAGTGGAGAAATTCACGAGAACAAAATTACAAATTAAATTTTTCATCCACGCCTCGCAATTGACCAGTTTTTAAAAGGAAGTTTACGTTGTGGTTAAAAGAATTGCTTTTCTACAAACTGAAAAAAAACGTAGATACGTAACTTAAAATTTACGAACTATTAAATTACTTTTAAAATACTTTTAAACCAGCATGACAGAATTACGATATTTGTTCAATTACGAGAGGTATAATAAGATAATATATTTTTCAATGCAAGTGCTCGTAAAGGCCCACTTTTTATGCATCAAAACCGAACAGAAAGTCGATTATTTTGCCCTAGGGCTTTATTATTATTTTTTTTTTTATTTATTTACGATGGTTGGCTAACCTGCAACCTTTCCTGTGTACCATAAATGTTACACTTTTTTTCCACTGTTTAACGGCTCTGGAGAGTCCTTTTGAGACAATAATAATTCAAAGTTCACAAGATTATATTTGTTTTATTTCCTCACACTATGCATTGAAAAACGTAGTATGATACACGGGTGTAAAAGCAATAAATTACTCGGTTACGTTTAAAACACTCGCTACGCTCGTGTTTTAAATCGTCCTCGTAGTTTATTCCTTTTCGCCCTTGTAGCATAAACTGCTATTATAGCAACATCCATCGCATCACTTTGGATAGGTATTATAAGTATTATTACAGTGCATTACTAACTATCAATTCGAAACAAATATCAATCATCGGCCCAGGATTCGAACTTCCGACCTCTTGATTTCACGACAAGTCCACTTCCAAAAATAAGCCTCCGCTGTCCGTCCGTCTGTCACGGGGTGGTCTACAGCTTCAGCCGTTATAGGTTAGTCAGTTGAAATTTTTACAGAATACCTGTTACTATGGCTTCCATAACGGCAAACAATTAAAAAAAAATTACACGTATGCCACCGTACAAAAAACGACGAAAACATATATATTTTTTTATATAATTTAAACGTAACCGAGTAATTTATTGCTTTTACGCACGTGTATCATACTACGTTTTTCAATGCATAGTGTGAGGAAATAAATAAGTAATAATTTACTTAAGTAAGGATGTGTAAAAGGCCCTAGAAAATGCTTTACAGCGAACCCGGTCGGGCATAATAAAGTTATATGTAATATGTGGATAAGTACAAGTGTTTTTCTAAAACAATGTTTTATAAATTCCACCAAGTGCCAACAATCACTAGCATCTACTATAAGTAATAATTATTTCAGCTCTATCTTAAAAACTCAGTTTCAAAGGTCAGATTAGCATATACTTTAAAGTAATTCAACAAATACTAAAAACTAGTCACGTGCGAGTAGGACTCGCACCCTGAGGATTCCGTGCCATTTAAGTAGGTAATTTTTCGAAAACCTATTTTGTCTACAATAATTCATTTAACTTCTCCGTCATAATTAACCCAACTAAAAACTCGAGTGAACAGACTCACGATTGTGCCTTTACTATTTCATGTTTAATACAATACAATACAATCATTTATTCTCCATATAACAGTGTCCGTTATACATGGTTTGTTAATTTAATTAAATTAAATTAAATTAAATTAAATTAAAATTAAAATTAACATTATAAACGTATTATTACATAAGATAAAATTAAAATATTGTAGCCGATTCTGAAGGCTTTAATTTTAGTTTTAGTGCTGTCAAAACTAAATTTTCATCATTGCAAAATAGTTCATAAGTGTTAAGAACAGAAGCTAAATTACTTTGGAAAAATTTAAGCCTTGACAGCACTAAAACTAAAATTAAAGCCTTCAGAATCGGCTTTACTATCAAACAATTGATAGAAGTCGATAAAAATATACATATAAATAACAAAACCAATTAAAAAAAATCAAACAATAATATCAATTTACATAATATAACAAGTTACATAATAACGTTCTTCTTAAAATATTCTGTTCTGTTAAGCTAATAAGTCTGTTAAGCTAATAAGTCTGTTAATCTTTAACTGTTAACGTTTCTTTATTTTTATAAAGATACTGTGTGATAATTTTGGAAAAACTATCTGTCTATAATAAGTCTACTTATCATTTTACTGTTTATTTTTTCTTGTAAGACTGTTTGTTTTTCAAAATAAAATAAAATAAAAATAAAAGTAATATACTTAAAAAATTCGAACAGAAATTGTAAACCTACAAATTGTATAAAACAAAACTGCAAAATTAAGTTGGCTGAGTATTTGGGGATGTAACCTTAAAACTACATCATAAATCGGTGTTTTCAGTATTTGCTGTTTAAATACAACATATGGTACATAATATACATAAATTACAAATTCCTAACTACTTTGGTCTTTGAGATTGACCCCGTAACACAAATGGTCTAAAAATGTCAACTTTGATAGCCTCCCATTTCTTTATGTTCAAAGATAAAAAAAAAATAAAAATACATTTATATTCTATAATGAGTTTTATGACACCCAACATTTTGGGGTAAAAAACAAATTTTTTTTTCGGCTCCATTTTCGTGTATGAACAAAAAACTTTTATTTTTAATTTAAAATTCGGTTTTGGGTCAAAATTTTACACAACATATCAAAATTTCAGGTCTCTATCTCATTCCATCTAACAATTAGAGACCCCTGACATACGGACAGACAGACAGATTGACAGCGGAGTGATATTAATAGGGCTCCGTTTTGCCTTTTGAGTACGAAACCCTAAAAACTAGGGTTCTGTACTCAGAGGCTGCCGAATCGTATCTCAGGCACTAGCATTTTAGCGCCTTGATGTATTTAAGGCATCTATTTTGTTGTCATTTAGCATAATGTTTTAGGGTTCCGTACCCGTATTGTGAGGTCGAGTCCGACTCGCACTTGGCTAGTTAAGGTTCCGTACCCAAAAGGTAACCAACGGGACCCTATTACTAAGACTCCGCTGTCCGTCTGTCCGTATGTCACCAGGCTGTATCTAATGAACCGTAATAGTTAGACAGTTGAAATTTTCACAGATGATGTATTTATGTTGCCGCTATAACAACAAATACTAAAAAACAGAATAAAATAAAAAATTAAGGGGGCTCCCTTACAACAGACATGTTTTTTTTGCCGTTTTTATAGTACGGAACTCTTCGTGCACGATTCCGACTCGCACTTGGGCGGTTTTTATTTTTATTAATCACAATCTGCTCCAGGTATCCACGCCCGTGAGTGGGTGTCTCCAGCAATGGCGCTGTACCTCATCCATCGCCTCACCAACGACCCTGCAGCCAAGGACAACGAACTGAGAGGAGTCGACTGGCATATCCTGCCGGTGGTCAATCCGGACGGGTACGAGTTCACCAGGACTAGCAAACAGGTGAGTTGTGATATGTAAAAAGATAAAACACAGTATCCTGCTAGTGGTCAATCCGAACGGGTACGAGTTCACCAGGACTAGCAAACAGGTGATTTGTGATATGTAAAAAGATAAAACACAGTATCCTACCGGTGGTCAATCCGGACGGGTACGAGTTCACCAGGACTAGCAAACAGGTGAGTTGTGATATGTAAAAAGATAAAACACAGTATCCTGCCGGTGGTCAATCCGGACGGGTACGAGTTCACCAGGACTAGCAAACAGGTGAGTTGTGATATGTAAAAAGATAAAACACAGTATCCTGCCGGTGGTCAATCCGAACGGGTACGAGTTCACCAGGACTAGCAAACAGGTGAGTTGTGATATGTAAAAAGATAAAACACAGTATCCTGCCGGTGGTCAATCCGGACGGGTACGAGTTCACCAGGACTAGCAAACAGGTGAGTTGTGATATGTAAAAAGATAAAACACAGTATCCTGCCGGTGGTCAATCCGGACGGGTACGAGTTCACCAGGACTAGCAAACAGGTGAGTTGTGATATGTAAAAAGATAAAACACAGTATCCTGCCGGTGGTCAATCCGGACGGGTACGAGTTCACCAGCGGGCCTATTATGTATCTCTAGTTGCCTTCTGGACAGGGTGTCTATCATCAAAAACATAGATATGCTATCGAATTCCGATTGTCTAAGGATATGTTCGCACTTGAAGTGACGACACAGTTCGTAAATAGTTCAATACCCACTAAAATTTGATGCATTAAATAGCAAAAAATATATAATTCTAGGTACGCTCACGCGCAGTGCGGGAGGGGCGGATTCAGGGCAAAATATAAATAAAACCGGTCAAGAGCGAGTAGGAATCGCGTTCTGAGGGTTCCGAAGTAATGTAATTAAATAATTTAAACATCTCATTTTTGTTGAAAATTAACCTACTAAACTGCTGCCATTAATTCGAGAGAATGATGACAGATGGAGTGTGGTGATATCTCGAAAAAATACTACAAGTCAACAAGAGCTTCTTCACGACAAAAATAAATAAAGGCACGTTAAAAAAATATCAACGGTACAACAAATGGGACGAAATAAATCCAAATCATGATTATTTAAACTTTTTTTATAAATAAAAACCCTGGAATAGAATATATATACGATATTATTATTTGGTAAGGTATATCAGTTTTATAATACGACAACACTGCCTTACACTGCAGATATTATAAACCTTTTACTGAAATGTCGATTCAAAAAGTCGAGGATTCATACTGCAGGCATTATGATTGCTGATTTGACAGAAATAACTTGACAGTATCGCTAATAGACAACTTTTCGCCAAAAATAATAATTTTTGCGCTTTTTTTTAACTTTTACGTAGAAATCGAGTCAGCTGATTCATTAAGTTTTGTACTAGGAAGTGGAAAATATATACGACAAAAATAATTTTTATTAACAAATGGGACCTTTTAACGATATACAATCTACCCTAAAATCATCATGATAAATATAAAATATTGAAATGCAAAACAGTAAAAAAAATGTTTTATCCCCTGACATTTGCAAACGTCATCATTCTCTCGAATGAACGGCCGGAGTTTAGGTACGTGTTCACATCTCATTCAATATCTCAACAATATCTCATTTCGTCTAAGAGCTAGACCTGACATACGGACGGACAAACAGACAGAGACAGACAGACAGACAAACAGTGGAGTGATATTAAGCTGCAGGTACTCGCCAACGACCTTGAGTCGACTTGTGTTGGTACAAATATCGACAGACTATATTGAAATAACGTTCATAGCAGCGCGCACGATTATGATGTTGCTGGGTCTCCGGATAGCGCAAAATAGGGAAAAATAATACTTTTCACATGGACGCGATGGACGGAAAAAAAATTCCATTGGTGATTTTTTCAAGAAATATTTTCCTTGTATTTTAGTGCAAGAACCATACCATTTGTGGTTTCAAATAAATAAAATTTTACTTAATTTTAGTCTAAAAATAGCTTGACTTTAAACAATATTTTCATACTGTTCTTTGAACGCAAGAATAATTTTCAGAAATTATTTTTTACGTTTCCGTAGTACCTAAAAGGTAAAAGGAACCTTTATGATGAGACTCCGTTGTTCGTCCGTCCGTCCGTATGTCACAGCCTCATAACTTTAGCACCGTTAAAGATAATTACATGAAATTTAACACAAAAATAGCATTAATTTGCCCACATATAAAGGTGTAAGAATAATATGAAAAATTTGAAATTGTTCAAAATATTTCCAAAACAAAAGTGAGAAAAATAAAAAATATTAGCCTAAAAATACAACATGGGTATCAAATTGTAGGTATTATAAAGTATATATATATACTTTTAATATATTTACTGACACTGGTTTCGAGAAATCTTTAAAAAACCCCAAAAATATGTATGTCCCCCCCCCCCCCCCTTATCTCCGAAACTGGTAGACCGAAAAATATGAATAAAATGACAATTATAGATCATAACTGGCCAATTACAGGAAAACTATAGCGATTAAAAAAAATCAGCACTAATGAGAAATATAAAAAAAGAAGCAAAATAAATAAAAATAATATTTTATAAAAATACAATATGGGTATCAAATTGTAGGTATTAAAAAGCTTATTGTAAAAATATATACGTTTAATATATTTACTAACACTGGTTTCAAGAAATCTTTAAAATGCCCCAAAAATATGCATGTCCTCCCCCCTTATCTCCGAAACTGGTAAACCAAAAAATATGAAAAAAAAATTGTATTATAGATCATAACTGGTCAATTACAAGAAAACTATAGCGATTCAAAAATTCAGCGCTAATGAGAAATATAAAAAAGAAGTAAAATAAATAAAAATATATTTTACAAAAATACAATATGGATATCAAATTGTAGGTATTAAAAATCTGATTTTAAAAATATATACTTTTACCATACTTACGGGCACTGGTTTCGAGAAATCTTTAAAAAACCCCCTTATCTCCAAAACTGGTGGCCCAAAAAATATGAAAAAAATCATGGTAATTGTGTTTACGTACAGATTACAGGAAAAATAAAGCGGTTGAGAAATTCGGGAAAAAAAATGACAAAATTAAATTTATCATCCACAATACGGAACCCTAGGTACGCGAGCCTGACTCGCACTTGGCCGGTTTTTTTTAAATAGATAGGGTGATTCAAGAGGAAGGTTTATATGTATAATACATGCCCGTGCAAAGCCGGGGCGGGTCGCTTGTAGCTCATATAAAATGTCATAGGTAAGTTTTTTCAGCAGGCGATTACATCTTTGATCCATATGGACGAACAAACAGACAAGTGAAGTTAAATAAAGAGGAATCACCAGCCCCCTCTGTGCACACAGTCAGTTAAAATAGAAGCGAGGATTTTCCCCAAACTTAGGGAATACTGATTTCATCCGGTAACATTCTGTTGTCATGGAAACGGATTCATTATTATTAGTGTGGAATGTTTTTTTTTTTGGAATTTTTATGGCCTGATTGCAAAGACCTTTAATCCACGTCTTCATTTATTGTGTGTGTCCTTTGTACAAATTATGTTGTTTCACATTATTTTATTTTTTTAATGGTATTTTTTATGTATTTATACAGCGGTTTATAGGTTTTTATGTCTTTCAATAATTATGTTTTATGGTGTGACATGGGTGTGACCGATACGCATGGAATTAGTATGTACTGAATACGAAAGTATGTACTAAATACGTAAGTACATACTAATTGTACTAAATACGTAAGTACATACTAATTCCATGCCGTTACGTAGAAAATTTAGTAAAAGTAGGAGTAACAAATATTTGAAAAATATATTTTCTCTCCATTTTTATTGAAAATCAAATGTATTTTTTACTGGGAAACGTCTTTGCATTATTTAATTGTGTGAATAATATTTAACAATTCAATTATTTTATTGGAGAAATCTGCACGAATAGAAAGATAAGATTTCATGGTAGAAATGTGTGATCATGATTTGGAACTGCATCACAACCGATTGCTTGATTCTTGATCTTGATTCTTCATGAGACTCTCTCTTGGTAGTTCTAAGACTAAAGTTTATTGTTCTGAGGACTAACCCCCCGGCCATAGCTTCAGGCCTCTGACGGCGCTTCTCACTGCGCTTCCAGGCGGTTTTTGCGTCGGGCTGTGCCCTGCCACGACATCAGTCGGCGCCTTCGAGCGCATCGGATGTATAGCGCGCTCGCTCGCTCAAAGCGCTCGACAATAGGTTCGTCCTGTGCGCTCGATCACTGGTGTGGCTCCCCGCCTCCCCGCACACTGCAAGTCACTCGAAGCCGGACAAGACGCGTGAGCGCCGAACCATGGCCGGCTCTATAGAACTTCATACATTTGTTCTCTTCGCCGGCGCCGTCGCAAGAACCACTTGGCGCGCCTCTCGAAGCCTGAAGCTGTGGCCGACCGGTAAAGGCTGTAAAATTGACTTAATACCAAAGATTTCAAAAGTTTAGATGAGCCCTGGCAGCTAAAATCTATTGCATTGTTTTTGAATGTGTGCGTTAACATAATGCCGACGCGCGCACACTTATGAGTGCGCAATCTGTCTACCTACGGTTAGCAAACTGATTAGACTATTAAAGTTGTTAAAATGATTAACTTGGCGTCCAACTATCACTGTGTTCAGATGAGCAGTGATTTCAATCCAAATTCCAAACGTGTGAGACTCACCCATTTAAAGGTGTAAACATTTTGGTGCTGTCATAGTACGGTAAGGGCTTATCTTTACTTTTGAAATCTTTGCTAAATACATGTAAGTTTGCCGATGAGCGAACTGTCAAAACTTGACGTTTCATATGATGGCGGCGTTAGTTCATGCTAAGGCCATGGAGCTAAAGTCTGTTTCTAGTATAGACTTAGGATTACGCCAGTATTTCCTAAGTCTATGGTTTCTATGGCAGCTGGAAAAACTGTACTCGTCAAAATAAACGATATGTCGCATTGATAGACCATCCTATTCCCTATTCTGTATCTTAGGTTGCCAACTGGACAGGGTGCCTATCGTCAAAAACATAGATAAAAACTAAACTTTGCTTTTAGTGGGTATTGAACTATTTACGAACTGTGTCGTCACTTCAAGTGCTAACATACCCTTAGACAATCGGGATTCGATAGTATATCTATGTTTTTGATGATAGACACCCAGTCCAGAAGGCAACTAGAGATACATAAAAGGCCCGCAGGATAGACCAGTCAGTCAGGAAATTCTCTTATTTAATATATGTAGCCAAAATTGTTATACTTACTTATATACAAATTACACAACCATTATACTCACATACACATTTACACATTAAATAAAAAATAATTGTCAGAACACAGCGTAACAGCGTCACAGATTTCGGTTTGCGGCATTATGCTGAGTCGGAGCCTTTTTCTCTTTGCCTCGACACTCATACCACTAGGATAAATTTAAGTAACTTTCTTTTTGTGTTTTAACTTTATTTAATTTTTTTTCTTTTATTTAGTTTTACTTTGTTTGTTTTTTGTATGTATGTGTCGTGTTTTTGGGAAATAAATGTTATATCTATCTATCTATCTATCGATCTCGCCAACGATACATCAATTTAGCCATACAATCTTTATCGCTTGACGCAAATTACTGCATTTCACGGTACAGAGTCATTACGGGTCCGATTTTCCAGCTGAAATTGGTCGATTTTCCAGCTGAAATTGGTCGATTTTCCAGCTGAAATTGGCCGATTTTCTAGTTGCCTTATAAATAGATTTTAGTTTTTCTATGCCACCGGTAAACCCTTGATTAATCATCTTAGTTCTTAGAAGTGCTTCTTAGATTATTACAAGCGATAGAGAATTGCTCGATGCTATCTACAAGCATTGTATTTATTACTATTAGTGTAAAATCTCCATTGGGTGCATTATCGTACATTGTGTGTTGTAAATATACATACATAGTTACATAGCACTTAATTCCCATACCTTAATTTAAAACAAATTGAACTTTTTTTCTCACAGAATATACGCCATTTTAGGACATACAGTAGAGCCACTGAGTGATGGCGCCTATGACGTTTAAATGCCTGCAAAGTATCGTAATTATTTATAAGCAAGTGTGAATTAAAAAAATGTAATACTTCACTGTTGATAGTGATGTACTACTTGTTTCGGTAATTATTTTTCGATTTGAATGTTGCTTAATTGTGCAATAGAATTCGTATAGAAACAAAGAATTTTTTTTTAAAAAGTTTCTCATTTTTTATAGGTCGTGTTTGAGGTCGCCAAGTTACGCAATAATATTTAATTAAAAACAAAACAATGACGAAGTTAAACTAAACGAAAATAAATGATAGTAAAATACTTTTTTCGATTTAGATATTTAAACATCTCTTGGGGGCCCGGGGCACTACACCACATAGCCCTCCGATAGCTACGCCACTGGTTTTGGCACATTTTCCTTTTGTATCATTATGTTGAATGTTGAATGACGTCTCTAATGTTGAGTAAACCCACACTTGATTTTTATTTTTAACCGAAATTTGAAATGTACCTCATCACTAAATGCAGCTGTCATAAGTGCCATCACTCAGTGGCCCTACTTTAGTTTTCATTATTTTGGTATATAAATTAACCATTATATTTTAATGATTTTTTAAAGAATTGTTGGGTATGACGTCACTTGAGAATTTTAGACATTATACTGATTGTGATGTGTGATTACTTATAAAAAAAAGTGGTCTGTCTTCTCATCTGTCATCCATCTGTCAAATCAGTAGGCAGCAAATTTTTATAAATTTATCTTGATAGCAAAGGACACGTTTCTAAACAGCCATTTCTCAAGTGACGTCACACGAAGGCAAATGTAAGTTGCAGCTTTTTCGTAAAAATATTCATTATTATAAGATTTTTTAGACCAAAAGTTCTAAGATACTCGAAATGGTTTTCGAATTAACACACCTTTACATCATTTAATCTAAGCGAATGGGCATTATTACAACTTTAAATAATTGCAAAAATACAATGATAAAACCCCTTCGGCCGTTCAGGAAACCGGAGTTTGGAAACCAGTTTCCTAAAAGGATTTTTTTATCCTTTTACGTAACTGGTTTTCTATAAAGACTTTTTTTGCCTTTAACAGGATAAATGTATGCGCTCACTTTTTGCTTATTGGTCATGCTCATGTAACTCACATCTACCTCCTTTTCTCCAGAACCGTATGTGGAGGAAGACCAGATCTAAGTTGAGCTCCTTCAAGTGTTTTGGAGTGGATGGAAACCGCAACTACGCCTACAAGTGGGGGTTGGTAGGCGTCTCCAATGACCCTTGTGATAAGGAAACCTACGCAGGACCCAAGCCCTTCTCCGAGGCCGAAACCAGAAACGTCCGTGACGCCTTGATGCAGAACTCTAAAAGAATCAAACTTTACGTCTCCCTGCACTCGTATGGGAACTATTTGGTCTACCCTTGGGGTTACACTGGCGACACCTTACCACCACAATGGAAGAAGTTGGATAGGATGGCTAGAGCTGTGTCTAATGCTGTACAAGAGGCTGGTGGTGATCCATTCACCGTAATGAGTGCAGGGAAGTGGTACCCAGCTGCGGGTGGTAGCGATGACTTTGCGTTTGCTGGCGTTGGCGTTCCTTACTCTTACACCATGGAACTTACTGACGGCTTTGAGTTTAATTTCCCTGAAGGGAGTCTGCGCACTGTACTACCGCAATTCTATGAAGGTTTTAAAGCTTTTGCTAGGCAAATTAGGAGAGAGTTTGGTCAGAATAGATATAAGAGAGAAAATTCAGCCGAAAAATGCGCTCTGGGATAAATCAATGTTGAAGCCCTAGTTTAAGATGTTTACAGATATGCTGATTTGGAAATTACACTCTGATATCTTTAGGAAAATATTCTAATCCGGCGATTTTTAAAAAAAAATCAATATAACCGTGTTTTTGAAATAAAAATCGGTAAATTCTGACATTTTATGTTGTTTCTGCAAATTTTATTTTCTACTGTAATAATCTGAATTTCATCCCGTTATCGATTTTACGACAAAAACAAAATAAACGAATATTATTTGAAATAAACATGTACAAGAAGCTGTGCTTAAAGTGAAACTATTTTTTTTTTAAATAAGGGATGAATTTATTTTATGTGATATTTATATCGATTTTAGCTGGTAAGTTTATAAATGCATGAATAGATAAATTAATTACTATAATAAAATTCCAAAAAATTGATTTCTTATTCGTTTTTATTTTAATTTCATGTTTTTGCAGTTCATTCGAGTAATGGTGGTGACTGTGGGTAAGCTATGGGTATTTTAAGCAATTAAGAGGCAGGCGGAGCAATCCTATACTCTATTTTAATATGGCAAATAATGTTTGTAAACATCTTTATAACCTAAAAGTGATGAAATATATGTTCAACTGCAATGTTTGCTGCACAATTAAACATATTAATGTACGTGAGTTCACTTTTATTAGTTTAAACCAAAATGTATAGGTATAAAAATGCTTTCTTACATCATATTTCATCACTTAGGTTACAAAGTTGTTTACAAACATTATTTCCCATATTGGAATAGAGTATAGTCGGAATAAATACACACTACCTTAAGAATATCTATGATTAAAAATGGTTTTGGTATTTCGTTTGTATGAAAGGATTGCTCCGCAGGCCTCTTAAGGTTAAACGTCAGTCCTTCGGTACAAAGTGCACAATTTAACTTTGTTTTTCTTGTTAAAAAACTAAAAGTTAAAAAGATGTTGGTCTATGGCAATTCACGCCAATAGTTCAGTATAAGTAAGGTTTATGAATGAACAGCTTAAAAATACACAAGTAGCTATGATTTTGTTGAAACAAACTTAAAACAGAATTTTAAGCTTGTTTGGATAAAAAAGTGACGAATTGTGCATTTTATTCCAAACTGATGATTTATGAACTTAACTTATACTGAATTTTTTGGCGTGAATTGCTACAGATCCATATCTTTTTCACTTTTCGCTTCTTAACAAAAAAAAAACAAAATTAAGTTGTGCACTTTGTACCGAACGACTGACGTTTAACCTTAAGTTTGTTTATACGCTAGAAATTATTAGGATATGGCCGCTCAAAAGGAATGGAAAGAGCTAAGGAGAATTAAGTGCGACAAAGATGTAATAGCACGTGGTCTGACGTGGATGACATTGCTAGGAGGGCAAAGGTGTGAATAAAGCCTACATATTAGTTAGACTAAAGTAGGGCCACTGAGTGATGGCACCTATGACGTTTAAATGCCTACAAAGTATCGTAATTATTTATAAGCAAAGTGTGAATAAAAAAATGTAATAATTCATTGTTGATAGTGATGTACTTCTTGTTTCGGTTATTATTTTTCGATTTGAATGTTGCTCTATTGTGCAATAGAATTCCTATAGAAACAAAGTTTTTTTTTTCTTGGAAAAAAAGTTTCTCATTTTTTATAGGTCGTGTTTGAGGTCGCCAAGTTACGCAATAATATTTAATTAAAAACAAAATAATGAAGAAGTTAAACTAAACGAAAATAAATGATAGTAAAATACTTTTTTCGATTTAGATATTTAAACAACTCTTTTAAACTTCGCTCAGGTCGTTAGGGCCGAAAGTATGGTGGTAGTACTTACACGCTAGTAGAGGCGCGCCACGCTCTAAAAACGTTTTATTTCTGGTTCTACCAGTACAGTTTTGGTTTGCTTATATCTTCGAAATGTGACACTTTACGTTAAAGTTTTTTGTTTGTTTGGAAGCCAGCAACTGATTTCTTTGAAAAAAAAATCCAGAACGTCGATTGAGGCCAAAATTTTCAAACCCTTTTATGATCTAAATAGATAAATAAAAATAAAGTCATAAAGTGTTCACAAGCAGTTCGTATTTATTATGATAGTTATGTTAGTAGTATATAGTTCTGTTAGTATTGCTGGATTATTCTAGAGCGTTTGATTGCTTGAACCATGAACTTTTTCTATGTAGACTAAAGTATTACAACTTTTCTGACAGAACGTGTCAATGGTTCCATAATTTCATTCCTCTTTGTCAGGACGATCGCAACAGGTGAGGTTGAATAAAAATGAGGGGTCCAGTGTGAAACCTCAAATTGTCTAAAGGTACTCCACAAGGTTCAATATTATCTCCCCGTTTGTTTAACCTGTACTCAGCAGATTCTCCTGATTGTCACCCGAATGTGCCTTATCATATGTATGGAGATGATACAGATTACATATACAGATTATAGATGATATTTACATTATACAGATTTATAATGTAAATATCATCTATAATCTGTAACATTATACAGATTATAGATGATACAAACAGATTGACAAGTCATGTAAACCTAAAAATATAAAGACAACAATTAATCAATTCAATAACAGTTTGGAGATTCGTAAAGAGAATTTGGAGAGAGTAAATTAGAAAATAATCTTGAAACCTGATAAATCTATTTTTATGACAATTGGTAGTAAAAAAAGTGGAGAAGTTTAAACCCATTGTTTTGACAAATAACCTTACTTAGATGGAAAAAAGATACAGTATGTTAATGAAGCAAAAAATTTAGCAGTCGCCTTCTATAGTAACCTTAGCTTTGAAACTTACATTAACAAAAGGATTAAGGCCGCATTTATTCGTTTTAAAAACATTGTTTAAACTACGTATTTATATCATGACAGAAGTCAAGCAGAGAATATCTGATGCTTTAATACTGTCTTTATTTGAATATGCTCCTAGCGTTTATGGAGCAAGAATCACTCAGAAGGTCAGCAAAAAAATTTAGAAAGTTCAAATTGCATGCACTCTTTTCTGCTACCGTATACTTAAAAGAGCTAGAATAACTCCATGTCTTAACAAAAATAGGATACTCAACATAAAACTCAGAAGGGAGTTGGCGTTTGCTTGTCAAATTTATAAAGTAACTAACACTCACATAAACCAGTATACAGTGCTACAAGGATCTTATGACGCGTAGATTGGTTGTGTCCAAAATCGGAACTAACGCTGCTACCGTACTCCTTGTTTCACAGCTGCGCCCCCTTGTCACTGTCATCCACGCGCCATCAGTAGCACTGTATTTATGGGAAAAGTTGTCCTGGGCAGGGCACAACCATAATTTTAATACGTGGTCACGTGGGCGCTTGTTGATGGGTACACTGTTGGTAATGCTCTAAGGGTACACTACATCGTGGCGAGGCGTTCCGGGGCTCGTTCCGGTACGCCACGACTCGATGCTGGAATAACATTCCTCCGCCCATTCAGTCAGCAGCTACGATAAAAGATTTCAAAGTAAAATATACATAAACAGCACCTTCGTGACAAGCAAAATGATAATGTAAAAGGAAAAAAATGTAGTTGTATTCAAATGTATTACTTAATAATATTTGTTATTTAATATAAACATTTAAAAAATTGTTATTTATATAAAAATTGGGGGGAGGTGTGGGCAGGAGCGGGGGCTAAAGTAAAGATTTTTATTTGTTACTATGACACGCTGTGCTGTATTACCGGAAACAATGGTTGTATTTGTTTTTTTCTAAAGTTTTTATACTTGATGTTTTTTTCCTTCTATAAAAGCTAGATATCAATGATATAATTAAAACCTCATGGTTATCCTTGATTTAAAAACTGTAATGATTGAAGCTTTTTTTTATGTTTGAAAAGTTGTATGTATTTGAAGTTTTTCTGTGATTTTTGGTGGAATAATGCGTTTTTTGTATATGTATTTTTCCAACTTCTAGCTGCAGAGGCGATCCTAGGAAATGCTTTAGCTATATGCAAAATCAGCTTACTAAACACGGTGATGAGGCCGCGTGTATCGAAGACGCTGCTGTAGGGACCAGCACCGTGAGTTAGAACCTTGTCATTTTGTAATTGCAACTAAATAAATGAAATATGTATCATGATTTCAGCCAATAAATTCATTATTACTTTTCTCACAAATAATTTATTGTATATAGTTTATTCTGCCCAAACGGTTTACAGAAAAATAAAAAAATGTTAAGTGCAAGTATGTCACGTTCCCTGAAGGTTCCGTACCATTCTAATAAGTTAGTAGAATTAAATAAAATTGTAACAGAGGTGTAAAACTATGTTAGTCAAGTAATATTCCAAAAACTTATCAATAACAGCGTCCATTCCGCACGGGAGATTAGCGATCACTGACATGGCATTGGCCCGGTAGGCTAGCGGTAGCATAGTGTGTAATCGCACGCGACGCAACTTAGTTGAATCACAAGTGCGGGGATTAACCCTTAAATGCATCCTGTTGCCAAATGGCAATATATAATTTTTTTTTTATTTTTCTTGTGAAACTGTTTTTTTTCTTACGTACATTTTTCTTCCTGCAAGACTATTGTATGAAAAATAATTACGGAATAAAATAAAAATATGTAAAATTTAGTTTTATTTGCTTTTTTTTAATGTATACAAACATAATTTAGCAGTTGTAAAAAAAATGGTCCCAATCTGAAAATAAGAGGTCGCGAAAAAAAATCATGAAAATTTCATGCTTTTGTTTTACTAAATAGGGTTTTTGTAAACTAGTGTCAAATGACTGTACTAACTGATAAAAAACAGAAATGAAAAAATGAAAAAATAAACGATTTTTTATAATAATTTGAAAAAAAAAATCTTTTTTATTTTATACCAAAAAAAATTTTTATTTTTTATTTTTCCCATAATTCTTGACCACTTCTCTATCATATATCCCACTTTCATTTAAAAAGAAAAAATTATGCATTTAAGGGTTAAACAGTACGTCATGCTCCATGCACTTGCGATGCAACTATAGTGACGTCGCGCGCGATTAAACACCATGCTACCGGGCCTGACCGGTGAAGTGACTGACCGACACCATAGTAATGCCGACACTCTCCCCTCGCCCCTTCTTCGACACAGTGTTGCAGCTAGGAATCACGCGGCGTTTTCCCATTCCCAGCTGAAGTTCTGTTCTCGTCATTTTGCTGCGCTACCATGTTATGTCAATATTCTTTTCGACCAAAAATTCGATTTAGATTATTTTTTAACCATTGATATCGATAGTACTCCTTGTGTAGTATTTTATTTTTCTTCCATACATTTTGTAAAACTTTGAATGAAACGCTGGGGCAAAAGACGTAGTCCAATATTTTTTATTTTATTTTATTTAAGCCTATTAAGCACATCAAAGTAATTCCACTATTACAATATGAAATTCGAAACAAGTGGAATTTTGGGACAGCCTAATATATGGTATTAGAGATATACAAGGTCATTTAGTCAATGGTATAGCACAACTTTTACTATGGAACAAACACTGTATCTCGAAAAAAATATTTAATGTAGTTTTGGTTGATTAAAAATTAATAATAAAAAGGTAAAAATAATAATTTAACTCAAGATATATTTCGGGCCCCACTGGGCCCGGCATCAGTTGAGATTCTATTATTTTTACCTTTTTATTATTAATTTTTAATCAACCAAAACTACATTAAAAATCTCATAAAAAAGAGACAAATATATATTGATCGAAAAAAATATTTACTGTTTCATAGGAAAATGCAATGCCACTCGGCTGAAATTGGGCAGATAATTTTTTTGAGACTTCAGGTTTTGCTCTATAGTAAAAGTTGTTCTATACCATTGACTGAATAAGCTCTTCAAATATGGTTACACCTTATTTCTGTTACACCATGTACACTAAACTAACGAGTATATAATGAAAGTTACTTCTTAGTAGCAATGATACAACATTTTGTGTCAAATATAAACCTATAGAGATAATGTAAGTGTTTTTTCAGATTTTGATATTTCTCTTAGCTCTAAAGAGATATTGCAGTGAAATATTTGACGTCACATCCCCGGCGCGGACATTTGAAGGTCGGGAGCTGCATCAGGTGAAGATATTCAATTTTCATCGGAAGTTCGATAGGACATCATTAAAACCCTAGGAGGCGCTGAAAAAAAAAACTCAGCTTGTCATGGAAACGTTGTGCTTCTTTGTTATTTAATCTAGTTTCAGTTACTTGTTACACTTACGTGTCACTACCTACAGCTGTTGCGTTTACCTGTTTTTTTTTTTTTGTTCAGCGCCTCCCTGACCAACAGGCGTCTTCCAAAGATTTCAAAAGTTCAGATGAGCCCTGGCATCTTAAATCCATTGCATTGTTTTTGAATGTGTGCGTTAACATAGTGCCGACGTAGTCTGTCTACCTACGGTCAACAAACTGATCAGACTACTAAAGTCGTAAAAATTCAAAACTTTAAGTGCACATAAGGCGTCCAACTATCACTGTGTTCAGATGAGCACTGATTCCAAACGTGTGAGCGTCACCCTTTTAAAGGTGGAAACACTTTGGTGCTGTCATACTACGGTAAGGGCTTATCTTTACTTTTGAAATCTTTGGCGTCTTCCCGTGGCGTATGGGGTGCGTGAGCTCAAAATGGAGGGAAAGGATTCAGCAAAATCTCACTAAATCTCATTTGAAGGGGGTTAGTCAAAATATCACGTCAACAGAAAAAAAGTACATAGAAGAATAAGGCTTATGCACTTTAAAGTGGTATGAAGAATACATGAATTATTTAAAAATTACAGGGTAAATCTCACATGAGGGGAGGGGGTGGACCAACGTTTTGAAAAAACAATGGAAAACATACGAAAATAAAGCGAGGTATAAGACAGACAATGCGTCCTGTCTTGTACCTATATTGTTTTTTTATGGGTAGTAATACAAGCTCCGAAAACTGAATAAAAAATGAGGATATTCAATTTATGAATGTTAAATACTAATCTAACGAAAACTTCTGTGCTAATAAATAAATATACGAAAACTACCGAATGAAATACTGAAAATTCCGAAAACTACTGTCAGTTATTTTTATCGTAGATCTTTTGTATGTCATGATTTCTGTTAAAACTAGAGACCTCGCCTCACTCCGGTCCGCTTCGCTCGGCTCCTTATTTTATCTTACATACAAACCTAATACGCTCCTCCTCGCTTCGCCCGTCGTCGCACCTATTTTTGACTTTAGTTCATAGTTTTGTTTTTGGTTATGTTTTTCAAGTTATGTGTAAGTTAGTATTTCTTTTGGAAGTTCAGTAATTTATTCGGAGGTTCATTATACTCTGAATACAGTATACTACAGTACCATTATTCTACGATGTCTACTTACCTATTATTGTAGTAGTGCATGCACACGCACTTTTTCTAGTGTGCGTAACCTCGGGAGCGCTTACAAAACGCGCAACACACACAAAACACGCGCATCTGTACACGTCACTGCTACAACCATAGCCATAGGATATAACATCTATACCGACTAAGCTATTGTCACGTTACAGGTAATATAATAAAATATAATGTTACCATTCGGCTTTTCTTTATAAATATTCAAATAAATATATTTTTTATTATTACCTTTGTATGGCATTTAATTATTTATAGATATGGAGCATATAAATAATAAAAACAATTAATACACGATATATTTCGACTCCTACTGTGGAGTCGTCATCAGTCGAATGAGGTATAAATATGACATATAAAGAATATATATTGTTTTTATTGTTTTTTATTTTTTTTATTTTTTTTTATTTGGGAGTGGTGATAGTAGTGATGATGAATGATGATGATAATGATGATGATAATGATGATGATGATGGTGATGATGATGATGATGATGATGATGATGATGATGATGATGATGATGATGATGATGATGATGATATATAGTGTTTTTTTTGTAAATTATACACATTAATTAATATAAGCAAGATATATTTCGAATCCTTTTGGACTCGGCATCAGTTGCATTGACAATAGATATGACAAAATAAATATAAAAGAAAATATATATATTTTTTTTAATTTTTTTTTTTTAGTGTTGTTTCTTATTTACAGGTAATAATAACTAAAAAAGCCGATAACGATACATTCGAAGCAACTAAGCCGACAATCCTCATCGACGCAGGTCAGGAAGGTGGTACTGAGCCAGTTGGCCTGGCTCTCTTCTTTATACAAGCGCTGGTGGCTTGTGAAGAAAACACAGACATGATTAGAACAACGCGTTGGATCATCCTACCTTCCACGAACCCTGATGGATTGGAGTATGGTAGATTTGTAAGTTAGTTTTATACTAACTTTTTCCCTGCAAGAATAGTATTTCTACCTGTGTGATTGCACTCTACATGTCCTATTAAACACAGCGTTTAAACAGTCTTAGTCCTTCCTTAAGAAGCTTCCAACATGCTCTTGACAACGAAAACTGCATCAAAGCAGTTAAGGGCGCACCGAACGTTTGCTTTTGTCTCTGTCTTTTTCTTTACGAGTAAAGAGTAAAGACAATAACCAAACTTTTGCACTTTTTCAATGTTTTTCGTTGTTATTTCGTGTATAAACGCTCCAGTTGTCTGTGAACTTTGTTTAAGTAAATGAATCATAATAACAAATTACTTATTTATATAAAAAAGGAGGGAAATAGAGGAAAAATTATTTGAAAAAAGGTAACTTTGCGAATTTATTATATCAAGCCAACTTTATCAAATCGTGTTTCCATCGTGTATACAGTCTAGTATATATCCCCAATAATACCAATATATTTCCGTAGATTGTTTACTACTTCACTACTTCAAACAATGGTTATAAAAACGTGTTAGTATGTGTTAAAAGCTCGGTGCGATTCTCAAGTGAAAGTAAATGCAGACTGCTGCTACCTTTCATTTCCAAAGCGAATTCACAATTTTTTATTTGTACAGCATTATTTAAAAATTGTGGAAATTGTAGAACTTGCGGTGCCAAGTTACGAAGTCATACAATTTTTTTTTATTGGATCAGGAGAGAAACATGTGTTTTTCGGAAGCTGCTTTTTTACAACTTGGCATGTAGGGACAGAATTACACTGCGACAGAAGACAACAAAAATTCTTTGATTACGTCATATTTTCATAATTTCCTTGTATATGATCAAAGAGCGTCGGGCAAGGGCTTGCACGCGTTTTTTTTTTTTTTTTTTTTTTTTTACTTTTTTTTTAAATTAATTAATTTATTTATTTAAAAATAAATTAATTAAAAAAAACGCGTTCTGAAAGATTTAGTAATTCAATTATTATTTTTAAAGCGCTAGCTCAAGGGTCAAACGCTGGCCTTTCAATCTTGGATCCAGGTTCAATCCCCGGTCGGGCATGCACCAATGAGTTTTTCGGAATTTATATGCATAGTATTTGTTATTACTTGTCACTTGCTGAACAGTAAAGGAAAACATCCTTTACTGCATAACCTGCATTCCCTAAAAAACTTGTATTTGTGCCCGGACAGGTGGTAGAGCTGATGCCGGGCTCGACTGTGGAGTACCACCATCTTACTTGGAGACCCCCTCGAAGTAATTCGGGGGATAGTAAGAGGACAGCTCACAGGCAAAAAACCCGGAAGCCCACCATGCCTGGAACCGATGGATGGCGGTATATCCATACCTAATAGCCGGGCCTTATATGGAAGAGACTGGTGACGGGCATCGGCGTCACTGGTGTGAGGGT
Source organism: Ypsolopha sequella (assembly GCA_934047225.1). NCBI lineage: Eukaryota > Metazoa > Arthropoda > Insecta > Lepidoptera > Ypsolophidae > Ypsolopha > Ypsolopha sequella. The sequence goes on along the minus strand of OW204002.1, from coordinate 15,752,318 downwards.
TCCAGCACCACGCTCACCAACCCGCCTGCCCAGCGTGTGTGAGTATGGGCAATTCTTCCAGGATGACCGCCGGGAGTGGCAAAGTCCTGGAAAGGCTTATGTCCAGCAGTGGACGAACTAGGCTGATAGATGATAGATGATTGTGCCCGAAGTACGACTATAGGGCTCACCACCCATCACGTTGATACGTAATAATCGTTAGTGAAACGTGGGTATACCTAGTGTGGATTGTGAGTTGCATTTCACAGTTCACACTCGGAAACACTTCCGCGACACCCCCCTCGGGGATTATATACAACGTCTAACAGAAAGGTGTAACCATATTTGAAGAGCTTGTTCAATTTATTCATAAATAACAAATTCGACGAAATTATGTTTTGTGTAAACTAAAACTTAAATAACAATTTATATCTAAACTAAACACATTCAAAATTAAAATTAAATACCTAACATAAAAATATTATATTATAAAACTAAAATTAAATATACCTAAAATATAAATATTACTAACAAATAATAAAAAAAGAAAATATTCGGCACCTATTAAAAAATCAAGTTAATTGTTCAATCAGTGATATAGAACAACTTTTACTATGGAACAAACCCCGTGTCTCAAAAAAAAAAATTTACTGTTTCATAGAAAAATGCAATGCCGCTCGGCCGAAATGTATGGAAGGGTAGATTTTTTTTTTGAGATTTCGGGTTTGGCTCCATAGTAAAAGTTGTTCTATATCATTGACTGAATAAGCTCTTCAAATATGGTTACACCTATAATTGTTACACGTTGTACATATATATATATATATATATATTATATTTTAGGGTTCCGTAAAAATACGACCACATTTAAGCTTCACTATTTGCCCGTAGCATAGCTAAAAGGAGCTGGGCCGATTTAATAAAAAAAGAGGTTTAATAAAAAACATCGTTCAGAATTTTCATCACCTGAAGATGTATCTAAACAGTAACGAAACTGATACTTGGGTTTTGAGTTATGTAATTCTTTAAAAAGTCTGCATGAAAACAGAACAATATTTTCAATGTTGTATTATTTCAAATGGACTTTGTTTTTCTTGTCACTTCAGAGCCGTCCATATTGGACCAAGAACCTCCAGTTATCAACTGACAACAGCAGTTATGGTGTGGACATTTCTCGTAACTTCGATCATCACTGGGCAGCTTGCGAAACCAGTAACGGATTCGGACTGGATTACTCAGGACCAGCAAAGGAGTCAGAAATTGAAACGAATTTCATCAAAGAAGCCATTTTGGATTACAAAGATAACTTGAGAGCATACATATCGATAAGGAGGAATGGTCATTCGCTACTGTATCCTTATGCTTTCCAGTCTGAGGCCCCTGGGAACGGTATCGCTAAAGAAATTGTCACGAAGATATTTAGTAAGGTGCTTAAGAACTTGGCTGGTATTCAGTTGTTTAAAAATGATTCCATTTATAATATGAACAGGAAGTCACGATGTGGTCATAGTGTGGACTGGGCCTTTGATGAGGGCATTCCGTCGTTCGAATGGAGGGTTTTCTACAGTGAAGACAATATGATCATGTCCAAGTTCCAAACTTTGCCGAAAGGCTACGAAGCGACTTTACGAAACGGATATATATATGTTCTAAAGGAAATCTACAATGCGGTAATTAATGAAAATATACCCGAAAAATAAAACTGAAGTTATTTTCATTGGTAGATGCAGGAAAAATGCCGACGGCAACATGTAGCGTTATGTATTTTTTTACAGGTTCATTCATGAAAGATTTTGTTCTAAAAATAGCAAGAAACTATCTACGAAAGTATTTGAGGCTTAGTGGTTTGCTGAGATCGTGGCAACGTCTCAGAATACCATGTAATTGCCTCCATATATCATGTATGTAATGTGGAATGTGTTCGCGTATATAAAGATATAGGCAGGCTGTTGATTATTATTTGACGTAAAAATCTTTAACTAGGACAAAATTATGTGCCAGGCTATTACGATACAATATTTATTTAGTACATAATGATATACCTACATTGGAGGAGTCACTTTTCCAGTTTTCAGAGGGTCATGCGCTATGGGGTCCCCTAGGGGCGCATGCGCTAGGGGTGGGGCCCGCGGGCGCTCTGCCCGCTGCCACTCCACAGTCAGCCGCGGCGGCGGCACCCGATCCTCGACCTGCTACCTCCTCGCACCAGCTCCCGAGTATACTCTTTGCCCAACTCTCGTGCCGACTCACCGCCGCCGCGGCGCTCGCGATAAACTAAACTTATTCCTTCGTTCACCTTGGTTTCGATTACGATTTATTAATTTTGCGTTGAATTTTTATTTGTAGAGTGAGTTTTTTTTTTATATTTTTGAGTTATTATTGACAAATCAAAAAATTGAGATATTAAAAAAATTGTTTGAATTGTTTTTATCTGATTCATTTTCGTGTTTTGCAAAAATGTTCCTGTTTGTCGTCGCTGGCTGTCGCTATTTAACAAGTAAGTTCATAATATTTTTATAAATGTATTTTACTATAAAATCTCTTTAACCTCTGTGGTGTGATCGTCAAACGGTAATGGGCGGAAGGCGGTACCGGCGGGCTATGGGCGGCCGCCGGCAACAGGTTGCTGGCTCGGAAACTCTAAGGATACGCCCGCTCCAAGCAATTCTATTAACTGCTAATAAACACCAAGATAGCTGCCTTTCTCGCTAATTACCGACGGGGGACTTATCATATTAAATTTGTTGCCTCTTTCAGCGGAAATTCCGCTGAGTTTCAGGTTGAAGAGCGCTGCCCCTCCAGAAAATTAATTTTCTGCGGCGGAATTTATTTTGTTTGTGGTTTATATTATATTTTAAGCGAATATTTTGCAAATAATGAAGAGGTCTTCACGTTTTTGCGTTAATGAAGATTTATAATAAACTGGGATTACCTTTTCGAGGATAATAAATACAATGTAGGTTAGTAGGTTAAATCTGTGATGATTATTGCAAGTCATTTGGAAACTACACTTTTTGTATAGTTTTCTCGATTTTCTGATAGATAAGGACAAATAATAGGATAAATAATGTTAAAAGCGACAGATTTCGCTATAAATTATATAATTTAATGATTTTTTGTTAAGAGCTGATAACGATGTTGTGTTGCGTATATTGATCGAACGGTTTATCTGTACTATAGTAGATATAGTGTTCATATAATATATTGTGCTTCTATATGCTTTATTAATTTCTTTGGTTGACTTATTGATATTAAAACAATAAAAATACATTTTTACTCGATATATTTCGGCCCATCAGTCGAATGATGACGACCCCATACCGTGGGCCAAAATATATCGAGTAAAAACGTATTTTTATTGTTTTAATATCACTAAGTCAACCAAAGAAATAAATACGTTTTTATTCGATATATTTCGGCCCATCAGTCGAATGATGACGGCCCCATACCGTGGGCCGAAATATATCGAGTAAAAACGTATACATATAATGTAATGCATACGAGTATACTTCAGTAAAAAGGTGTAATGTAATTTATTAACAGGTACGTAAATGAAACTTCAATAACTTTAAAAATTAAAATCTAAACTAAGTACTTAATCTATAAAAAAATATCTATAAGTTAAACTTATCTAAAACAGAAATATTAAGTTAAGTAAAAAACTTTTTCCAAATTGCTGCCAAATGAGAGGGCGCCCAAGACACTGGCAGCGTTACCTCGTTGGATCGCCTGGCTTATGCTTTGTCCGAGGTACGCTACAGTCCTTGGATCACCCGAGGTATCGACCAGGCGCAACGATATTTTATGAAAAAGTCGACCCGCCTCTGGCCCCCACGGCCCCAGGGTTTCGACCCCAAATGGCGCAAATATATAGCTTTATATATATTTTCAGTAAAGATAGATCTAAGCCTTTTTCTCACTAGCACCCATATCGACTGCTGTCATGTTAGGACAGTCCAAGGGAAAGAGTATGTCTAATTCTTGCACAAATCAATATAAGCGCTTAGATATTTTTTAAACTGATTTTTGTTTACTATAAAACTTATTGGACTGTGACTTACATTTCACAGTTCACACTCGGAACACCTCCGACATCCCCTCGAGGATTCATGTCGTGATGATATATTTTATATTTATTGTATTCATAAAAATAAATTTAGAATTTACAAGTTTTTTAGATTCATGTAATACCTATGTTAGTTTTGCTTCTTTGGCCAACATAAAGCTTTGAACGTTTTACAAATTTTGTCGATTTAGCAAGTGTTATAAATTGAGATTTTATTTATGTGAAAACAAGTGAAACATTTTTTTTTTAGTAGATGTTTAAATAATTTACCATACATAATTGATTATTTATAATTAATTAATCATTTATATAAAACGCCCTAATTTTTTTCAATTAATTTCTTTATGGGATTGATGTAAAATAAAATTCGACTGATGCCGGCCGAAAAGTGGGCCGAAATATATCTCGAAAATACTTTAAAAAAAAAATTTTGTTGTGTGAATAAGTATAAAACTAAATGAAAAGCTTATTATAGACAAATATACTTTAATATTAATTTCAAATATAAAATTATTGTAATTTTAGGGCGTCTGTATGTATCTAATTAGATATTATAAATATATTATATTTAACTTTTACGAGCTTTTGATTACTACTATTATTAAAACAATTAAAAAAATATATCGAGTAATATTTTTTATTTAGTTTAATTTTAATTTTAAATATTATTTAGTTTTAATTTTATAATTTTTTATTGTTATGTATTTAATTTGTTGTGTAATAAATAAATCCCAGTAATTAGATATTATGTATATATACGATATTATGTATCTAATAGATGTTATATGTATATACGGTGCAATTATGACGTGCTCAAAAAATTGTATCACATTCTACTGATTATTGTGAACTACTTCCATAGAAAAACTTATGATATTAGGGCGAAAAAAAATTCACTTCCCCATAGAAAATGACGAACAGTGTATTAAAAATTACTATGGGGTGGTGATTTTTTTTTCAAATATTTTTCTTTGGATGTGGTTCAGTATAATTAGTGGAGCATGTGGTTTAATTTTCTGAGCACGTCATAATTTCACGGTGTATGAAGCCAACAAAAATAAATTGGCCAAGTGCGTGTCTTACACTTGAGTTACGGGTTCCGTAGCATTTAAGAAAATAAATGATAAGGAAATAAATAAAAACGCTATTAAATTTTATTTAAAAAATAACGTCCGAACGTAACGTACTTAATTTACATAACATCCAATTGTGTTAATATTGATACATACATAATACATAATGTATGTATGTATTTGTATATACACGCTTGTCTCCCAAAGGTGTAGGCAAAGACCACAGATCTCCATCTGACTGGAGATCTGACATCTGACATCTGACATACTGACATATCTACTGTTTCCATATCCATTAATCGATCTTCTAATCCGAGTGCTTTTGACTTGTTTCTTATACCTAAAAGCACTCAATTTTAAATTATTAGAGAGTCAAAAAATACAAGAAATTTTCCTTTTCTTTGTAGATTTTTCAATATTTTGCTTCCTTTCGAATTTTGAAATTACTCCGTCTAGAATTGCAGGTGGAAGAAAGTTTCTTTTTTAATTTTTTACCATTTTGTAAGACTTTAAGGTGTTTAAAAATATGTATTTTACCCCGCATCAGGTTTTCAAAAGAAAAATGGATACACGGATAATTATTAATTTTTCAAGGCAATTTCTTTTTGTAGTTTTTTTGATATGCTTCTGACATGACCCAGAAATGAACGGGATATGCAAGGCCGCCTTTTTAATAGCTTTATAATCTACTTTATCAATCGAAAGTTAAATTTCCAAATGTTTTAAGGAAATTATTTTTAGAGAAATTTCGAAAACCCGCATTGAGGAGATGCGAGCAAAAGAAAAAGATCAGAAAAAAACACTTGTTTCGGAGTATCTAAAATAAAATTTAATTCGAGTTTTTTCCACAATTATATAATATTTACTTACCCATGTCTGAGTCAAAGTTCATCTCCGTAGATCAAAAGTATAACATGGCGATATGATAAGGGTTCATAATTTATCGGCTACGCTTGGTTGCTCAAGAAAACAAAAAAATTGCTTGTTTGCAATCTACAATTTGCTTCGAGCGGTTACCTACAATTTAGCATAAATTATATTAGCTCCTTACATATGAAAATGGCATTTCCTATGGAGAATTTGAAGGAAACTGAATTTTCAGTACTAACATTTTTGCATTTTTTTTAGGAATTCTTTTGTGTACCAATGAGACAACATTAAGCTAACATCAACATTAATTTAATTTTTGTAAGGTGTCAGCTGTAAAAAAGTAATAACTAATTTTATCATGGAAATGGATGGCATTTAGGACGAATTGTTTTTAAAGATTTAATTTTAGTTATCAGACTGAAAATAAAAACAAAATTTAATACATAAATTAAATAAATCAACTTTTAAATAAAAAACAAAACATGGAAATAGCTATTGAATTACAGGAATTAAGTACTCATAAATCTCTCTATCATACTGTCCTACTTAATTACCCTATCATACTTAATTACTCTATCATACTCGCAAAAATTACCAAAACCGTAAATTGAAATAATTGTTTCAAATAATTGAATTTTTCTTACGTCAAAAATATCTAGAATATCCTAATATTCTGTACAACAGCAGGAAGATACCTGCGTACGGACGCCAGCATGCCAGGCTACATTGGCAGTTCTTATTGTGGCGTCATAGCCGTTAAATCGTTAACAAACAGACAGCTTGAACTGCAGGCAACTGTACAACTCGTATATGAAGCTTTTTAAGAGATTTTTTCTGCTTCCCTGGATTTTTTGATTTCCGTTGAAAAATGTAACTCTTTAAAGCAAAGCTGGTGATGACGGCGTCGCTAGGGAATTTGATAAGGCATTTATCAAGAGAAAAGGGAAGTTAAAATGTCCAAAACACATCAAGAACATGACTTTGAATTTTTTTTCCGGTGTAATAAGCCATCTAGGTGCTTTTCAGTATCGTAAAACATAGTACGGCTTGTACTTCTTATTTTTCCACTAGATCCTTATCGAGCTTTAGAAAGAGATTCGGCTTTATAGAGCGTCATACTCTGGTGTGACAGAGAGAACGCTCTACGAAGCCTAGCCGATGTATAATATTTACTGGTGGCACTGTACATCACTAACTGTTGGATAATTATAATGTTCAATGTCCAGAAGACAATTCTGTCTTCAATGTCTCAGCTTAAAAAAAGACTCCGGTCACCACCTTTCGAATTTTTAAGAGCTTATAATTATAACCAATAAACCATTTTAATGTTTTAATTTTTTTTTTGGCCTTTCAAAATTCAAATCCTGTTTATACAACTCTGTTTCCAGCCAGTTTATCTGCTAACCACTAACCGACCTCTATGAAGCGAACCTAAAAGTTTGAAGAGGCGATAAGAACAGTTCCTATCGATCGGCTCATTAGGCAGGCGGTGCGCATATCTACGTACGTTCGCTGATAACAACGATGTGGGTACTTGACAAAACATCCCGCCCACATGTCAGAATGTACATTTTTGTACCTTATTGATTTTAGAGTGAATCATGGCCTTATTTGTGAGTTTTTCGAGTTTGCTTCAACACAATAAAAATAATGGTGGCGGGTTTTGGTGGATTGTGTAAGAAATCATGCGATTACGAAAATATTTGAAAGTTGGTTTTATAAAATTATAATTCTGAAACCGAAAAGCGGATCACGACTGTTAACGACGCGCTCGTTGATTTTGAACAAACAGACAATCATTCGTTGTTATTATTTTTGTATAGATAATTTATTTGAAAAACATAGATTGTCTATGATATAGGTTTTCTTGTGACGTGTCTTGTCTTTGGTCATCCGCGACAGGCACCGCACGCAATTTGTAATATTTTAGAATTTTCTTTTTGTTTCCTTGTGTGTGCCTACATTTGCCAATAAATATCGTTTTTGTATGTTAAATACTGCGGCCCTTGTTATTTGACCCTTAACAACGACAAACTTTTAAAGTATGAAATAGATAACACAATACTTACACATGTTACAGTTAAAACTCATAACCAGTCAAAACTAATTTTGACTGCAAAAGTCAGTCTTCTAACCTAATCTACCGGCTCTCTTCTGCGCTGAAGAACTTCTGAAAAACTTATTTTGACTGCGGGCTACAGGCAAAACTAGTTTTTACTTACGAGTCAGTCAAAATTAATTTTGACTAATTTTTGCAGTCAAAAATAGTTTTGACTGGTTATGAGTTTTGACTGTGACATAAATATAACTCAGTCTGTCTAAAATTATTTAAGGCTGTTTTTAGTGTTCCGTCGACAACAAGAAACCCTTATAGTTCCACCATATCCGTCCATCCGTCTGTCTGTCTGTCCGCGGCTCAGCTCAGAAACTCTTAGTAGTAGAAAGCTGTTATTTGGCATATTAATCACGCCAACAAAGTGGTAAAATAAAAATTTGAAAAAAAAAATTACGGTACCTCCCCTACACGTGGTGGAGATGATTTTTTTTTTGTCGTTTTATCCCATACTTTGCGGTGTCGTTGGATAGGCCTATTCAAACGTTGCGGATGTGTGAAACCCATTTTTCGATTCAGGGATCCGTTTGCAAAATATTAAGCTTTAAATTGCTAATTTTTGGTTAGAGACAAGTGTCCCTTGCCAGCCAGCCAGCTAAACGGTTGTTTTTATGTATGTGAAAAAATTCACGGCGTTAGTATATAACGGACTTAAAAGGAACACTCAGCTAAGTAGGTTTTATAAGTTAACGAGTAATAGTCGAACGATTTACAAAAATTTTTACGGAACCAGAACTTGCGCGTATTTAATACCGAATAAATTTAACACAATACCGGTAGAGGTTGACGAAACTTTAAATGGCAAAATAAGTAAAAATAAATATAAAAATATTTTAAAAAAGTGTTTTCTCAGCTTTATATAAAATATGAAAAAATGTATAACTTATTATCTTAAATAAAACATGTATTTAAAATAAGTTTAGATTTAAAAGCCTTTGTAAAAAAGACATGTAGACACCGAGAGCTATAGCCGATAAACTGCTGAGCAGTTTGGCTAAAAATTGTATTAAGATCATGTAATTGTCTTTTGATAAATAAATAATATCTATCTATCTATCTATTTAAAATGAAAATTTCTTACAAATTCCATTGAAAATTGTTTAGATGAAGTTGTTAGTTGTGTAAAACAGGTAGTTTATGAAATTTCTAAGTCTGCATATTGTGACTGGCAACTACGGAACCCTATACCGCGCGCACTTGGCCGTTTTTTTTACTATTTTTGACACGAATCCCATTTAGAGTATCAGAGGCGTTTCCGTGTCCAAGTTCACACTCCTGGTTTATTCGTCCAAGTCACAATCTCATACTCAAAATACAAAAATACAAAAAAAAAACTAAAAAATATAGTCTTTTTAAAGAAAGTTCTGCGCGCCTGGTCAGCGTCACGGGTGACCCACGAGCTGGCACATTCCTCGGGCAGCGATTAAGCTTAGCGATCCAGCGTGGGAATGTCGCCAGCATACTGGGCACCTTGCCGCATAGCAGCGATTTGGACGAAGTTTTTTACTTATAATATAGTTTATTTTTTAAGGTGTTTTAGTTTATTTTTAAGGATATTTTTAGTTTAGTTTATTTTAGTCCTTTTTATTTTAATTTTAATGTTATTTAAGTTAAAAAAAAAAAAAAACTCACATTTCACCGACGACAATTGCGTCCTAGCGTGATGGGTAGGAAGCCCTTTCGTTATACTTCGAGAAAATTATATTATCTGTGCTTCGGGTACGAATACAGTACGCAGATTCAAAAAATGTGCCGCTGCGGGTTTTGACACCGCGACAGAGGTTGACACTTATTTCAAACCGCTAGTGACCATGGTTCATGTCATTAAATTAGTGATTTATATAAAAACAGCTCACCTCAATACGTGTTATGATCGGGAAAGCCGACCAATTTCAGCATATTTAGACTGCCTTCATCTGGGCGAGTAAAGACGTTTACGCGACGACGTTACGCCTCACACTGCGGGCTGCGGCTCGCAGGGCTCGGGATGACATCGATGACTATCGAGTCTAAATCTGCTGAAACTGGTCGGCTTTCCCGATCATAACACGTATTGACGTGAGCCGTTTTTATATAAATCATGAATTATCATCAAGTCTCATTTAATTCTGTAATTAAATCAGTGGTAATTTTTTTATAAATTATAAAACAAAGCTTTTCCTGATAATAACTTAAATACAACTGTTGAGTACTCTGATCAATGAGTACTCTGAAAATCTGAAATATATAATAAGGGCACACACACACACCGTCACGTCCCTTTATCTCCAAACAGTGGAATGTAATCTTAGGCAGGCGATAGTTGGAGGGTTCACATCAAAGGGTAACTTCATATTTAATATTTGGTTCCGTACCTGCCGAGTTTGCTAATAGGTTATGACGGAGATGTCTGTCGTCTATTGGCATAAGTTATAGCAAGGTGTCGGATGAAATTTGGGACGTAAATTTGTTGCCATTTCAATTCGGATGAATATCGTATGGATATACCTAGATAGATAGATAGATAGATAGATAACTTCTTTATTCCATTTCCACTGCATTACCAACAAAGAAAAGAAAAAATACACATTTAACAATTAAACAATTAAAAACGAAAAAAATACAACTAAAACTAATAAATAATGTAAGTGCTGTGGTAGTGGAAAAGGTCCTCAACTCAGCATAATGCAGAGGCAAGCCACTGCGCTGATTTTCAGTTGAGGCCCGTTTCCAAAACCGACCTTATGCAATATACAAAATAAGGTGAACAATTGCTAAGAGCCAATATAGAAGCAAATAGCATGCATACATACTTGCATTTTGCTGACATATTTTTATAAAGGGGATAATGTATGAGTTGTTAATATAGCTTTCACGTTGTAACTTGTATTTTGGTACGCTTCATTTGCTCCAGTTCTTATTGTAATTGTATTGACGGAACAGTAATTTTACAAGCCTATTTATTATATATTTGCTTCACGTACCGCGCCGCCACGCCGAAAGCACGCTCTTACACAGCATAAAATTGTTAGAGTACATAAAAGTATGTTTGTGTAGCGCTTTTCTATTAATATTTTTTTTCCAAAAAAACAGTCAAGCACGAGTAGGACACGTATCCTAAGGCTTTTGTGCAAAAAGTATAAACTTAATTACAATCATTATGTACAATGTATGCAAAAAACTGCGACAAAGAAACATTCTGGACAACCAAAAACTGCGACAAAGAAACATTCTGGACAACCAAAAACTTTCACTAGTTATTTTATTGATTTAAAAATAGTAACATAAATACATTTTTCATTTAATGAAATGTCTTATTCAAAATTCAAAATTCAAAAAGTTTATTTTGCAAAGTAGGTATATATAATACACGTTTCACAAGTCAAATTTTAATATTATAAAATATATGTAATAAAATAATAAATGTACATGAACTAATTAGAATAAATGTTTATTTATTATATAAAATATATATACGATTAAAATTATAGGTAAAATATTATTATACAAGGTGAAATCCAATCAACCGCCCGAACCCATACCGGAGACCCGGCCAGGGACCAGGAACAAGGTTCAATGATCACCAACCGAGCCCCCAGCACGAATCCAGCGGCCGACCAAATCCCATCCTATATACTACATAGTAATAGGTTACATATATAAATACATGCCTACCTCCCCCATAATATCTTATAATCTTATATAGCAATCAAGGCAAGGCAATCAATAGTTTTGTAATAACAATAATAATTTTAGCATCGGAAAATTATTATTAATATGGGCCAAAACTCCAGTCGTACCAAATTCCTAGATTTTAGGTAACCGGGTGACTCTATGGATTATGATGATAATAATTAAAAGGGATTTTTGGGATTTTAGTACATAAATACGCAACAATTATTGTTTTTGCGTTGAACTAGGAACTAGGAATTTTTCACAGCAGTATAGAAATTTTCCACATTAATTTCGATTTGATAAAAAAGGGCCTTCACACACGGAATTATTGACAACGACCAACAAAGTAATCCTATAAGGGTCTCGTTTATTCATGAGGAGGTACGGAACCTTAAAAATGTCTTAAAAATATACTTAATAAAAAAAATATGAACAAACATATTTTTATCTTGAATTAAAACTTGTTAAAATTCAAGATGTGTTTCAAGTTTCACCAAGTGCCGACAATCGCAAGTATAAACATATTTTTAAACTGACAAACCTAATACCTTCCTTCCATAAATGCAATGAATATTAACTTCATTCATTTAGAAGATCAATAGCCAAATATTGGCTCAGGTAAACTATAGCTAGAGGCGAAAACTAATTGCCTGACTCTATAAATTGAATCCTACTGAACCCGGAAACGCAGGGGTTTGTTTGATAAAGTTGACTCCGATTTGCGGTATCCTTAAAATTATGTGTAAGTGAGAGGTAGAAAATTTAACTAAAAATGATTTGCCTAGTTTACACGGGTAGAGTAACTGGTAGAGTACTCTAGGGATAAAAGATAACTGCCTTAATGTAAAACATAAAAAAAATTGTACTAAAGGGTAGATTACATAGATAACGGATGTGGTAAAGTAGTGGACTAAAATCTAAATACGGTGAAAAAACTGCAGACTTTTACTGTACTGCTCATACTGTATTCTTTAAATATACAAATATTGCGTTTCTATTTGAGCGGATATGATTTTATTATTGCAACAGTATTTTGTGATTCCAGTGCAATGTCGCTGCGGTATGCATGAAGATTTTTAGAATTCATGTAGGTACTTAAATTATATATACTTTTCATATTAAATCTTTAAAACCAGCTGTCAATCCATGTTGAGTGTATTGATTGGGAGTTTATGGAAATAGACTGGGTTAGGTTATTTTTATTTAGGTTATTTTTCTATGAAATTCTATATAAGTTGCAGGATAAGTACGTGCTATCTAAACATACTTCACAGGCCAACTTTTCCTCTTGGTATAGCACAGCTGTAAAAAACCCTTAAAGAAAAATACAAATACTTTAAGAAGTTTCGAAGGTACGGAAATGGAGCTGATAAGCTTCGTAGAAGAGCTAAAGATCTCTAAGCTGAGTGTTATAATAAAGCCAATTTTGAAGGCTTTAATTTTAGTTTTAGTGCTGTCAAAACTAAATTTTCTTCATTGCGAAATAGTTTTTAAAGTTTAGGAACAAAAGCTAAATTACTTTGGCAAAATTCAATTTTTGCCACCACTAAAACTAAAATTAAAGCCTTCAGAATCGGCTTTATTGCCTATCTAGCTAAAGTTGAATCCTATTTATCTACAAATCCTTAATTATTCTGGTCTTTTATTAAAAGCAAGGCGAAGTCAAATATCCTCACAAGTTCTATGACACGTGGTGCTATCAGCGCATGTTGCGGTACTGAAATTTGTAATTTGTTCTCTGACTATTCTAATTTCCTTAAGCCCGAATCGAATCGAAATTTAGATACTAACAACCTATTTAATTTGTCTTTAGATGCTAAATTATCAACCATTGAAATAACGTCTATAATGATTAAGAATAAACTGATTAAATTGGACGTAACTAAGTCTGCAGGCCCTGTGTCGATTCAATTTTCATTCCACTTGCAATTATTGTTATCTTTAGCTGAGGGCACAGTACCAGGATTATGGAAATTAGCTTTTATTTCCAACGTGCACAAAAATGGCGCTAAAACAGAAGTGGCTTTTTGAGGTGGTTATCTTCATATATTGATATAATCGATCATAATAGTAGTTAAATATCCAGTTGGGAGAAAATTCCCAGCGGTGTTCCACAGGGATCTTTATTAGGGCCTCTCCTTTTTATTATATTTATCTCAAACATTGACAGATGTTTTCAAACCTCTGATGTTTTATCTTTCGCGTATGTTATGAAAATTTATAAAACAATTACTTCCCTGAATGATGCCCTGGAACTTCAAATGACCTGGATTGACTTGAAGCTTACTGTTTGCTGAATAAACTAGATCTCCATCCCTCCAAGTGCCCCTGCATTACTTTCACCCGCAAGCAAGTAACTACTTTCTATTATAACTTTGCAGAGGGTTGGTAATTTTTGGGATCTGGGGGTTATACATGATTCAAAACTTTTGTTTGATGATCATATTATTGCTTTTGTTTCTAAAGCTAACAAGGTCTTAGGTCATGAGATGCTCGAAGGAACTTAAAAAATTAAATATCAAATCATTGAAAATAAATTCTTTACTGCGCGTTTGTTAGCAGCAATCTCGAATACGCTTCTGGATGTAAGACGTGTAAATTACGAGGGTTGAGAGAATTCAGAAACGCTTTATCAGAATTATAAATTACCGCACTAGATCTTTAAATACTGACTATCTTATATCCTGTCACAAACAACACCTTTTACCTTTTAGTAACCGTCGTAACATATTATTTTTCTAAATTACATACGGCATGAACACTCACGTGTGATTGTTGTTGACTATATGCAAACCGTTTCACCGATACAATTTCGGCATTATCAAGGCGAATGTCGTTCTTAGGACGACGACGCGGCGTTCACCGTCGTTGTCAAACGGGCACTGGCAGCCGCCGATCGGCGACGGTTGGCATATAGTCAACAACAATCACACGTGAGTGTTCAAGCCGTATGTAATAATAATTTAGTATGTCAGCTCACGCGAGTTTTAATAATATTATTTTTCTACTTAAAATTATACATGGTGTTTTTGATTGTCCTGACTTGCTTGAAAGACTCAAATTTCAAGCACCAGATAAGCTGCTGCGTAAGAATACCGTGTCCTCCTTACCTATAGTATCGACTATAGGCAAAATTCGTACTTGTGGTGAGTTTACGATAAGTTCAACGAGTTGGCACGCGATATGGATATTGATTTGTTTATTTTGTCAATAACTGGGGTGAAAAGACTTCTTAATTCGAGATTTTTTAATCAACATTTTTAATGTGTCAAGTAATTTGATTAACTTCCTAATAATTTGCTAGTTACTTATTAACTTCAAATAGAACCAGTTTTTGTATTTTTGTGTTTCAACTTTTAATTAATGAATTAATTAATTTATATATTATAAATAAGAGAACATACTAAGTATTACATTATTTTAATGTAATACTAGTATGTACTCTTATTTGTAATTTAAGTAAATCCAATTTATCAAATTGTTACTACTTTTGGAGACTTTTAAATTTTTGTTATCTATCATTCGGTAAATTCATTAGGTTAAGATTTTTTATAAAGTTGATAGTCTTCCTAAAATGTAAAATAAAATAAAAAATAAATATACATTGATTCATAATTGCCGAACCGTGAAGAACAACACAGTGTTATCCCACTCCTACATATTTGTGCCCAAAATTCGCCGATAGATTCCTCTCTATCACTTAGGGTTAGAATTGAAATTCAAATTAAAATAGTTTATTTTACAAAGTAGGTACACATAATACACTTTTTATGTAATAATAAAATAATAATTGTGCATGAACTAAATTAAATGTTTATTTAATTTATGTAGCAATATATATACGATTCAAATGATAGGTTTATACAAAGTTTTTGATCAATATATATTTGTCTCTTTTTTATGAGATTTTTAATGTAGTTTTGGTTGATTAAAAATTAATAATAAAAAGGTAAAAATAATAATTTAACTCAAGATATATTTCGGGCCCCACTGGGCTCGGCATCAGTTGAGATTCTGACAGTTAATTAAATATGACATATATAAGTTATTCAAGTCATTCAATATTGAATGAATAATCGAATGAATGAATGAATGAATTTGAATGAAAATTAAATTTAGACAAATTGTAAATATACCTTTTTTACTTTTTTCTTTTTTGTAAATAACTTATATCTGTCATATTTAATTAATTGTCAGAATCTCAACTGATGCCGGGCCCAGTGGGGCCCGAAATATATCTTGAGTTAAATTATTATTTTTACCTTTTTATTATTAGTTTATACAAAGTGAAATCTAATCAACCGTCCGAACTCATACCGGAGACTCAGCCAGGAACAAGGTTCAATGATCCCTATTTTCGAAATCATCAAAAAGAAAAAAAATGTCATTAAAAATTCCACTCCTATTCACACTGGACTAGTTCAAATTCAAATCCTAGTATAGGCAGTATAGGAGCAAATAAAAAACCTTTTCGAATTTCATCCGACGGGTCATTCATTAGTTCAGTACACATCGCTCCCGATCACCAACCGAGCCCCCAGCACGAATCCAGGCGGCCGACCAAATCCTACCCTATATACATACTACATACTAATAGGTTACATATACAATGTGTAACAGAAAGGTGTGACCATATTTGAAGAGCTTATTCCAACTTTTACTATGGAGCCAACCCTGAAATCTCAAAAAAAAAAAAAAAAACTGCCTTTCCATACATTTCGGCCGAGCGGCATTGCATTTTTCTATGAAACAGTCGATTTTTTTTTAGATAGAAGGTTTGTTCCATACTAAAAGTTGTTCTATACCATTGACTGAATAAGCTCTTCAAATATGGTTACACCTTTCTGTTACACGTTGTATAAATACATGCCTACCACCGCCCATTCGATTATTCTTGCTAAGAAGAAGGGCAAGAAACTTAGCAAGGTCATGTCTTTTTTTAGCATATTTCCTTTTTTTAACATATCTGCTACATACTAAAACTTATACTATACAAATTATTATTAGAGTGCAATAATCCAAAGCGATGGATTTCACAATAAAACATATAATCTTAAGTATACAGATTACTTATATCTACTTTAGTAAGTTAGAATTACTTTAGTTAGAATAACGCAAAGGTCTCATTTCAGCAGACTAATTTAACATAAGTCAAAAGCTGGTCAAATATGAGCTAAGTCCAAGTTCGTTTTAACTTTGTGATACGGATATTATATTTATAGCTTGGAATTTGAATTCACGTGTTATTAAGGGGCAGCCTGTTTTTAAAAATGTTATACTTGCATAAACAATCTTCATTAATGTATTTCATAAGAGTTAAGATTACTCGGATTCTGAGACATACATTCACTCTATTCGGGATCTAGCAGAAATCTTCTTGAATTGTACTACTTTATCTCAATTTGAGTTCTTGTATTATTTCCTTTTTTTATATTTCTTCCTTTTTAACATATACAGATTAAAGAAGGGGAGCTCTGAATTTCATAAGGTACTCGCTTATCGTGCTGGAGGTATTTTTACTTCTCGAGGACTCCAGGAGGAATCTTATGGAGAGTCAGCTATACTTCAGCAGGACTCTCGGAGGAATATTTATGGAGAGCCACCTTCACATCGATGGGACTCTCTAAGGAATCTTGTTCGTGTTTTGTTTGGAAGATCTTTTATACTGGATCTGTATTTATTTTTGGAAAACACGAAATAATTCAGTCAATGCGACGTATGTTGATCCATAAAGGTTATCGATTGCCAACTAAACACGTACAAATAGTCCTTTAACCTACCTATAAAACCTAACCTTACCTAAACCTAACATATTGCTTAGCAATATGTTACAGTACAGTTAACAATAAAAAAGAAATAAACATTATCTTCATTATTTTATATTTAATAAAGGGTAATTAACGTTAAGCAACGCTTGGCATGGTCAGTCCTTGGATGGCTGACCATAATTGGAATTTATACCTGGATCCTTCTGTGCATCGGTATCGACTAATATCGAAAGATAAATGTTACAGGCTGTATGATGGCACAACTCTGACAACGCCCTTCTGTTATGCATCTTTTGTTGCCAACTGGACTGGATGCCTATCATTAAAAACATAGATAAAAACTGAACTTTCAAAATTACCTTCAGTGAGTATTGAACTATTTACGAACTGTGACGTCACTTCAATTGCGAACATATCGCATATCGAATCGGAATTCGATAGTATATCTTTATTTATGATGATAGGCACCTTGTCCAGTTGGCAACTAAAGATACAAAACAAGCCCTCTGGTTGGCTGCACTAACCACACGCCAAAAAAAAAACATATAAGGTTGTACATGGCTCCGGGGCGGTAATACCTTGCCGCAAGTATAAGTTGATTTTGTGTAATCTTTCTCTTTTAATCTACAGAGAAGATCAGCCCCCCCTATTATGTATTTTTGGTTGCTAACTGGACTGGGTGCATATCATCAAAAACAGAGATAAAAACTGAACTTTCAAAATTGCCTCTAGTGGGTATTGAACTATTTACGAACTGTGACGTCACTTCAATATCCTTAGATAATCGGAATTCGATAGTATATATATGTTTTTGATGATAGGCACCTTGTCTAGTTGGCAACTAAAGATACACAATAGACCCGCTAGACTGCGATCTGTTGTTTTGGCGATAATGAGATTTAAGTGGATTAAATTATGTAACATTTGTTGAATATAACTAAGTATAAGTGAAGAAAAAATACATAGTATATAGGTCTATAAGTAGAATAGCAATAAATTAATTCAAAAAAGTAACAGCATCTGTGTTCAACCAATGAGATTTATTAGAAGTTATTTAAATTTAAGCTAAATAAGAATAGTAGTTTTTTGAACTGACAGACATTTTCGCTTCAAGGTTTCTTTATTTCAAAAAACTCAAATAAGACAGATTTTTTTTAAATAAAAATAACCATATATTTAACAAACAGTTGCGGTATACATAACGCCTTAAACTCCATACGTCCAATTTACTATTAAAATGTTCAGCCGCGCCGCGCGGACAGCGCCGCGGGTATTAAAATTTGAAGCGTTCAAAACTTGCCTCCTTTTAGTCTTCATTACGTCGGAAAGTTGGCGAAAATTCATACAAGTCCAAGTTTCTAATGAACAGAACTTTAGCGGCTAGAAGTAGCGATCGTTTGCCTGCAGACTGCGCTTCGTCTTTTTACGTGCGCAATCTGACAACAATAGGGGTGCTCCATTGTTTTGAAGATATTTTCTTCTATATTATATAAAAAAAGTTTCATTTTCCCACTAGATGGAAAGGCAAATGTACCTTAGCCCATACAGCCATGTCTGTGGTTATAGTTATTATCTGTTTATCTGTCCTGTCTAAGTCACTGTCCTGTCGTTTCCGCTATAATGATAGCTTTTAACGCAAATACGGGTACAACTGGGTTAGAAAAAACATACGAAAAGGCACAGCTCACACTTTTGTTCCATTGAACAACGCACCGCTGGTTACGGCGATTTTGATACACAATAATCTATCAATATTGTGAATCAAAACACCCAAAATGCTATATTTTTGTCAACAAAACAAAAATCGACACCATTACCACATCGCGCCTTTTTTCCAACCCTATAATTTTATATAATATGTAATGGACTGCTCAGTCTCGAAATTGGAGATGCTGCTTGAATCATCATGCAGAATACATGCAGAAACTTATGATAATTATGAAATATTGGTATTTATTTTGGTTTCTGTCTTAATTTATTATATAAGTAAGCTACATTTACATATATTTAGGCCTTCGCAAAGGTGCTTCACTCTTGGTGTATGTAGTTTCTAATGCATTCGATATTACAAGGTTCGTCTTTCGTTCCATCTCAAATAGAATTCAGTAAACAATGTCACCGAGACAAGAAAGTGACCGATAACCAACGAGCGCTAAAAACAGTACGCGAAAAACATAATCGATTTTTAAATAGTTATGACGTATATTCCGCCTTGTTTTCAAAAAAGGAAGAAGAATGTATTTCATTATAAGTTACCTATTTATGTATTTTACCTAAATAATATTTTTAGTTAAAATTAATTATATATTAATATACCTAGTCATAAAACTGTTTCCTCATCGAAGCACTACCCTTGACAAGTTCCACCTAAATCGCCCAGGGCTGATGGAAGAAAATGTTAACTAGCATTAAGCTCGCCTATGTACATGTTTTTATTTGTGCAATAAAGAATTTTTAATAATAATAATAAAAAGAAGGTACTTTCCGTGCCGGTGTAGTATAAAACAGTATATATTGCAAAATACGACTCATTGCGACATCTCTAGAGATTTCAAAGTCTTTCTTTCATCTCTAATTACTTATTCTGTAAGTTTAATTAAGCCTTTCGTGAACTTTTCCCGAATAAGTTCGATTCAATGTGTGGCTAGAGAATACGTCAAAACGTTTTCGGAGAATAAAGCGGTGGGTTTTCTCGGCTGTTTTAATGGCTGAAATTTACTGGTCTAGACTAAATTTTTTTTTTTTTAATATACAGTATGGTAAATTAAAAATATATCTAGACAAACAAAGTGACACAATTTATGGTCTCCCTACCTAAAAAAATGTAAGGATTACTTAGTTAAGTATAGCTTAAACTTTGATTTTACGAGAAAAAGTTGACATAAACGTTGTACTTTCTTATAAAATCAAAGCTATACTTTTTTCGCACCTTGATAAAAATATCAAAATTAAAAATAGTACATTTTGATGCCAGTGCTAAAAATGGTCGATATTATACAAAAGTATTTCTCACTAATGATTTTTTTTTACGAGATACAGTGGAGTTTTAACTCGAGAACTACTCAATGGATTTGGATGCGGTTTTCTTAATTATCATCGTAGTGACCTTGGTAAACATAAATAAGGGGCGTTAATAAAATAACGCCTTAGCCGAAAACGGGGCCGATATTAAATATACGCGGGCGGAACCGCGGGCGAAAGGTCCTAAATAAAAATAAACAGTTTTAATGTTTTCCGGTTACTTACAGGAATACCAACATAAAGATAAGTAAAATCAGTTCAGAGAGTGCTCACTAAAACGATGTCAATGCTATCTTCTAGATGGCGCTAGTTGTTGATTAATAAAACACGAGCCCAACTCAACGGATAGGTATACCACACATTCCTACGATGATTCCATTTTGTAACCGTCAAAAATTAGAACGTCCTGAATTTTCGGGGTGATTACCTGATTTAAACACATTCGCTGCCAACAGACACACTTTTTGGCTGACGTTTCTCATCGCAAGGCCTCCCTCAGGGACACGAACAGTTACGAAGTTGCCCTAGCACTCAAAACTAATTTCCAACCTGAAATCCTGCTGGTTACGGAACCTTTGTTTGGAGATTTCACTCCGTGCAATTTTAGAGTGAGTTTTCGATTTTGAGGTTTGAAGTAGACGTTTAAGGTTAAGTGGGGTTAAAGCTGGCTCGAATACTGATTGCGAGCTGTTGGAAAATAAATCAAATGTAAATAAACGATTGTTTGTTAATCTTTTTATTCATTTAAATTTCGTTTCAAACGTTTATTAAATAATAAGAAATTAAAACGTTTATTAAATACTTATAATCTTCATACAGGTATAGCGAAACAGTAAGATATAACTCTCAGTATGATAGCCAAAGTGCTGGAACTTTAATCAGTCTAATATGTGTACCTAGTACAAACATTTCAAGTTAAAATAAGGTTAATATACTTCAATTTCTTCTTAAAAAAAACGGCTAAGTGCGAGTTGGACTCGCGCACAAAGAATTCAGTACCATCACACAATACACCCGTACAAAAGATTATGGTAATTGATTCTACTTGGAGTTGGTAGAACCAACTTAACTTGACACTTACGATCTATTAAACTCTATGTATCTAAAGGGTCTAATTAAGTTGGTCAGTTGCAACTCCCTAAATAATTACATAATTGTAATTTTCAGATATTTTCCTGTAAGACCTAAACGAATTAAAAACGACTGTAAACGAAATGTCAAGTTTCTAAGTCAACTGGAAGTGCCCTATAGGTTTTCATGGTGAGCAAATTTGTATGAAACTGATTATTTAAAAATAAAAAGAGATTGATTATGTATTGATCATGCTTATGTACATTGATTATGTATAACTTTTTTCCCATCGAGTTAGAAGCAAGGTTTTTTTTTACAGCGCCTTGTGCCGTAGACTTCTGTAGAAAGTATCATGCATCATGCATTTTATAAGGGTACCGTTTTTTAACTTTGAGGTACGGAACCCTAAAAATGGGAATTGCACAAGTTTTGCGCGCCATCGATACTAACTACTAAAACAAGTACAATTCCACCAAAATATCAACCCCTCTTAGATATCAGCCCACTAATATTTCAGTGAAGTACAAGTAGATCGACTCACTCGTAATTTATTGCTCTCATCGAGCGCCGCGCTCAAATATATCGTGTTACAACTCAAACACATACTCGAGCTAAGTGAATAAATAGGTAATTCTATACCACCTCATTTCGATATTTCTTACAGGAGGAACGCCTTGAGGGTTCTGCGTGTATGGTATATATCCAATATTTGGTTTATGGATCGATTAAAAAAACTATTTATGTTTTTGCTATTTTCCTGATGTGATTGAATGGCTTGGTATTTCCAAAATATGAAGCGAGTATCAAAAAAAATATAACAATGAACCGGCCATAATTTAGCAGACAAAAAATCACAGGAAAATCGATTAATTTTATTAATAACACTTATGTAATGTATTATTATGTAACTATTAAATAAAACTGCGCTGTTCGCAATCAAAATTATGCTCCCGCAGCGGAACTTTTGTCGGTTGCTCGATCGCACTCGCTCGTATAGGAGTTGTGGACAAATGACCATAACTCAGTGCGGTACAGCTTGTCTATACAGACAACTCTTTGGTAGTCTAATTTTTATTATCTTTAGTAATTAATTACCTGCATACGCTAGTAACTGGGAAAATATTTTCGTACATAAATATCCCCACGGCTGTCTCCTAGAGAAGTAAACAGAGACCACAGAACTTCATCGGCTACGATCCTGCCTCACAAAAGCATTTTTCACACTCTTAAACTTCCCAAGAATTCAAACCGGGGAATATTTCCATCAGCTTCATCAATTTGTTAGTCATTAAGAATAGCCTCGGCACCACGTGCGGCAAGTTTGGAGTAAGTGTCACCGATCCATCATCAGCTCGAGGTGCGGTAGACCGGCTGCTAGCTCGCGAACTCTTTCATTATCTAATGAGTTTGCTGACTGTGCGGCCACGCCTTCTTACTGCAGTTGTGATGTGATTAATTGGATGGAGCTATTAGTGAATTGATATGTCTTGAACGATGGGTTTACCCAACCTCAGGTAAACGCTATCGTGGGGATAAGTGGAAATGGAACGCATCTTCATGAATTTTTCAAGGGGTGGACTCTATGACCAGGTCCTCTAAAAAGGCCACTTTGGATGAATCATATTATGATTCCGTTCTAATGCCGTCTCTTTTGCACGCGTGAGAAAACTTTGACTCCATCCTACTTTCAAATCATTTTATGATTCACCCATGTCGGCCTTTTAGATCCCCAGAAAAATTCTTATCAAATTCAAATAGGCAGTAAAATAAATTTTTGCAAGTCATATTTAATATTAAAAAAACCGGCCAAGTGCGAGTCAGACTCGTGCACGAAGGGTTCCGTACCATTATCTATAACAACGGCAAAAAAAAACCTGTCTGTTGTATGGGAGCCCCTTTAAATATTTATTTTATTCTGTTTTTTAGTATGTGTTGTTATAGCGGCAACAGAAATACATCATCTGTGAAAATTTCAACTGTCTAACTATCACGGTTCATGAGATATACAGCCTGGTGACAGACGGACAGACAGACGGACAGACGGACAGCGGAGTCTTAGTAATAGGGTCCCGTTGGTTACCCTTTGGGTACGGAACCCTAAAAACAACAGAATAACGATAAAAAATAAATCTATGACGGGAAATACAGTTAAAAAGATAACAAATTAGCTTTACCTCTCTGCCCTGCACCACACATGGCTCGAACACATTTTTTTGGGTTCTAAATGCATAAATGACTTCACTTGAATTGCCCGTAATGAGACCGTAAGTTAGTACCGAGGAGACATAACCATGGTAGTTAGTAATTGCAGCCTTTTGAGAAACTGATTGACGTATTTTCCTTTGTGAATATACGTATATACAAGGTGACTTTTTGATCATCGTCCAAATTCATACTGGAGACTTGATAAGTGATCAGTATCTTGGATAACAAAAATTTTTGTGAAATCTGTAAAATGAAATTTCGGCTTCCCATAGAAATTAACTTCCAGTTCCGAGTGAATCACTATGGGGAATCAAAATGTCATTTTACGTATTTTACAAAAATTGTTATTGATCCATGATACTGATCACTTACCAAGCCACCAATATGAATTTGGACGATGGTCAAAAAGTCACCTTGTATATATGCCTAGTTTACTGCTTAATGGTGTACGTGGGCTTTCAATTCTAAATGTTTGTCAATAATTATGCTCAAAAACATTGCTTTATCAACTTCGGAAACATTTTCAATTTGGTGTGTTCAAAATCAAAAAATCATTTCAAAATCAAAATCATTTTTTTTGTTGCCAAACTCTCCTTTTAAGTTTTCACCTGTAGTAGGAGAAATTCGCTCTTTCATCCATAGTTGCGACAGAATTATAAATAAATATTTAAACAAAGGAAGACTTTAAAATGTACCATTGAAGACAAGCCCGCTGTCCCACTCATCACCCGCACTGCAATAGTAATTAGAGCGTTAAGTAAGTCAGCGGCAACCTCCACGATAGCACATTAAGGCTTGAATAAGCGTGGATTTGGTAAAATTGCGTATATTTAGCTCGATTTATAGGCCAAACTGGCTACTAGAAAATTCTGGGAAATATATATGTACGTAATCATGTTTTTCTGACGAATTAAGCCTTTATAGATTATCGAAATTTTATATCTTTACTCAATATGTCTGTAGGTACCTAATTTCATTCTGTACATTCAATTCGCTCGGACACGGAATATGCGTTTGAAATGAATCTTTCACACAATAAATTATCTCATTATTATCTACAAAAAAGCCTTACTACTTTATTTCTGTATGTCCTAATTAATGGAGCCACGATTTCAAAATAACTGAAGTTTTGCGTGCGCGGCATCTGATTAAAGCTGGATAGAGAGTTAAAAAAACAAACGCGTTAGAGCGGGACCGAATTTTAGCATAGTGCAGCCCCTTAAGTGAAATAACTTGTGAACTTATTAAATAATTATAGTAAGTAATTATAGTAAAGTGTTATATGAAGGGCCGTCGGTTTAGATCTATTAGTGCTAAATTGCCTGAGTTTTGTTTTTGGTATGTTTATATTAAGATTGTTTCTACCTTCAGATTTTTCATGTGACAGCCCCATTACGGTAAGTAGGTGCTCTTACTCCATGAAAGACAAAAACAGTAACAAAAAACAAAGAAAGTAACTTAAAATCCCCTCGGTTCGTGGGATTGTAGGACGAGGTGCAACTGTTTCTCGTAAGCTTTCTGTCACATTTAATGTTTGGATTCAGCTTTACCGGATCTGAAATATGCTGATCTGTACTACGACCGCTAATTGCAGGCCTGTGGCCTTGTGGTAGGTTGTTTTACTCTGTGGACCTATATAAAAAAAGTAATGTACTAATGAAGTTAACAATACTAAATGATTATAGAATTAAATGAGACTTGAGGATAATTCATGATTTATATTATGGCGAGTGAAGACTCACCCAGATGAAGGCAGTCTAAATCTGCTGAAACTGGTCAGCTTTCCCGATTATTACACGTATTGTGGTGAGCCGTTTTTATAATATAAATATTAAATTAATAAGGTTTGTAAAAAAGAAATACTTTTAGTAACTCGCCAATGTCCATATTTATTTGCATGTTTGTTTTTATGATCAAATTAATGACAATAAAAAAATACATTAGTCACATTTTCTTTAAAGTTTAATTAATTGTCAAAGTTCTCAATTCGCGGTATAAAATATAACCATGCATACATACATATTTATTCAGTTTACCACAACCGTTACGGAAGACACAAACATTATTAGGAGTACGGAGTATTATGTTCCGAATTCTCAAAACTAAACACTGTGAGTCCCGTACTCCCAATAATGTGACAGTGTAAATTTAAAATCTTAATTAATATATAATTTATTTAAAAAAACACAAGTTAAAGCCTGAAAAACTTATCAGACTTGCAATAAAGACTGTGGTAACGTCCAACCTAATCCAGTTAAAACAACGTAAGGCTAATGTCGGGCACACCGCAAACCGCAGCCTCACTTACCTCAATTAGTTAAGACTGTACATGAGCCTAGAGCATAAATGACACCAGAATTTCGAGGATTCGTTTGAAGAAACTCGGACTCTCCTTGTATTAAAAAAAATACATTTGATTAATTGATCTTTTATCTAAGGATTCTATTTATAAACAATGTATTAAAGTTTATACTTTTATCAAAAAAAAAAAAAATACCACTATCTTTTTTTTTGTTAACGTTCGTTTTAAGAACGCGGTTAAGAGATCAACTTGATTTTTTTATAGATAATAGAAATATGAAGGGATTCTACTTAAATCGAATATTTTTTTCCATACAAAATATTTCAGTATTATCTAAAAATACACCAATTTGTTGTTTCGCTGCGTAATCGATAGTATTACGCGTCCAAAAAAAAGAGGCCAATGAGCCAACATATAATCGCCTCTATTAAAAGCAAATAAGGTAACGAAATAGATAACACAGCTAAGACTCACTATTATTTATGCGAGAAAAACTCGACGTTTTGGTCAACTTAAGAGTGACCTTCATCAGGCTTCGCGAGGTGACTGACATATCCCCGCTACCCATCACCACCAAATAAGGTCTTTGCCCAATGGCACTCATTGTGCTGGACGGGTTATAAAAAAGTTGCTAGGGTAGGCCAACCTCTTAACGTATTCTCTTCCTGTCTTTTGTTCGAAGAGGTCTACAATTTATGTACCTTGGAGAGCCACGGATAAATTTGGACAGAAAGTATTGCTGAAGGTTTTTTTCTTAGGGTTTTTTGAGGTCACACGCAAAGTGGATTTTGTTCAGGAAAGGATATTGCATCTTTATAGTGGTCAAAGAGGTTACGTTAATATACTATTAATTAAAATGATCTTAGGAGCACACCGAGCATTTTGCACATACAAACACGTTTTTATAACCCTTGTTATAAATATATAACTATCTATAAATAAATATATAAATCTAGGGAAATATACTGGTATTATTGGTGATATATACTAGACAGTATATACAATGGAAACACGACTTGATAAAGTTGACTCGATAGAATAAATTCGCAAAGTTACCTCTTGTCGATTAATTTTTTCCTCTATTTCCCTACTTTTTAAATAAATAAGTAATTTTATATTATGATTCATTTACTAAAATAAAGTTCATAGGCGATTGGAGCGTTTATACACGATAGTTTTTTATTCAAGAACAATATGATGAAAATAACAACTAAAAACATTGAAAAAGTACAAAAGTTTGGTTATTTTCTTTACCCTTTACACGTAAAGAATAAGACAGAGACAAAGGCAAACGCTCGGTGCACCCTTAACGATTGACTTAGAAATTCCCGAAATAAACAATCCGTTGAACCCCTTGAGCGAGACGATATCCGTCAAAATCCGATAAGTTAACTTAACTTATCTTTAATAATAAAATAACTAATAACAAATAATAAACGCACGTAAGTGTTCAAGCCGTATCTAATAATAATTTAAATAATAAACAATTATAAAACGTAGTAATCTGTAATAAGAAATCAAATTATTAGTCCAAGTCAATAAGCTTTCCCAAAATTCATTTCACAAAACAACCTTTTCAAAGTAGTTTTATTGTCAAGCACTAAATACGAAATACTTTCGTGAATTCGATCACGGAAGTGACGTACACGTTCTGAAAAGGCCCCCCTATACGAGATGCAGACGTAGAAGTATCCACTTCAATAAAATCATCTTACTGAACTAATAATTTTCACGGCAGTATTACTGTGGTGACTATAATTTTTATGAGTTGACGTAATTTTGATTGTTCAATGACGTCAGTCATTGAAAATGCAATCCGAGTAAATAATTTTTCTCAAAAATATATTGTAATGTTATCATTTCATACCGTCTTTACGGTCTTTACAAGTCAGTAAGTTCTTCATCCTGGGGAATTATTTCAAGTTTCCAGTGTCTCAATATAAGTGTCCAGTAAATTCGTATGAAAATCTATTACATACCATATGTTTATTTTTTAAAACTATCCGTGTCTATGTTTTTAAGACACTAAGGAGTTTGGTGATCGTAAGGTTTTAAGCGGCTTAAGGTTTTGAAAGAAGCATTCGCTACAAAAGGGCTAATATTTTATGCCAACTTTAGAAAAAAATACAATTATTAATCGAATAGTATGTTTTTGTCTATGAAAGTTGATATTTAAGACGAATTAACGACAAAACGTCAAGCTGATGATTATCATCGTTGTATTTTATTTCAATAGATACAATACCAATAAAACTGATGAGGAATATAATTCTATATCGGACTATGATAAAAAAATGCGAAAAAAAACTCAAGAATGTCCATTATATTAGTTGGACAATGCATTTCTTCCAAAAGTGAGGTAAAAGCCTCAAAAGTGGGGTGAAACTACTCATAAGTTGAGATGGGGGCTATTCTCATGTCCACAAAGAATAAAAGCCGAACTACTCGAAAACAAAGTCAACAAGCATAAAAATCTATTCGGGGATGAGGTCATATGTTACGGGTGCGTAGTGGTAAGTATTACTCGGCTGTGTTGCTTTTATTATTTTTGGAACAATAGGTATTTTTGTATGATTTTATATTTAGCCGTTTGTTCATTTATCTGGTCTCTTGCTAAAGATAATGTTCCTTTCTGTACGAACTATATATTGTTATCGGGTCATGAATATACACAGAAGTTTAAAAAAATTTAGCACTCGAAAAGTTAAGTGAATGGAAACTGTGATTTCTTAGAATTTACAAGGCTTAAATAAATAATGAAAAAATAATCATAAGCAAACTTGGAAGAACCACATCAAGCCTAAAAGAGATGAAAGGAACCATCACTATAGGGGTAATCAGTTGCTTCTTGGAAGGAACTCTAAGCTCTCTATCGACAACAAATTATTCATCTAAAACCCATTTGGACTTATGGAGCTCATACTATCAACTTTGATTTAAATTTCAGCACCATACAAGGCTTACAGAATGCTACTATAAAAAGTACATATAATGCACGCTGGCTTACAAAAACAAAGAACAGAACTTCATCAACACTTGCAAATAAATGCGAACAGCCAAAGAGGAAATTGCGTTTCTTTATTGAAGACACTTACAATAACCGACTGCCAAGCATCCCAATCATCTAAATATTCCAGATGAATGCCAGCTATAACGCGAATCAATAAACCTTTGGAATAAACATGGTCACCATTCTATCCACCTCTCATTCACACACTATCTCCGTCTAAATTCGTACATAGAAATACAGATAGCATCAACAAAAATAGCAGCCAATGTGTATATGGTCGATCGCTCAATTCCCATACTGTGATGTCATATATGTCAGGGTTTGGTATATACTGGCAGTGCACCAAGAGCAGGCGGCCATTTCTATGTACAGTGGAGACCGCATCAAGTAAGACACATTGGACTTTGTACCTATCTTATATTCTTCTCTGTAGGGGCTAATGTCGTACTGCAAGTGTATAGCTTGATGTGGTCTCCACTGTACAATAACCGTTATATTATGCTATAACAACGTCAAACCTTAGAACTGAGTAAATGAGATTAGAGTACAAGATATGAGTATAAGGGTGGTCCTCAGTGGAGGATTGCTCAACAAGTTATTCACCACAAAATCTGCTCATAGCCCATTAATGGCTGATCACAAAGCAAATCACAAAAAAAAGAATAATCCTTAAATGAGTTTTAGTTTCAGTTTATTCATCTAAAGCATGATTGTATGAGAAAATACGTCACTGTAAGGATTTAAAGAGAATTTTAAGAGGGACAAGTAAAAATGAAATGAAAAGTTAGCCAACTACATCCCGCGCCGCGTCCTACCCAGAGGTCGGAAATGGAGTCCTCGAGTGCGGAGGTCGGCAGCGAGCGGCCGGCAGGTAATCTGTGACGACAAATATTGTAGAATAACTACCCGCCATCACGCGAATTGTATTTTATTTTTGTTGTTATAGTAAAATTTATTGCAAAAATAGAGGTACCCTATACTTATTTAGTAAAATGGCTGGTACAATTTTACGGCTTAGTATTAGTCCATTTTCCGTACGGTTTGTTCGTTTTGAGGAAAATTTTAATATTGTAAACAAAACTTATAACTTTAGCTGATACCTTCCTATATCAATTACTAGCTGTTGCCCGTAACGTCGTCCGCGTGGAAGAAGATAATGCGGCCACAGTGTAATTTCTTGGGAATCCCGCATTAAAAAGTATCCCAGTTTTTAGAGTGATTTAGCAGCCGGATTGTGAAAAACCCGCCTTTTTCTAATTAATCGAAACATAACACTTATATCCAAAATTTACTCAATAGTTTCCATTGGTTTCTGTAAATTAGAATTTTAAGATTTTGAAATTTAAAAGATACCAATGGAAACTTTGCGACGACAGTTTACACAAAACATAAGTGACAATAATAAGGTTTTATTGAGGAACTATTGAGTAAATTTTGAATATAATTGTTCTGTTTCGATTAATTAAAAAAAGGCGGGTTTTTCATAATCCAGTTGCTGAGCCGCTCTTAAGTTGGATATTAAGTTTATATTAAGTTATCGAACAGTGATCTCCCTTCCTACTTACTTTGTAATCTATGTCCCACTGCTGAGGAATGTACAGAGGTAACCAAAACCCGTTCAGTAGTTTTTGCGTGATGCATGATGTACCGACAAAAATCCGTTTTCTTTTTGTATCAGTATCCTACACCACTATTTTTTTGGAATATCATCAATGTACAGACAGACACAACCTTTTTCTTTTACAGTTTTTAATAATAGTAATTAATATAGGTACCTAGCTTTATTATAGTACCTAGATCGTTTTATCAAAGAAGGTATCACCTGCTATAATTGCTGCAACTAATTTCACATTTAAACTTTTTATTTACCAAAATAGATGACGCTATTTAAACGAAATAATGAAACAATAATTGAACAGCGCTACTTTTTGATTTTTTTATGTATTAAAATGTTATACGCTACATTCTTGTTTTATTTTCTTTTAAACAATCGTTCGTGACGTCTATAGGCCTACACCATTACTATTTGCTATGTAACTTCTAACAGATAAATTACGATAACTTTTTTTCCCGATTGTAACAAAACAGAGCCTATATTCTAATCCAATTATAGTTATGTCCATTAGTACATGAAAATGAAAAACAGACGGCCGGACAGATAGACAAACAGACAGAAAAGAATTTTAAAAATCGCAGATTTTTGTTATATTACTCTTTTCTAGTCACCCTCTTTCTATTTTGATTAATTTTCTTCAATGTACAGACACACCGGGTTCTAATCTTTTATTATATGTATTGATTTATAGGACATATTTAGGGGAGCGCAAGAAAAGGTTCGTTTCGAGTTTTCAGTGGATAAGGTTTTTTTTAAATTGGGTGTTACCATTTTGTGATTTCCTTTCCAAAAGCTGTCCTTTTGCTATCTTTATGCAAGAGTTGGGGCGAATCAGTACATGAGGTAAAAATAAATGCTTGTCAAATACAGTTGCACGAGGGAAATCACGATTTCAAGTTATAAAAAAAATATTACTTACTTTTGGAAAGTTTAGTGCAAAAAACCAACATAACCGTGAAAAGTTCTAGTAACTTCACCATTTTTTTTTGCGTCCCCTCTAATTTATTAAATACGTGTACAAATAGAAATCTCGTAGCAACTTGCTACGCCGTAGCATTGACTACGACATAAATCATAGAGCCCATTTACAATTCCGTAAAAAAATTCGCTGCAAAGCATAAGCTAGTAGTTAATCTAGTTAAAATATGATAACAATTTGAAGCAGATTTTAGCTACAAAGAAGCAAAGTCTTAGGGTCTCGTCGATGTTTTTGAATTCGTAATAGATAATTAAAAAAATATCTTGAATGTTAATGTATATTATATAGACAAAGAAACGGAGGCACCATAAAAACACTCTGAATAAATTCACGGGCAATTTTAGAAATAAAACTCATGAAATAAAGATCATTACGTCACATTTTTATGCGCAATAACGTCTAGTTAATTATAAGGTACTGAAAACAAGACTTTGGTTACCAAATTTCATTAGAATCAAGTTAGATACGAAAATATGAAGGAAATACAATTTTGTAGAACACCTTTAACGCTAACATATAACTTTTTACAAGAAATGTCAAAAGCTTTTCCGGATTCAGATCTCACGAAACAAAATCCTGAATCATCATGTTCCCTTCTAACAACCAATTAGCCTCATCCACTAAGAGAAGAGTACTCCGACATCATAGATCTTTTCACCGTCTTTCAATTCTAAAGGCATCGAACAAAAGCAATCAGAAAGGGAACAATGCTGCGATACAGACAAAACTGCGCTGTTTATTATTCCCCGTTCCATAAGAAAGGCTACTTTAACCGAAACGCCGATTTCAATAACAGGCAAGCTTCATTGAATAGAGTTAGCTCATAACATTTTTATTGTACAATAAGGGGTTTTCAGCAGAACAGGGGAGCGTAAACTCGCTGATATTGCTTATATCGATGTTTATTTCGTATCGTTCGGTCGGAATTCGACGGGAATGGATCCGGGGAACGGTGAGGACTTTAGTACGACGCAGCTCTAGCTCATTTTATTAAGGAGATTGCAATGAATAAGCACGCACTTTGGATATATTATATTGCAAGTTCATAATACTGAATACTTATGTACATAAAGCAGAAACTATGAAGTTATTTTAATTTTATAGCACGCTGTTTCATCTAATTTAAGCTTTTGCTAAAGAAGTAGCTCAAATTAATTTTATAACTTAACTTTTTTTTTACTCGCGTGAGCTGACGTACTAAATTGTTATTGATAATAATTACATGTGAGTGTAAATAATGATAACTAGATAATTTTACTTTATTTTTTACAATTTTGTACCAAGTTACTACAATATCGCACTCTATGGACTTGTCCACACTTGATACTTTTAAGTTTCTTGTGGATAAGTAATTCACAAGTTGTACGATTATTGTGCTATTTATTTGCCTATGTTGACTCGTGTGTGTTCATATTATCAATAATCTTCTGACATATACGGTCCTACAATTAACCCTTAGTTAGGGCCTTTTTGTAGGACCGTGTGCGATATTAGAACCTTTTTGGAAAATTTCTGTACTTTAGGAGGATAATATAATGTATCTTCGATTCAAAAATAAAAGTGTGTACAGTTTATTTCTATTTTGAAATTAAATTTTGTTTTATAAATTATTATTCGTACATACCAATTTTAATATTGGCCTTGGTCGAGTCTGATATTAATAAATGAATTATCATTTCTGTCGTTTTTATATCATTAAAAGATTGAGTTTGAGTTTCCTAAGCTTTAAAGTTTGTCTGTCAGAAGACTGGTAAGAAATGATCGTTAAGAAATAATTAGTCAATAAAATGTAGCATTCAACCCGTCTGATATCCCACTCAGCAAATCGACAGCAGTCTACGAAAACAACTTAAAACTTTTAATCACGACTTTCACAAACAACTCATTAACAATTTAAGCTTTAATTCAGTCTACAAAGTGTAACCCGTAAAAAAGATCCTCAAAAATCCCTATAAAGTTTTATTTGTAAGATTAGAACCACGACGGTGCTATCGGGGAGATAAAAGATGTTTTGTAACGCGTCTGAAGACGGCCTGTAAACTATTTTCCATGTCAGCGAAAGTGTCGGTTTATGGGCGTCAAGTTTATACGGTTTATAACTCAGTCTCCTCTATAAAGCAGCTGAGTTCAGGTGATAAAGTCCCCTGAATTCACGCTGCATTTTAACGAGTGCGCTTTTGAATTATTTCTGGGCGTTTAAACTCGGGAGAGTGGTTGCGGAGATTGCTGTCGCTCCACTCGTGTACACGACTGTACTTTATGGCTTACACACGTTTGCGGTTTCTTTGCTAAACATTTTTCGTTACGATTGTTTTTAAATACGCATTGTGTTCATTTTATCAGTAAATACTCAAATACTCAAAATAATATGTTAAAGATTCTTAAAACTGTCAAATACAAGAAATTTTCATGTACTTTAATGGGATAGTGCCACGATTTTATTTATTTATTTGTCTCCTGATATTTTGACAAAATTGTATTTGCAATGAACTACATGCCAAACCACAAAAAAAAATACATGCCTTAATCCGTAGGACATCTATCAACTTGACTTTCCAACTGATAAAAACGTTTCTTAATATTTATTGCCACCGACTCTTTTAAGTAAGAGAAAGCTTTTAAACTGAAAATCTTGTAAAGAGTACCAAGCATAATAATTCCATAAAACCATTTCGTTACTGTAAGTTGGTAAAAATAAGTGAACCACGTTCCAATAAGCTCAATAAAGTCTAGACATCCGCACGGAAGCGGCAGACCTAGTTTTCGTTTTGCCACCTCTGTATGGGCGCAGAAAATGCCAAAGCAAACCGCATTTTCCTTGCGATTCATCTTATTTTCCCTTCCTCTACTGTCAAGGAAATCCACATTTATCCACTTTTAGACCTTATTGCGTTGTATCAAGAGCGGTAAAAGAGTTTTCCCGACAGTTCCGTCAGGAGATGAGTTATTTTTCCATAATTTCGCTCGTCTGCGGCGAATGCTGGAGTATTCCCAAATAAATAATAAATACGTCAACCCAAGTCGGAGCCGATATGTGGATACACAGAGTAATGAGAGTCTGGGACAGAGTAGCTAAAATTTAGTGAGTTTCTGTTATTTTCAAGCTAAAACTAAATAAAGTAAGCTTAAAAAGTTAAAATGGAGTTAACTGAAAGAAAACAGTAGTGAAAAATTTAATTTTACTGAATTTGTTAGTAAAAGAGAACATTTTCAGGATTTTCTCAGGGTGCTTTCAATAAATGTTTATTTTTAACAATTTGGTTGTTGGTTTTTGTCTTATACATCAGTGAATTTTATATCTAAAAAAAGTCAAAAGTACAAAAGTCATAATTCCAAAAATAGAATATATATCTAAGCACAGAGTAAATGAAACTTGAACGATATTAAGGTTCAATATTGTCTGGGAAGACATTAAAACGTACCTACCTTTTTAGTCTAAGTAGGATGAATTTACCTTAACGCTAAGTCAAATTAAGAAATAGGGGCTTTCTTATTATAAACTCGAGCAGCCAAAAGAGCACCCTAACACAAAGGGAAACAACACAGATTTTACTTTAATTTTACACAGAAAATACTTTCAAAGACTTTCTCATTTAGCATTCCGGACAGTTTAGTCGCGCTCGCTTTGTCTCGAAATGAAATATAATAAGAGTTTTCTTAAAGTAGTCTACAATAGTTTCTGCCCTGTGCAATAACTTTTCAGGGCTGTCCTCAAGGGAGTCCGCCCTCGGTCGCATGATGCCACCTTAAAATAAGTTTTCGATAAGGATAAAGTTCCGTACCATAACATCAAGTGATTCTCAAAAGTACACGAAAAATTCAGCTCTTCGGCTGGATATTTCGAACGCAACTTGCCTTATTTTAGACAGTTTTTGTTCTAGCAATAAAAAAGGAGTCACGTTCGGTAAATTGTCTACTTTCTTGCAGTTTCCTAATGCCTTCGGAGGTCGTGTGGACGTTAGGTCTATTGGGATCCAGACAGTTCGTTCTAAAACTTCGAGTTTTATGACGTTATTTATTTATCGTTGCCCCCACGGCGAGGGCGGGTTGTTTATATTTAATTTTCGAACGAAAGCGGACTTTTAAGTCGATAGTTTGGAATTGTTTTTGTGGTAAAATGAAATCAGATTTCGTTTACACAGCGACCCGAAAAAATAAAATATTTTTTCATTGTTTTTTTAACGTCTAACGATTCAGCTAAGGCAAGAACGCGTCACAGGTTCAGAGCAAAGACTCTAACAATAGTAGGGAGCGACTCTACGTCAAAGACCTAAGTGCACAATGCAATGCATTCGCTCCCGGACTATTTCAATAACCCCTCGCCAGCGGGTGACCAGCCGAAATTCCAGACCTAAAGGAATTTCTCACAATGAAATATTACTAATAAACCTCGCAATAATAGTACCTAAAAGGTCAAAATGTGACGCGAATTCAAAAGGTCGGTTTGGTGATTTTGTTAGATTAAAATAAAATTAATTATTCTGTTATTGCTAACGTGGTTTTAACATAAGAATCTGTAAAATAAATTAATATAGTTTTAAATGAATATACTTATCTTCTCACTTATATATAATTTAATGTGTTTTATAAGTATTTTCATTGAAAAGACAATACAGTCAAAATATATAATAACATTTAAAATAAATTAAATGTTTGATAATTTTAGTTAACTTTTATCTGCCTTTCAAAAACCGAGAGGTTTACTTTTTACTAGGCTCGTAACTTGAAAGTGATTTTATGGTTACATACAAAGTTTCTAATATAGCTAGTTATTGATTTATATAAAAACGGCTCACCTCAGTACGTGTTATGATCGGGACAGCCGACCAGACCAATACCATCTGCATCGATGTCATCCCGAGCCCTGCGACCCGCAGCCCGCAGTGTGAGGCGTAACGTCGTCGCGTAAACGTCTTTACTCGCCCAGATGAAGGCAGTCTAAATCTACTGAAACTGGTCGGCTTTCCCGATCATAACACGTATTGAGGTGAGCCGTTTTTATATAAATCATGAATTATCTTCAAGTCCCATTTAATTCTATAATAGCTAGTTATTTTTATTTTTCAAAGACCTTGTTCCATATTTGCAGCTACGTATTTTCAGCGACACAGACTAGCTACCCCGTAATTCCGACCATGGACTGGACAACTTAACGAGCAGTGTACAAAATTACAGCCTCCCATTTGCTCTGCAATTCTGGTTTTGTCCGAGCACCGTCACTTCGCGCAGGCTGTCATTTGCACCGGACACGAATCATTTTTGCCAGCGGAATTTGAGCGCTCTGTTCCTTGATATTAGGTTCGGAGAAATACGCGTGTGTTTTATGATGTCACGTGCTGCCCTGCGCTTTATACGGTGATAGCCGGGTGGTTAGCCTAGTTGACGATTTAGCGGACCGTTTCAGTGGTTTAGTGCTGCCATCTGTTGCTCGCTAGTTAAGATAAATACATAAGTGGTTCTTCTTTTTTTGTAACAAGAATGGAATTAAGACTAGCTTGTTGAGCCAGGTTAGAAGCGGTTGAAACCTCTTCTTATATATATAAATCGTCACGACAAGAATCACCGAGGGGGCGTCAGAGGTGTTCCAAGTGTGAACTTTGATCTGCAAGTCACATTCAGTACTCGGTACACCCGCGTTTCACCGACGATTATTACGTCCCAACGTGATGGGTGGTGAGCCGTATCGCCATACTTCGGGCACAAATGGTTAGTAAAAACAAATACTATGTACATAAATTTCGAAAAACTTATCGGTGCATGCCCGACCGGGGATCGAACCTGGATCTCGAGATTGAGAGGCCAGCGATCTACCCCTGAGCTACCGCCGCTTCTTACTAAGATCGAATTGAAGTAGTTGTAAAAATCATTTCTTGCTCATGTTTTTATTCTAAAATTGATATTTATTACACCTTAGAAAATCACACTGTATCATATTGATTTAAAATACTTTTAGAAATTAATCAAAAGATAAATAAAATTATAATAATGTGATAGCTTCGTATAATACAAAGGTGTATCAGGATCGTAGCAGATGGAAATCTGTTATATCTGTCTACCTCTCTGGGAGATAGGCGTGAGTATATATGTATGTAAAAAGGAAAGCTTTCCTTCGTCATTAGAAAATTTCCGAAATTCATAACAAAATGCTCTCAAGCCAAAGTTAGGTAATTAATTTGAATGCCTAAAGAAAATAACAACGCGTCTTCATTAGAGACGTTAACTCTGGAAGAATATCGTTTTACTTGGCGTGGCGTCTTTAGGGTTGGGTTTTGGTCTCATCATAGTATCAAAATGTAGAGTTTCCCAAATACCGGGTTTCAGAAGATGGCGATGATGATGATTTAGAGGTGGGACGCCTGCTGGGCACAGGCGGATGGTCGGCTCTCCAGTTGGAGCTATTCCATCCAATTCCCATTGCTTGGAGCTTTGGTATCCTATTGTCCCAGTTGCATTCCCTCCTCAAATCTTCCACTTCTCTTGATATATCTTAATATGTCTGAGTACCCAAGGCACTTGAGGTCTTCTTCTTTAATGTGATCATTACCAAATACTTCCCATCTTAGGCAAGAATATATAAAGCATTCACCTTAGTAGATAGGTAGAAAAGAAAAGAAAAGAGTTTTTAGGCTTCCGTACCCAAAGGGTAAACCAACTGGACCCTATTACTAAGACTCCGCTGTCCGTCTCTCTGTCCGTCTGTCGGTCTGTCACCACACCAGGCTATGTCTCATGAACCGTGACAGATAGACAGTTGAAATTTTCATAGATGATGTATTTCTGTTGCCGCTATAACAACAAATACAAAAAAACAGAACAAAATAAATATTTAAGGGGGCTCCCATACAAGAGACATGTTTTTTTTTGCCGTTTTTATAGATAATGGTACGGAACCCTTCGTGCGCGAGTCCGACTCGCACTTGGCCGGTTTTTTTTTCACTTGTCATATCATGTTTCTTTAAAATGTTTTTTTAGTGTCATTCCGTCATTGTTGAAGCGACTCCTTGAGTTGCTGAAAACGAAATTTCAACTTTCATCAATAAACTTCCATATTTGTTTTGATAGCAATGGACTAACCATAACCAATGTTTTTTAGGGTTCCGTAGCTCAAATAAAAAACAGAACAGAACACTTTGTTGTCCATCTGTCTGTCTGTCAAAACCCTTTTTCTCGGGCCCCGTATGAGATATCAAGTTGAAACTGATACTTTATACGGCTAAAGGCGCTGTAAAAAAAAATCGTGCTTCTAACTCAACCTATAGGCGACTTCCAGTTGACTTAGAAACTTTAAATTTAGTTTGCACATAGTTCTTATAACACACACAAAAGAAAAATTTTAAAAATTACAAATATTTTATTATTTAGGAAGTTGTATAACCAACTTAATTAGACTTTTTAGTTGCATAAAGTTATATAAATCTCAAGTGTCAACTTAAGTTGTTTTTTTATAACTGCAAGTGGATTTATGTACTGTAATGTTTTTATGGTTCCGTAAGGAACCCTTTATGCGCGAGTCCGACTTCCACTTGGCCGGTTTATTTATCTTGTCCCACAATTTCTAAACTATGTTCAATTATTTTTATAATTTTAACTTTTTACAGTTATTCTTTATGGTCACATCGTACTAACATACCATCCATCCTACCATCAGCCTGATTTGTCTACTGCTGGACATATTTTGTCCAATGTTTCGCTGAAAGAAGCCTATACTCACACGCCGGGCAGGCGGGTTGATGAGCATGGTGCCGAAACCCTCGCACCAGTGACGTCGCTTTGTTTTATTAAAGGCCCGGCAATTGTAAATGGATATACCACCATTACTAGGCCCCAACTCGGTTATGTGCCGGTGGGGCTTCAGAACCGATCCACACTGTAGCTGCGGAGAGATACAGTCCATGAGCCACCTCACAGGGAGCTGTTCCGTATGGGCAATTGAAGGAGGATTGGAAAACTTAACTCTGCATATGACGAAGTCGTAAAATAGCTGACACACTCAATTCCACTGTGATAGGCTAAATACCATGCGAAAAAAAAATCGGTCCCAGTCATGGTGGGCTACCTGGTTGTGTTTGACAGCTGCCTGCTTACTCATCCCCAAATAACTTCGGATGGGTTTGC
Organism: Ypsolopha sequella; assembly: GCA_934047225.1. NCBI lineage: Eukaryota > Metazoa > Arthropoda > Insecta > Lepidoptera > Ypsolophidae > Ypsolopha > Ypsolopha sequella. The sequence goes on along the minus strand of OW204002.1, from coordinate 15,712,477 downwards.
GAGTGAGATTGTGGTACCTCCACAGTGGAGCCCGGCATCAGCTCAACCACCTGGTGACCTGCTACATACACATTTTATATTAAATGTTTTTAATTTTAATTTAAGGTTATGTTTAGTCCAATGACAATGAAGTAACACTTACCGTTAAAGCCTTCTGTAGCTGAGGCTTCGCTATAAAAATGCAGTTAACTCCTAAAATAGTAACAACTTACACAACGATCATTGTATACATACCAATCTTATTAAGTAGTATATGTTTAGACACAAATTGAAAGAGCACTTTCTTTCTTTCTTTAACTTTCACCACAGTACTGGTCGGCTGGAAGAAACCTCTTACAGAGGTAAGGGCGCCTTTGTACGTAGTTTTTTCAAATTTGTCATTTTATTTTAAGTTTTTGTATGTGCAATAAAGGATATAACAATAATTTAATCACCAGTTTTAGAGATACGTTTAAGCTGCCAAAAAGTTCTGTAAGAAATCAAGCCCCTTAAAAACAAAAGGTGCTTAAATTGTCACTTACCTAATTTTCAACTCTAGCAACAGAATTCAAAAACAGAGATCCAATTTTTATAAAGAGACAGGCGGAATCTGACGAGGCGGACAAATGAAAGATTGTCAACAAGTTTATTACCCGCTCCGATGAACTTGGAGGCTGAGCCCTCCGCGACGCTCCTTACACCTGCCTGCTTAGGGGCGACTATTTGGACTTGGATTTTTACTGCCAGAAGAACTGGCTGTAGTACTCGTTCATGCGAACAACTTTTTCTATGGAAACAAACCTCAAATCGCAAAAAAAATTAACTGTTTCCTAGAAAAGTTACATACCTACTCGACTAAATGTATGAAACAACAGAATTTTTGACACAATTTCTCGATTTTGTTTTTAATCGAAAATTTACTAGTACTATCGCCAGTTTCCGGCTTCCACAATAATTAATCTTTAGGGTTGTATCAGAGATCGACCGCAAATATAGTAGAATACTTCTGGCTCATAGCTCATACATATAAAAATACTAAATCACGTGATATTAATTACATCGACTGATGACGGTTCCATTGAAGGACTCGAAATATATCGTTTTTAGTTGTTTTCATCGTTTTACGATAACATACGATAGGTATCCGTAAGTTATTTAAATCCATTAATTATTGGTAAAAATAAAAGCCATATTTATTTGTAACTATATTTTATTTATACTATAATCAAATAGATATTTAGAGAAGTCCTGATTCACTCACTGATTGACTGATCAGCATCCAGCCCAAACCCTTGGACTTAGAAAGCTGAAATTTTGCACAGAGGTTCCATTTACAATGTAGACAATGTAGACAAGGAATAATTATTCCTTAATAAGGCCAGATTTTTGGAAATTTTTACGAGATCGGGAGAAACGGGATCCACGCCAGCAACTCCACGGTGCGTCCGCTGTTATAGTATACTTAGCCTTTCACCCTTATTCAATATTTGCCCCGTTTACGGCTTGACGGTTATTTTATCAACACCCCATATAGCTATGTTGGCTAGGGTCCCTACGGTTACTGGGCCGTCAAAATACGAAAAATATTTTCAATATATTTTGGATTTTATTTTGGGATAACTTCACTGATGTGAAAAATTTCACTCTGTTATACCTGCAGCAATATTTATTGAAGCAACATTTTCACCTAATTACGACCACTGGCTTACGACAGAGAAGATGTTTTATTACCTTTGTACCTAGTTATTTCTTTCATGTAATATTGATGTAACACTGGTTTAATGAAGGGCATATACCCATAATGTCAAAAGGCAAGGAACTACACAAATCAACATGTTCGGCGGTCTTGTGTGCTACTAATAGGGTATTATGAACTTCGCCGGAAAGTTGGGGTTTGTTGAGGGTGCACCTCTGACGTAGGCCTGGGACCCGTACTATAGTATTGGGATCCGTTTGTAAATGTACCTTTATCTACCTTTACTATACCTTTAAACGTTACTACACAATCTATGGATCAAACTAAACAGCTTTCCCAAAGCGAAAATTGTCAGATGAAGCACGATTTCTTTTGAGCAATTTCGTAGCCGGATTGTGAAAAACCCGCCCTTTTCTAATTAATCGAAACAGAACACTTAAATTCAAAATTCACTCAATAGGTTATTCAACAAACACTTATTTTTCTTTCTTTTTAAATAAACATTGTTAAAATTTGGAAAAACGGGATGCACTTAAACCTGGAATTCGAACCGGGGATATCTCAATTTCCGGCCGAGTGAGTTTACTATTCTGCTACTCTAACCTTTGCGACATACTAGCCTGCTCTAGTTTTATGGGTACATATCAAAATACTACATTTTCTACCAAAATCCTCTACATCCCTAACTGTACCTCAGAGGGGAGCTTGGCTAGCGGGGGGAGGCAACAAGGAAGCGGGGGACGAAGTATTTGAGGTATCTCAGTAAGGAAGCGGGACGAGCGAGATTATAGATGGCAAGATAAGCCTCGAATTAGATACAACGAATTTTGTATGAACTTCTAAAGATGTAAAGCACGGTGTAGCTTTACTTGGGGAATAAAATATTATGTTTGTTTTATACTTTGTGCAAGTATCATGCCATTATAACAGCTCATTTATTAATTATTGAGCTGAAAGATAAAAGGTATTTCAAGTTGAAAAGTTTTATGAGAGTTTCTTATAAAAATGAGATCTTGTTATTTATTCAAGATAAGAGGCTATGCGAATTTTATTTTTGTCACTGTCATTCCAAGCCTAAAATCGCGCAGTGCGAGAGGGGCGGATTCAGAGCAAAAGAGAAAAAAGTTGGTTTTATATTTTTATTAAAAAAACTAAACTAGCTAGCAAAATTTCCAAAATTAAATAATTAAATATTGTTGAAACCCATCTAATAAAATATGTTGAGTTTTGTGCATGGCTGCTACTCGTCAAACGAGGACAAAAAGTGTGTTGGAAGACCTAATTTCAACAATTATTTCTATCGAGGAAAGTTTTTATATAGTCAAAATGAATATACCAGAAAATTATTATAATTTTCCGTGTAAATGAAATACACAGAAAATAATCACCCGTATTTTTTTCACATATCGTATTAAACGGCTTAGCTATGAAATATAACACTGATTGGCTGATACTTCGCCCAAGTATCTATTTTTGAATTTGAATTTGAATTTGAAGTTATCCAAACATGTTTTCCAAAATTAAATCCCTAGATTATATAGTCAAAATGCATATACCAGAAACTGATTATAATTTTCCGTGTATTTCATGAAATACACTGAAAAGAAACACCCGTATTTTTTTTCGCATATTACTTTAAACTGCTTAACTATGAAATATAATACTGATTGGCTGATACTTCGCCCAAGTATCTATTGCTTAACCAGATTTTCTATATCGAAAAGTTGGCCTCTAATGATTGATAAAATATAGTGGTGTATTGACGTACGTTAACACTTATTGTATTCAACAACTTACCACGATTGCGATTAAGAGACAAACTTACAAGCAGATTTCTTGTAACATTAGCTAGAACCCTGCATGGCCCCAACTTCTTCACACAGTAAATAGTTTAAGTAGTTACTCTGTGTAGTTTCCACGTTATTGTTTTGGGCACATGTAAGGCAATGACAAGTTTGCAACTAGGTTTAGCTGCCGATGTAAGTGGTTACAAACCACTTACAAAAGGTAAAAATTTGGAGGGCGCATATAAAATGTACCTACGACAGGATTGGTTTTAAATATTTATTTTTAGATAAAGATATTATTAAGTAAATTTTATTATTAGAAGAATATGAAGAGGGTGATTATAAAGAGGTAACGTTACATAAAAGTTATTCATAATACTGATATAACATTACTTTATAACTATGACAGAAATAAATTTCTATGTTTGAACACTTGGCGATTTATCCATCGCAAGGAGATATAAATTAACATTATATCATTGCAGTATAGAAACGCAGAAAGAAAAGTAAATCTGGATGTGAGGAGCTCTGAACCGGGATTCGAACCCGGGACCTCTCGCTTATCCAGGTCTCAACACAATCTTGGTCTCGGTAAATTCACGAGTTGTGTTGAGACCTGGATAGCTCAGTGATTAGAGCAATCGCCCGGTAAGCGAGAGGTCCCGGGTTCGAATCCCGGTTCAGAGCTCCTCACATCCAGATTTACTTTTCTATCTGCGTTTCTATACTGCAATGATATAATGTTAATTTATAACTTTATAACTAACTTTGTAAGGAAACATCCTAGCAACGGATAATTCGAGTCAATAGACCTTGGGTATATAAATGGCACCCGTTCTATCAACCTCTCACTTACACACTATCTCCGTCTAAATTCGCACATGGAAATACAGATAGCATTAAAAACAATAGCAGTTAATGTGTTTCTTGTCAACCGCTCAAATCCTAAGCTGTGACGTAAATATGTCAGAATGCATTTGGTCTATGCTGACAGTGCATCAAGAGCGAGCAAACATTTCTATTCTCAAGGTTTACTGACTCGGGTAATGTAACTTTTTCTATAATTTTAATACACAATTCCCATAACTTAATTTCAAAAAGATTTTAATTAAATTTTTTTTCAGAGAGTATACGCCATTTTAGGACATAGTTTTTATTATTTTGGCGTATAAACCATTACTTTTGTATGCTTTTTTATGACGATTATATGACGTCACTTGAAAATTTTAGACATTATACTGATTATGATACGTGATTGCTTATATAAAAGTGGTCTGTCTCTGTCTGTCAACTCATCTGTTATCCATCTGTCAAATCAGTCGGCAGTAATTTTTTATAAATTTATCTTGATAGCAAAGGACACATTTCTAAACAGCCATGACGTCACACAAAGCCAAATGGAAGTTGCAGGTTTTTCATAAAAATATTCATCATCATGAGGTTTTTTAGACCACATATTCGAAAATACGACTTATTAAACCTAAATCTCGAAACGGTTTTCGAATTAACACACCTTAACATAATTTAATCTAAACGAATTGATTAACGCTTTGCTATTACCGTGCCTGATAAGGAGAGCATCGATGTAACTTAGAATGAAGTGCGCCTGCTCTGAAAGAGGGAGAGTGAAAGCAGACGAGGTGTTCATCAGTCCGTCCACGGACTTTCACAAAATCAACTGAAATTGGTAACGCACGAATGAATGACTGCTACTGAGCAACTGTCTGTAACAACGCTCCCAGTACTGATTCTCATGACATTATTCTAGAAAATGACGGTAAAAAAATTATAGCTTAACAATTTGCACTGGTTACGGGCAGGTACTAAAGCTCAATTAACACAAAAAGCATGAAAAATCTAATGACGCACAACGTTTCTTGCCCGTAGCTTAGAGGGCAAACCACCCGGGGCGTCTTCTGTCGAGCACAAAAACAGCCCTCCCCACGACAGTGTTCTTAAATCTCAATTACGGTTAAAACCGTGTCTCAGGCCCGCACGTACACTGAATTAAATTAATGGCCCCACATATTGCAACTGCTGTGGCGGACCAGCAATTAATTGCTCCTTTTTGGTCCACTTTTGTTTAGCCTTAAATGTTTTATTAGTGCCTACTTTGTATCTGTTAATGAAGACGCAAGTGGGTGAATGGGATTGCTTCTTTGTTTAATCATTACTATCGGAATGGAAGGTTGGCGTTTAATTTAACTGGTCTTTTTGGGGTTTCAAATCAAGTGTAAAGGATCACGTAGGGTACGTTTTTGTTAAGGTAAACTTTGCACTGACTTTTGCATTGTTCTAAAATTCTAAAATATTTATGTTTATTAGTTTTTTAAAAGGTGAAGCTTATAAATAATAATTTAAGAAATAATTTGTACAGGAAGAAGGAACACAATAAAAGATTTGAACGTTGTTGCAAGTAAACAGAGAGACAGGTTATAAAAATGTATGAGTAAGTTAATTTAAAACTAAATAATCCTAAGAAAAAAATAAAATAAAAGATAAGAAAAAGTCCTAAAACCCTATACTAAAAAAATATTATACAAAATAAAACATTATACTAAATAGAAATGTTAAATATTGATTTTTTACTGGTCTAACAAAGTCTAAAGGTTAAACGTCAGTCGCTTAGTACAAAGTGCATAACTTAACTTTGTGTTTCTTGTTTAGAAGTCAAACATTGAAAAACATTTTGGTATGTGGCAGTTAACACCAATAGTTAAAAATATGAGTGAGGTATATAAAGCATGAGTTTGAAAATTAATGCACAGTTAATCATGATCTGGTCCAAACAAAGTTAACACAGCATTTTAAGTTGTTTTTGAGAAGATTGAATAAATTTTTCAATTTTAAATTGCTAAACGAGAAAAGCAAAGTTAAATTGTTCACTTTGCGCTAAGCTACTGACGTTTAACCGGAATAAACTTTCAAACTTTTCAAAACAAAGGTTTTAGTTAAATTTATCTATCTTTTTACACTCGTACACAGATATACATATGTATACGATTTACATTTAACGTCGATGCAAAGGGCCGGCTGGCCGGCATAGCAATGTGGCCGCCGCATTCCGGCCGGTCGCTGCAGTTATGACGGAAATTAAACGCTTCATTAGGACGCTGCAATCTACATACAACCTGTATATATGTGCCCCCATGTGTGTGACAATTTATGGTTAGTTAGACCTAGGAGCTAATTAGGAGACAAGGGCTTTAGATGACCTTTGTCTGAGATTTCTGGTATGTCATGTAAATTAATTTTATCCTGATTAATTCTAAAATTCGTGAATTATGTTTATAGAAATTGTTATATGAATTTATAAAGAGATATTTCACGTATCAACTAAAGAGCCCTACACTCGCTTTTAGCTGATTATTTCCAACGAGTTATGTACGATACTTCAGGGACTGCTTTTCTATATTTCCTACAAAAACAAACGCCGAACTTTTCTTTCGGTTATGGGTCGTAGCAAGCGCTAGGACTAAAATTGTTGCTACGAGGTGTAGCAAGCGCTACGACTACAGTTATTGCTACGGGGTGTATCAAGCGCTATGACTCCAGTAATTGCTACGGGGTGTAGCAAGCGCTATGACTCCAGTAATTGCTACGGGGTGTAGCAAGCGCTACGACTATATTTTTTTTGCTTTGTATGGATGCATAAATGAGTCAGTGTACGCGAATACATTTGTTGACTTTTTAGTGTTGTAAAAGGTAATTTATGGAGACCATAATATTTTTATTTTATTTTGTTTAGCAAAACGGTCTTAAGTATCTAATAATTGTTATATTACATTTCATAATTGACACTACTTACTATGAATTTAAGGGCTTACTGGAGAAGGGTAAATTGAATCAACTGCATTTTTAATACATCCATTTTAAACTTATTCCTTGTTTTTTAAGAGAATATAATATTTCACGATCTCTAAATTTAAATTGGACAACAGCATTCTTCGCACACGAACAGTGTTTGATCTCGCGTGTTTGCGAGTCATTGGTATTGGCTGCTCAGGGTCGATGACCACTGACACCACGGTCACTTTTACAGTATAGATACTTGTTATTAAAAGTAAATTAAAAGTAGCTTCTGGGTTACCTGCATAACGCTCGACGTAGCACTTTTTGTAAAATATTAATGATAAACACGTAGGCTCACAGAAGGTGATACCAATCGGCCCACCTAAGGCAAGATGGGCCTTGTAATGGGGTAATATGTGTGTAGTTGGGAATCTAGAAAGACAACCTAAAAATAATAGTAAATTACGATACGAGAGCGATGAAACGTTTTCTGAAGAGTGTGAGTTTGCGGCACGAGCCGAAGGCGAGTGCTGCAATCACACGAGTCGAGAAAAAGTTTCTCGCACGAGTTTCGTATAATTTTTTATAGCACAAGTGCGGAAAATGCCGACTTTACGCACGCGCAGCGTGATTTTACGCACGGTGTGCTATAATAATAATAAAAGTGCCACAGGCGCCAAGCTCTTCTCTTACAGAGTTTTCACTTTAAAAAATAAAAAGAGAATACAAAAAATAAACAAAAAAAGCATGCAGCTTAACTTATAATAAATAAATAAATCGAGGGCATGTGAAAGGGTAGGTATGTGTGAAGAGTGAGGATGAGAATGAGAGTGTGTGTGTAGGAAGAGGGGTGTATGTTAGTGTGTGTGTTTCCCTAGCCCTACGACCAACGGATCTTGGGGTCCTTATATTTACTACTAGGGAGTATGTGTAGTGTGTGTGTGTCTGTCAATAATTTCAAGTTTTTATTGTTTCTAAAATTATTCTAAATACATCCCAAGTTTGCAATGAAAAATAAAAATTTTATGTTTGTAATGAAACAGTGCAAAATTTGGCGGGAAAATAAAAATGCCAGTTAGTATACGGTTATAAAATAAGTATAAAATATCAGTATTGTTTGGCTTTCAATTCCATCCGCCGAAACAGTTTCTCTCCAACTCTTTTAGTAAAATGACCAGCCTCCTTTATTTATTTATGCAGGTCAGTGACATGTATATCTAAAGGTTAAACCTCAGGGGCTTAGCGCAAAGTGCATAACTTAACTTTGTTTTTCTTGTTTAGAAATTTAAAATTACACAGCATTTTAGTCTGTGGCATTTGACGCCAAAAGTCCAGTATTACTGAGGTTTATAAAGCAAGAGTTTGAAATTGTATGCATAATTAGTCATGATCATCTCAAAACAAATTAAAATGCTGTTTTAACTTTGTTTGGACAAGATCATGGCTAATTGTGCATTAAATATTAAACTCATGCTTTTAAACCTCATTAATACTAAAGTATTGGCGTCAACTGCCACATACCAAAATTTTTTTCAATGTTTAACTTCTAAACAAGAAATACAACGGTATGTTAACGCTAACGCTAAGCAACTGACTTTTAACCTTAAATCAACCGTAAACAAATGTTATATAATATGAAAGTTATATCTAAATTCGTTCTGTGGTTTCAGGTTACACAGTGACTGACTGATAGACAATTACTACGTTTTATGTATAGACATAAATAATACGGCACATTTTTTTGGTATAAATACCTATTTTAAGTACTAGGGCACGCAGGTGATTCTAAATTAATGAAGCTATTATGCCCCAAACCCAATAGACGATTCAACCGGCCATTTTGGCATTTTATAGCCACTAAAACGTTCCTTTTAAATTATTATTATTATCAATGACAAATACAAGCGTTTTTATGTGAGTATCTACATTATGAACTGAGCTATTTCGTACGACAATTTAATAGAGCGTTTTTATTACAAGTACCTCACACAAAAACGCAACAGCAACCAAAGAGAATCTTGCACCGCAGCCCAGATATCGTCGTTCGCAACAATAAATAAGACGTAAAATTTTATTTTACAACGACAAATGAAAGAAGCCAGTGAAATTACATTCAATTACTGAGGGTGTTCCCGGAATTCCTGCACCGCAATAAAGGCCCCGGATGGCTCGTGGCGTAAATTTTTCGGACATAAAACTCTGTAAAAGTGAAGTTAGTAAGATGTAGAGCGACAATAAACGTTTATAGACGGTACCTAAGAACGTATCACACTGGTCCGGGACAGTAATATCGGGACTTGTGCCCGGGGGCTCCGTCCCGCAATCTTTTCATTACACACTTGCTTACCCTCTCTACGTCTTAAGATGTAAAAATTTCTTTTGCGATTTTTACTGTAGACTACAGTCGGGCTCACGGTTTGAAAGTCTTATAGGTATTTGTCACAGTCACCACCACGTTGCGATATATCATGACCAGATCTTACTGCACCTGCGTTTAGGTGTAAATCGTATAAAAATATATACGAGATATAGTTGTACAGTGACGTAGCGCGTGGATGTTTGTACTTGTATCTATTTATTGAAAGCATTTGAAAGTTTATATCATACAAGAATGCCTTTATAGATTATTTGATAAATATGTATTTGTCTCTTTTTTATAAGATTTTTAAAGTAGTTTTGGTTTATTAAAAGTTAATAATAAAAAGGTAAAAATGAGCATTTTACTCAAGATATATTTTGGGCCCCACTGGGCCCGGCATCAGTTGAGAATCTGACAATAAATTAAATATGACATAAAAGTTATTTACAAAAAAGATTATATATTATATATTAGTTACAATGCAATTATCTGAATATTATTCTAAGTTCAGACTAAATATTTGCGCCTTTATGAATAGAAACTTTCGGGCCGTGGGGTCCAGCCGCAAAACTGATCTTCAAGGAAATACCTTCGCGACTGGTCGACATTTCAGAGTACCGAAGGGCTGGGGCATACCTCGGGCAGCGTCTTAGCTTAGCCATCCAACGCGGGAATGTTTCTAGCTTTTCGGGGACCCTACCGATGGACGGTGGTTATTTAGAAGAAATATTTAATTTAGTTTAATTTATAGGTAAGATTTTCTTTCAGGATTTTTTTTTAGATTTTAAGTTAGGTTTAATTTTATGATTTCTTATTTCAGTTTTTTATTTGTAAATACAAACTACATCCATTACCTGAAGAAATACCAATAAATACCTATATATAGCTAGGTGGGTGTAGTCAGATAAACTGCCAGATACTTTATTTGTTTAATAAAGGTTCAAGATTTTCTTAAATTTTCAAATTTGAACCCTGGATGGTATATTTCTCATACTTATATAGCGTTTTATAATATTCATAGCACCGCCGGCGCGGCTGCCGCTTCTTCGGTTGCCGCGCTCGCGGACCAACCTGCTGGCCCAGGCACCATTGTCGCACGCACTTCACATTTTCAATCTCATCGCCGAATTGATCGATCCTTTCTGTTGTGCTCTGAGTGATTTCACAAAGAAAGCTATGTACATTGTGTGTTATAATTATAATAGTGTATAAATGTATAATTTATGAATAAGTTCATGTTGAAAGATTGCATTCCATCGCGTTAAGTTATCCTGTAATGGTAGATGTATGTTAAAAATAAATAAACAAAAATAAAAATTAAAAAAAAAACATTTCCATTCTGGAGCGCAAAACTTAATCGCTGTCCGAGGAATGCGCCAGTCCGTGGGTTACTCGTGACGCTGACTAGACGCGCAGAACATTCTTTAAAAAGACTACGCGCTTGGGGACCCTACGAACCCAACGTTTTGACCTCAAACTGTGGAAATAGGTAATTGTTTCCCAGAACAGCATACCTGCGCCGCAGGTTATAATCCTATATTATACTGAAAACTTAAACTAAAGACCTAATTAAACATTTTTTTAAACATTTTAAAATTAAACATTTTTTTTTTGTTTAACTCTCTGTACGAATAATATGAATATACTCTAATATACTCTCCCCCGTCATGTGGGAGAATATATTAGAGTTTATTCGTTTAATATTATATTAAAAATCATATCTGAAGATTGATAATTTTAGATAATACATTTTTGGTCCTGAATCCTAAGTGAAAGCGATTGCTCGACGAATTCAGTAAGATTTAACTGTTTTTAGCATTAAAATCCAAGCACAACTCTAAAACCAAACAGTTTTGACCAATGTGTTCTTCCGAATTCAATGAATGGTTCCAAAACATAGACAAAAAACTGTGCACAAGATTGAAGTTGCACAGGAAGTCTTGAAACGCGCCATTCTAGGAATAACGCTTTTAAACCGGGTACCTGACATTAAAATCCGGCGCGAAACTAAGTTTACGGGTGTTGGAAACCGTGTGACTGCTCTGCGTTAGACACCGACCAAAACGGACGACAAAAGATGGACCAAGGAAATAGTGAAATGACCACCCAGAAAAAGATATCGATCTGTCAGCAGACCACCAGCTAGATGGTCGGGTGACATTGCGAATACAGCCGGCAAGCAGTGGATGAGAATGGATCAAGACTGCAAAAACGGGCGTATATACAAAAATAGACATATGTCCAGCAGTGGGCTGTAACGTGCTGCTGATAATGATGAAAATGATTAAAACGGGCTTTTTACTAGTTGAATGTATCAGGTACGAAGTGACTAAAAATGAAACTGCTTTTTAAAATATACTAAATTCCATGTAAAGTTCAAAGCCAAAACGCCATTATTTTTAAAATAAAATGAAAATTTCACCGCAAAGATCTTCATTGGCAAAGCAAACAACGAAGAGGGAAAATTAAGAGAGCAAAATAAGGTTTACTTAAATTAGGTTACGAGATCAGGGGCCTCGGCTGGAGGGTTCTGCACCTTGTTTAAAAAATGATGTATGAGAAGTGACAGAATGTATTAAAATTTTAATCAAGTGCGCTACGCATATATAAATACATTTGTTTTTTTTATATATTGTTGGATGATGTCGAACGTACCAAAAAATGTGATCTATAAAATGTGTTTTTGCTTCTTCTGGATTACAAAAACATAACCAAGATTTTACTATTGAGCTGAAAATCGGCAACTGTCTGCATGTGTGTCAGCTAGCTGTATGCCGAGCTTAAACCTTTTTGTTTTTGACTTATGTATCTATTGTATTTTGTATGTTTGCACATTTGTAAGACAAATAAACTATCTTTTATTTTACTTTATTTATTTTATTTTATTCCGATTAAGACGCGTGTTTATACTTTTAAGAAATCATATATAATATTCTCATCTAGATTATTAGATTATTAAATTTTTGTCCAGCTGGTTTAAAATCCTGCGTAGGTGGTAATAATTGACAGACTTTAGTATAAACGTGCTCATATTCGCCACCTAATTTTATTCCTTGGAACTATGCGTAGTACCGTCGCACTGTATGTAGCACTAATGCACCATAGCACTGTAGTATCAGTCCATCGTAGCATAACAAGTCTCCGTAGCACTGTAGTATCAGTCCACCGTAGCACCACAGCTCCGTAGCACTGTAGTATCAGTCCACCGTAGCACCACACCACCGTAGCACTGTAGTATCAGTCCACCGTAGCACTGTAGTATCCGTCCACCGTAGCACTTTAGTATCAGTCCACCGTAGCACTGTAGTATCAGTCCATCGTAGCACTGTAGTATCAGTCCACCATAGCACCACACCACCGTAGCACTGTAGTATCAGTCCACCGTAGCACTGTAGTATCAGTCCACCGTAGCACTGTAGTATCCGTCCACCGTAGCACTTTAGTATCAGTCCACCGTAGCACTGTAGTATCAGTCCATCGTAGCACTGTAGTATCAGTCCACCATAGCACCACACCACCGTAGCACTGTAGTATCAGTCCACCGTAGCACTGTAGTATCCGTCCACCGTAGCACTGTAGTATCCGTCCACCGTAGCACTTTAGTATCAGTCCACCGTAGCACTGTAGTATCAGTCCATCGTAGCACTGTAGTATCAGTCCACCATAGCACCACACCTCCGTAGCACTTTAGTATCAGTCCACCGTAGCACTGTAGTATCAGTCCATCGTAGCACTGTAGTATCAGTCCACCATAGCACCACACCACCGTAGCACTGTAGTATCAGTCCACCGTAGCACTGTAGTATCCGTCCACCGTAGCACTTTAGTATCAGTCCACCGTAGCACTGTAGTATCAGTCCACCGTAGCACCACACCTCCGTAGCACTGTAGCAAAGGAGCAAGGCCAGAAATTGAACCTCTTATTGCTGCTTGCAAAGCGGCTCTGATACCGCTTGGCCATCAATGAAGCGTCTAACTGGCAATGACGCAGAATAAAATTAAATAATAGTACTTATTATATGTTGTGATAAGATAAGTTATAATTTAGAAACTTAATATAGCAAGCTAAGTTGTTGACTCGAAAACATAACCGAGTAGAGGGATCGGGAATATTTTAAAATGCCAAACTTGTTGTAGGCTTTCTCGAACCTAAAACCGATCTCAACTCTATGGAGCGCTCAACTTATACTGTCAAAATAAGCAGCACTACAGCTAGTCACAAAAGCGCTAGATCTTTATCAGTTGTCACTTAATATTATAAACAAATCTAATGATTACTAAAAAAAATACGAAATCCCTATCTGAAGGCAAGGCTATGAATGATCACAGCTTAATTCGGAGACACACACAAATTACATTTCGCTCGAGCACCAAAATTACCCACTAACGTAACCAATTTTCTTACCTTTGACAAAATCACGCCGCCTCTCTTACTTATAATGTAACATTACCCAAAGGACGCACGCCGCGAGAATACAGCCGCACTCGTAAACATATGCTTCATCTTTAATAATCCATTTTGAAACGTAAAAATGAGTATTAAAGTTGATTTTTGTTTGGGAGCGTCATTGGCAGGAAAAGACAACCACGTCGTGAAGACGTTTGGTAAAGTACTCTAGGGGGTCCGCGTTAGAGGTTATAATGGGTTGCCGCGTGATGGGCCCCATATGAGCTCATGCGTACGGGCTTCCGTTTCTTCGCCAGGCTACCAAGACGAATCGGTACTTGATATGAGTCTTGACTGGTAGCCACAAAGGTGGTATTGCATTGTTTGAGTGATCTTCTCAATTCGGTTGAGTAAAAGGAGTCTACGACGGAGCAAATTAGAAAATCTTTTGGAGAATAATTTAAGAAGTAACGTGATGTTCCCGCTGCGGTGAGCTTTATTCCCGTGTTGGGGCCGTGTCTATATAGGGCGATCAAAGCAACACTAAATGCTCATTTAGATTCGTGTAATTTGAAAGTGCACTGGTGTTGCAAATAAGATCGAAATTAAGTTTAACCAGCCATGGTTAGAAAGGGGAAATAACTGCATTAGGGCTATATTTGAGTAGAACTTATGTTTCTGGCCTATGTTAAATGTAACCATTTAAACCTGACCGCTTATTAAACTTTTTTTTTTCATTAACATTACTACAGTGAAAATAAATTTTTGCTGGAAAAGCAAACAATTGGTCAAGAACAACAATAAAAAAAATATGAAAAAATTTAAATATCACTTTTAAAAAAGAAAAATTGTATGACGCCAGGGTAGACAAGAGTGAAAATTTCCTAAACAAACTTTCATTTTTCAAAGTGATATTTAAATTTTTTCATATTTTTTTTATTGTTATTCTTGACCAATTGCTTGCTTTTCCAGCAAAAAGTTCTGTGCACGCCACTGAGTGAAATAGCATAGGTTTAAAACATGTTTGTTATGAATTTATATTTCGCTGTTGAAACGTAAATGAAAAAAAGTGGTCGCCTTACGCCATGCTCATTTTGTGGTAGTCATACATAAATGTAAGTATGTTAACTAAGTAGTTAATTACTTTAGAAAAAAAAGAATAAAGAAATTAGCATTTCCGTCAAACAGCCTGTATAAGTTGAAAGGGCATGCGGACGGCAGGAAGCGTAGAGCCTGAGGCGTTGGGCCCAACTCTCTGCCTATTTCTTTGTCTTACGGAAACCCCCTTTAACATATTTAATTAACCGCCAAGCACGCTGTATACAACACAACGTATACCGGTGAGCTGTTGCCTCGAGATTTAAGATATAAGCTTATGTTACACATGTATAATTGTGTCGAGACGCGAAGGATGATACTTGTATAATTATCCGTTACGGAACTCAAAAACTTGGTAAAGTATTAAAACTTTTTAGTTAGAACGCTTAGGCGCACTTGCAGCATGTCCCTAACCCGACTTTAACTCGGGTTAAGTCAAAAAATAGAGGGTTAAGAAAAAGCTCTCTTGCATCAATCAAAATCTCGGGTTAAACTAGGGTTAAACTAAAAGAAAGTTATCAGAATTTAACCCGACTCTCACCTCGAGTTAAACTCGGGTTAGCGAAGTAATGTTACCAGTTTGACAAAAATTGTGTTGTTTCCAATGACATTATATAGATACTATACCTCATTGGTTACAACTAATTACTTTATGGTAACATTCTAAATAAATGACAAATGTCAAACAATCGCTCAGCTCGGGTTTATTAACCCGCTTTGATATTATCATAGTGCAATAGGACTAATGAAATGTCGGGTTAGTTAACTCTTCTCTTGGGTTAGTTAACCCGAGGGTTAAAGATTTTTTATCGATCATGCTGCAAGTGGGCCTTAGGGTTTACGGATAAACTTCTGTTACACTGAACGATGCGTAGCTTATTACCGCTTATACATTGCATATTTTATACCGTACGTTGCAATGTATGCATAGCGATACCAATACTTTATATTCTCTGGCGATACAAAGCTATGCGTGGCATAGTACCGACGGCGACGGTTTGTACCATTGCACAGCGTAGCACAAGTCCGGTCGCTCACCTTTAAGACTACATGAGTCTAGAGCATTAACAACGCCAGACTTTCGAGGATTCGTTTGAAGAAATTTGGACTTTCCTTGTGTTGAAAAAATTATATTTGATTTATTGATTTTTTATCTAGGGATTCTAATAATGAACAATGTATTAAAATGTATACTTTTGTCGAAAAAAAATGTTTTCCATCTTCTTTTTTTTGGTTTTCAAACCTTCGTTTCAAGAACGCGGTTAAGAAATCAACTTGATTGTTTTTCATAAAATAGGTAATATAAATTTGAAGGGATTCTACATAAATCCAATATTTTTTTCCCTACAAAATATTTTAGTTTTAGCTAAAAACACACCAATTTGTTATTTCGGTGCGTGATCATTAAGTATTGCGCGTCCAAGAAATAGAGGCTAATGAGCACACATATAATCGCCTCTATTATAAGCAAATAAAGTCTTTGCCATTAGACTTATTGTGCTGGACGGGTAATAAAAAAAGTTGCTAGGGTAGGCCATCCTCTTAACAGCCTATCGGGGCGCGTATCACGAAGTTATCAAAACATTTCTCAAATATTAGGCAGAAGTTGCTCGTTCAAACTTTCGCTCTCGCTCACAGATCATATTGTCGTATTTTTCTTTGTGGTTACCTCAAGCGGAAAACGTTAAATGTATTCCATAAATCACGATACACTTAGAATTTCCAACAAATTCGTTCGTAACAAAAATACTTGCTTAAGATCTGTTGAGAACTTGTAAACGAAATGTGCTCGTGAGTCTGTCAACACTTGGCCCAAATTAATAAAGTTTGCAATGCAAC
Organism: Ypsolopha sequella; assembly: GCA_934047225.1. Lineage (NCBI taxonomy): Eukaryota > Metazoa > Arthropoda > Insecta > Lepidoptera > Ypsolophidae > Ypsolopha > Ypsolopha sequella. Next base: position 15,695,540 of record OW204002.1, on the reverse strand, counting down.
TTCCACTCGTAGGCGCGAGTATAATGTAGCTAGGTAGGTATGTAACCTCTTGGGTAGCCATCCGCCATCCTAGTAAAATATTGACACAAATCCCTAAACTTATAAAATCGTGCTTCCGTCCCTGTTGTAGGCAATATGGGATTTCTGTCGTCATTTTGATGTGGAGCCCTAGGGCTGCGGGGTAAGGGGTGAGAAGCGAGGGGCCGTTTACGCGGGGGACACCTGGCTACTTCTTGTGGGACTGGATTGTTTACTGATCGATATGTGTCCACGTTATGGTCTTCTGGTACCTCTGTACCGAAATAAACGAGAGAGATATGTAGGAATTTGGTGCACCTTTTATATTTAAGTTTGTTATGTTCATGAAAATCAATTACGTTTACAAAGCTAAAGACATTATTTTAAATATTTTTTAAATTTTACACCAAATTACGAAGTTATTGGCATTCAAATTAAGCTTAAGGGCGTGTATCGTGACGTCAACGTACATGAGTTCATACAAAAAGCGATAAATATCGCTATTGCTAACTTTGGTAATAAGTAGATGGAATATAAAAAAATCAAAATATCTTGTTCTTTGCATTAACTAATTAATCAGTTACCAATCAAATTAAACTGATATTTTACTACGGGAGACGAGCTCATTGTGTGAAAATTAAATCCCAAATCTAACTTTTTCTCTTTCATAAACTCATAATACCTATATGTTGTATCTATTCGCAATACTGCAATAAAATAATTGCAACATCAAAAGCAGTTTTATAATTGCCTTCATTGTTAATCCGATGTTATTATAATATTATATTACAATACCGCGATTCTGCGCTGCAATTTGCCCAATTTATTATAACACCGCTAGAGAGCCAATCAACAAGAGAGATGAGAATAAAGTCCCGACCTTATTTCTTAAGCCGCGCCCCCTTTATCCTGATTGGCCTTCAAGGCAGCATTACTGGGACAACGCACCCTAAGTTCATGTTCTTCATCTCATTTTTCGTGAAATTGTTAGTGTAACATTATTATAAATAAAGACGATATAGTTGATGCTCGTACACAAAGTATTGTGTACAACTGAATATAATTAGACAATAAAGCCGATTCTGAAGGCTTTAATTTTAGTTTTAGTGCTGTCAAAACTTAATTTTCTTGATTACAAAATAGTCTTTAAATGTTAGGAACAGAAGCTAAATTACTTTGAAAAAGTTTTAGTTTTGACAGCACTAAAACTTAAAATAAAGCCTCCAGAATCGGCTACATTGGCACACTTCGTTCGTTTCGTAAACTAGCACTCGTCTCCCAATGTATCAAGTTATGTTACAGTTGCACAAAAGCATCTGATGCCAAATTACCGATGCACGAAATAGTAGTTTATGCTACAAGGGCGAAAAGGAATAAATTACGAGGACGTAACGTTTTAAACGTAACCGAGTAATTTATTGCTCTTACGCCCGTGTAGCATACTACGTTTTTCAATGCATATTGTGAGGAAATAAAACAAATATAATTTTGTGAACTTTAAATTATGATTGGCTCAAAAGGACTGTATCCAGAGTCGTTAAACAGTGGAAAAAAAGTATAAAATTTATGGTACACAGGAGCACGTTAGCCAATCATTGTAACTAAATTAAAAAAAAATAATAATAAAGCCCTAGGGCAAAATAATCGACTTCCTGTTCGGTTTTGATGCATAAAAAGTGGGCCTTTACGGGCACTTGCATTGGAAAATATATTAATATATTATGTTTTTTTTTTATTAGTAACAAAGCAGAGCAATTAGGTACGTAATTTTATAACTGTATGAGCAACAATTCTTTAAGTGCAAGGATTTGACAGGAAACGCAAAGAGGTTCATTTGTAATACGTTCGAGTGCTCAAGAAGGGGCAAGTCAAAAAGAGTTTTTATGATTGGATTGATGAATGTAGAAAATGTGAAAAGTGTAACATTTTAACAACATATCTGTACTCTCTGTCTCTTTGAAATGCGTGAATACACGTATAATATATGTTCATTAGTAGAAACAGGGATCGTATTAAACAGAAAGCAATACAGACAAACAACAAAACTGGTACGGATCATACAACACAATGCTCTTAATCCACGATTTGGGAGGGTCTCGGTGAAAATGGAAAAATATTTGTCTGCGGTGGGAAACATATCTTCCAATACATTGAAACACCATCTTTAAATCGTCAGAAATAAGGTTTAAAATAGAATAAATCTATGAACTTGTGTACAAAAGTCTGGATACTGACTGAAAGGACTACGCCATACATGTTAAAATAAACTCTAAAGTTGCAGAAGAAAGGATGAAAATTGTTCAACAAATAGACGCTAGTGTGCCTAAGTCTGCTTTGAAGGTACCAGGAAAGCAAAGCACGTATGAATTTATTTTCATGTCCTGTTAAAACAAGTGCAGGTTGCAGGAGCGACCGTATGTTACCTTTAGAAGAGGTTTCAGCGCTTGGAGCTATTTATTAAGTGTGACATTTCCTTGGTTTTGTAGTAATAAATGTTTTATTTGTTTCAGATACTTTTTCTTTTTAGAGGAGGCACAGGTTTGTAAATATAAGTGAGGCCATAATAACCTAAGTATTGTATATTATCATTGCTCAATAAATATTAGTAGATAGATAGGGCAAAAGCTTTATTATTATTACTTATCAAATAGAGATAATCTATATCAGTGTATATTTTTGATCTCCAATTGATGATGATAATGCTCTTCAGGTTATGAAAGCCACATGCGCATTGTTGAAATCCTGGTTATTTATATTGAAATCCTGTTGAAATCCTAGTATTAAAAGTACATTGAACATTTGTCACAAAACTATTATAATAATAATTAGGCTCTGAATACACAGATATGTTTGCAGCAAACATATGTGTCTCATAATAAAAACTCGTAGTGTAGAAGGAATAGTTATCAAAGTCTAAACCAAAAGTATCTAAAGGTAGATTTAATTTCCCGTTAAGTCATAAAATACTACAACTTATAACCATTAAAATGTACACAAAACCGCCTAAAGTTATAGTTAAGCTTGTCCTCTATAACGTATGCACAATTACCCACACGGAAAATACGCTTTTTATTGTAATATAAGTCTTTGAGCAACCCAAATAAGAGCTCCATATGTGTCCGTCTGCAGTGGTAAAGGGCACATACTCCGTGGTTAGGCAGTTCACTCACTTTGCAACTTTTCAAATATCGCCGGTAGTTGAGACTAGCTTTTATGAGAGAGGGGGTTATGTTGCCGAACAAGATCACATTATATGATCATAATACTAGCATCTCGGCTAACCACCGAGTGTGGCCTGAGGAAAGTGGAGAAGTTTGTCGTACCAACTCTCATATAATTATTAGAGTACATTACAAACTAGAACAGAAAAAAAATTCAAGTAAACAAATATTTTCAAAAAAATCCTCGGGCCAGGATTAGAACCTGCAACCTCTTGCTTACAAGGCAAGCGCGCTACCAAATTTTTCAAAATATTTGTTTACTTGAAATTTGTTTTTAGTTGGTTTCTAACTAGTTTGTAATGCATTCTAATAATAGAATATCCAAAGCGATATTTCACTATAAAATCATGAAATATGAAATTAAATTAAATGACAGCGCCATCTGTTCGGAAAAACAAGGTGTGAAATCATATAACGCACGCCCTCGTGAGCGCTCAGTATGTGCAATACAGGCTGGTGTATCAAGTAGTTACAAAAAATCGGTGAACAAGTATGGTGGAAAAATTCACCGGTCCAGGTAAAAACCTCGGTGGCACAGTCTGTAGCGCGCTTGCGTTGTAAGCAAGAGGTCACAGGTTCAAAACCTGGCCTAGGGAATTTTAAAAATATTTTTTTATTGTTGGAAAGCTATTGGGGAGTATTTTGTTTCATATTACCGCAGCTAAGTTCAAATCCAGCGCGAAAATGGTATTATGGTACGTTTTATAAAAAATCATAAATATTTAGGTATTAACTTTTACAACATTGTCTAACAGTAATGACACTCATGTCATATGGGAGCTCTTGTGGTGTACTTGAAAGTGAATAAATATTTTGAATTTTTATAAAACGGACCAAAACACAATTTTCGCCCTGGGTTTGAACTTAGCTGCCATTATATGAAACAAAGTACACCCCAAGAGCTTTCATATGACATGAGTTTCATTACTGTTGGACAAGGTTGGAAAAGTGGGCCCAAACCACTGATATGGATCGGAACAATTATGATATCTATGACCCAAACTGTTTCTGATTGATTTCTAGTTTGTAATGCACTCTAATAATAATTAAAGTATCCAAAGCGATGGGTTTCGATACAAAACATATAACAGTTGCCTCCGGTTAGGAGTGCTACGACCAACTGCTACGCATACAGCATTCGTAGACATCTTTACTTGAATTACAATGCGTTTTAAAGATACCGTATTCAAGAGCTCGCTTTCTTTCGCCCTTGGACCACGTTTCCCGTTTGCAGACGTTTTAAGTGCAGTTTTACGTCGTCCACGCAGATCTAGCCCCGCCCTCCACCCCCCGCACCGATCGCCTTTATAGACATTAAGCGTTTATACTTAACGACCACTCGGGATAAAAGGCTGCTTAAAAGGCTTTGATTGATAACATTATTTGCCACTTATAATAACAATAATCATTTTTGATAATACCAATTAAAACTTCAAACAATTTTCATGCAAAAAGCTTTGTTATCTTACAGATTTTACTTTGAATTTACCTTCTTATTACTGAACAAAGCAGACTTCTAACAAAAGAAAAACAGAAGCTAAAATTGTAAAAATTGTTGTTCCATAACAAAAAATACTGAAACCAATAAAGTCTTCTCACCAGGCGCGTAGATTCGAGTCGGAGGCGGTCTAGCAGGCGTGACTTCACAGGTCTCCAACGTTGCCTCTACGATACAAAATATTCTTTATTCCCAAGGCGTACAGTTCTAGGCTTTCAGTTGTAGGTCCAAACATAAGTTTATTGGTGTACAAACTTGGGCATAAAGTGAGCGTGCAATACCGAGTTAGCGACTCCTGCGGCCAAACAAGACGACTTCGAAGTGACTTCCTGCCGCAAACTACTTAAATCTTGACGCTCCTACGATATTCTGGCGCCTTGGTAGTTTATGCTGCAGGGTTGGCAAGCTCCATTAACGAATCTTCCAAAACAAAGTTGTTTGGAACTCTGTTAATGAGATTTGTTTAAAGATATTGCAGCTCGAAGGAATACAAAAAATATGTGTTACAAAGAAATCTTCATGATATTATTTTATTTTTATAATTATTAAAGTAGGTTATTTTTGCCAAATAAATCCTTTGGTCTTTCCAGCTTATACTTTTAGCTAATTTTCAAAACCTTGAATTTAAAAACCCCATTGGCGATGTAGCTTTTATTATTTCAAAAATAAAACTAAGTTGTACACACAGATTTGTTGCTCCAGTATAGGTTTCATAAAAATGCAATACCCTCAAAATTCCACTAACAATCTTCAAAACTTCTGCAATCCTAGTGCGCCAACCCTCTATCGTAGTGAACAAACTTGGCAGTCAGCTGCAGGATTACCTCAGTGTGTCGGACTTTCGGCAGATTACCGCAGAGTGGCTCTTGCACTTGATTGACGTGGCTGTGTGGCTTTTAGTTCACCAGCCAGCCACTGCATGACGTCTCTGCGAGAGTGTTAACACACTGCACTGACGGCCTTTGAGTGCAGTTTCATGGCGCGTGATTTCAGTTCGTGAATACTTGGATTTACAGGGTTCTGAAGAAACTCAATGATAAAGCAAAGACTGCATCAGTAGTCGGAGTCATAAACCGTCTTTGAACATAAAAAGGCGACGATTACATTCAAATTGTTAAAAGGCGCCACCTGTTGAATTCACTCCTCTCAAAGAGAGTGAAATGTGCTGGGAAAAGATTTTATTGGTAGAAAATGTTGGCTTTTCGACGACAGATGTTCTGCAGAGAGGTTCGTTTTCAACTCGCCAGAAAGTTCTATTGGAGGGCGCTTTACAGACTGTTGGATACTGTTTAATACCCAAAGAGGACTTGAGTTTATTTCTTTTGTGCTCGTTGAACTTTACAGTTGAGTTTTTTAAGCTTTTTATAGGCTTGTGGGGGTTTACTGATATATTTTCTGCTACAAACTGACTTTCAGTCTGAGAAAGTTGATGTATTTTCCGCGTGTATTCTCAAGCAATAATAACAAACTAACCACGCAACTTGGGAACTTTGTGCCCGAAATGTTTAAGGCTTCCAGGTAGTTAAAAGTTTAATATAACAGAGTTGTTTATCAAAGGTATTATTTGTGGCTGACAAATAGAGCACGTATAAAATTTGCCGGAGGCTCTTCCCTCGCCCTTTGGCACATTTGCATTTTAACAGTTTTGGGTCTCTCAGAGCTCTCTTTTAGATAGTAGCCAGAGATCTGTTTGAATCTGTTACCCTAGTACAAAGATTAATATATCAGTAGGACGAAATTTAACTGATTATGGTTTTATCAATGCCGTTAAAACTTGATGGTTTACTAATTTATTTAGCTTTTATTACTTATTTCCAACAAAAACTGAACTAAAACTTACATTTAGAATTATCTTACATTTTTCGACAAACTTTCTCTTAGAATTTGTCCCAGAAAGAAAAGAAATGAAATATACTTAGGTACGATATATTATTTATACTTATTTTGGTATATGTATAATTAATACACGTTAATTTAAAATTAAAAAAATAAATCAAGCTCGGAGAAAGTACGCAGAAATACAATAAGATAAAATCAAAGTTGTGCTTACTAAATTTAGTCAAATAATACACTTGCATAAATAAAAAGTATAGGAATTATAAACTTAATGTACTAAATACAAGAGTATCATTTACAGTCTCTAACGCGTCTGCCAATTTTAATTTTAACATGCGTTAAGATGGCAAAATGTATTGTACGAAATTGCTTACAGTCTCTTTTATTACTCCCTATGTTTTCATATTTTAATAAATATATATTATTATAATGTCATAACTTCGATTTTTAGTTATGCCGATAGATTGAGCAATGACAAAAGAAATAAACTCTTTTCTAATTGAGCAGACTTTTTGGTATTATTTTGGCTAAATTAGCTCTTGGCACAAATAAAAAAAAGAACAACGTAATCTAAAAAGCTCATCAACATCGTACATCTTACACAAAATAAAATTATTAATTAATTTTATATTTTATCTTCATCTTTTTTCCCTTCCTTGTAAGTGCTATAAAAAGCCATAAAACACAAAAATGAAAATTCCGAGTCATGCTAATGTACAATAAACAAATGTTCCTAGACAATGCCATAGCTTGACCTATTCAAGTTCATTCGTACACGGAAACTCCATACGTTAATTAGAGAAGAACGAATGAAAGCAATAAGCAACTGATAGCTGATAAGGCGCGCCCTCCAAACGAACGGATATTTTCATTAGTAAATTTTGAGGTTAACAGCTAGCTTGTGTGTTTAATTTAATTGGGCCGTGTGTGGTGTGCCCTGGCCGAGCTTTCGCGACACTTTTTGTTTACTCTTCACGTATTAATTACAGCGCTAAGTGAGTTTTTGGTCGGTTTGTTTTCTTTCCGGGCACAATATCGTGTTGATTGGCTGTGAAAGTTTGTAGCTTTGTGAGTTTATAAAGACATTTTATAATGACAGTTAAGGGTGTTTTACTTTACTTTTGAGCGGGCTACAAATTACATGTTATTTTCGTAAAGGAATCTCGCGTAGTATTTTATATTCTATATTTATTTATAAATGCAAATGAAAGTTATTTTGAGAACTACTAGGCTGTTTTTAGGTACATTTTTATGTATTTTTAGGCTTTTGGCAAAAAGTCTTTTAAGTAAAAAGAGGCTGAGTTTACAAATGAATAAGACGATTGTTATTGTTGCACTTTATAACATAATCAAAATTAAAGCAACGAATTTAAACGAACAATGAACATACGTAATGATTACAAATTGGCCGCATTTACCCCGGCGACAGAACAATAACCGAAATGAAATGAAGCCGCAAACAACTGTAGACGGGACACAGGGAAACCCCGGAACAATTTATGTCACAATTCCCCCACCTTGCGGGGCAGTGGGGTGTATCGATGTCGTTTGCATCTGAAATCTTCCCAGCCACGGACTATATTAGAGAGGGGAATTGGCTGGGATCTTAATTTATCGAAGTTTTTATGGTTTAATTAACGGAATTCACTTAGGCGAGGGGCAGCCGCGCGGGGGAATCGCTGTCGCCGGCGTGGTTAGCGCTTTATTTTATACTAATAGATGGCCTCCCTGGGCCAGGCCATAATTAGCGACAGGAGGATGCCATTCAAAGTTTTAATTGAAAAGCCTTTGTGCAGTTTTATAGTCCGTGTACAATTTTATACAGTGTTTCGAGAAGCCACCACGGGCGGGAGAGGTGAACCTTAATCTCGACACTTTGGCTTTGTTCCTTCACAGCTCGCGCTTTCTGATGCGACGTCTTCTACCGTTTTGATACTCCGCAAACAAAAGAGAATAATTTATATCGCAATTGCTTGTTTGTCTAGTTTCGTTTAAACTGCAGCTATAAACGTTTCATTACTCGTAATAAGAATATTAATTTTGAAAACTTCTCGAAAATTAATTCACCCTTTGAGAATTTAGAATTCAGAGCTCTGAATTGTACCCTTCTGGCCCAATTATTATAACATTTATTCTTTATGGAGTAAACAGATCCCTTTATTAGGGTTCATTATTGGAATTAATTTGTTTATGTTATGTTGCGGGTTCGGTCGGGTCGGAGCTAACCGCGCGGAAAGCGAGTGTTTTGGTATTTAAATGAGGGTAGGCTTGATTGTGGCTATTGTGACCGGTGTCGGTTACCTGACTTGATTGTGGCTATTGTGACCGGTGTCGGTTACCTGACTTGACACCGATCCTGCCCCTCTATTATGTATCTTTAGTTGCCAACTGGACTAGGTGCCTATCTTCAAAAACATAGCTAAAAACGGAACTTTCAAAATTTCCATTAGTGGGTGTTTAACTATTTACGAACTGCGTCGTCACTTCAAGTGCGAACATATCCTTAGACAATCGGAATTCGATAATATATATATGTATTTGATGATAGACACCCAGTTCAGATGGCAACTAAAGATACATAATAGGCCCTCTGGAAGGCGCTTTAAGAGAGGTATGTATGCGTGTTGTACACTCAATGCTATATGCAAAAATTTGATTGATTTATCGTGTCATTAGAATTAGCTGTATCTAGATGAGTTTAATCTTATTATTTTAAAACGACCCAAATATTTATAAAAAAATAATTGATTTGTTTGGCAATGATAAAAAGCTCTTATTTAGACAGTTTTGCATTGTTGATTTCTAATGAGCTTTTTAAACATAGATATGCAAAGTGATTTTTTGAATATAATTCAAAAGAAATATTTGAGGTTCACCTGGTCTTACTACAATCTTTTGATCTATCCAACCTGACACATGTGCTAAGTTTCATTGAGATTGACCTCCGCAATCGGTTACAATTTCCTTTTACATTTTCTATGGCAGCTGCTGAGTCTACTATTTCGTGGCGTTTATTCTGAATCACGAATTAATAAAATTCTCAAGTAACAAGTCAAAATCATTTTAATTATTCAGTAAAATTTATAACGCAATTTCTTTAATACTGTAAAATAAGAAGCTAATTATGAAATTCCTGGCTTCATCAAGGCAAATTACCTGGAAAATTTGATTTGATGAAAACTTAATAAAATTTAGATGGATTATGATACTCTTATTTGAAATATCTGATTTTACGTCTAGAGCCTTCAAATCAATTTGCGTAATTGATCAATCAGTGGTTCGCGTGGAATTAACCCGAAGGACCCCTAAATTGAAGTGCTATAACACGAAACCCTGAGTACTATTTCAGGGATCACGAGGAACACAACGCCGGTATCATGATCCCTTAAGGTGGATCCATCAGTTTTCGTTCCCAACCGCACAACTTATTATTGTGCTCATTATTTTTGAATAAAAAGTATTAAATCAATGTGTTTTATGGCATTACGCGACAATAGTTTAATGGTATTTATGCTTTTCTAGCATAGTTGTGTTATTTTATGTATTAATTACTTTGTTAATAAACCTACACAACAACTTTAAAGCGTGTTTATAGTTGTTGTGCAGGATAATTTACAAAGTAATGCATTAAAGAACACAACATTGCTAAAAAAGCTTAATTGACACTAAACCATTGTCGCGTAATCCCACAATATGTAAAAATTTTAGCGTCCCTGTTACTCCATATGCGAAAAAACCCTCATTGCGAGAGGGACGGATTCGTGGAAAACTAGCAAAAAGTCGGTGTTTTATTGTTATAAAATGTATTAAAGTTCGTTTAACCAGGTCCCAGATATCGTTAAAACCCATCTAATGAAATATAATTGCAGTCCATATGTCATTCTAATTTGTCAAACCAGGAGAATCGGTGCCGAAAAATACCTCACTTCAATAAATAATTCTATCGAGCCGAATTTCTCCAATCGCGTTTCTGTTTTAACAGATCCCTAGAAAAAGAATCCAAAAATAATATTTTTTTTTTTCAAAATAATATATTATTTACTGAAGTAGATATGCACGTTCTTATAGTGTAAATTTTTTTTTCGTAGCGCCTTAATTTAATGCTTTTTATTAAAACATTAGGAAAACAATAATAAGTTGTGCGATTAGGAACGAGCCACGTTCCAAAAAACGCAAATTTTAATTGCACCCGCTAGGGAATTCTGCAAGTTTTAAATTGGCAGTAGTACTCGTAGAAGGTCGGATTACAAAGCTAATTACAAAGTGTCGCGATACTGTTTCCGAATCACCCTGCAATCTGAGAGAGAGTAACTTTACTCACTTATATCTTCGATACTTCTTCATTCAACGAATTCTTAGTTTAAAATTAGATCTAACGGTTATTTTAAGATTATTTTTGTGGTGGTTTAGTAGTTTAGTAAAAAATTCAATACAAACATACATAGAAAAACATATTGCTATAACATGGGATGTCGGAAGTGTTTTGAAGTTAACCAATTAAACACTTCTGAGACAGTCAATACTTGAACGCTCGCTTTTCACCGACGTCTCAACTTCGATATAGGTGAAAGGGTGAACCTTATCATCGTATCTCGGGCAAAAATAGACATAATAACCGTTTTTTTTTATTAACTCTGTACATATACTGTGAATCAAAATTATTTTATTAACAAGAAACTTAAATAACTTAAATAATACTAAATTATAAATATACTTAAAATATAAATATATTACATGTACTTGTATGTAAAGGGTTAGATATACTCGTAATATTTTTGTATGTTTATAAGAAAAATATTAAATGTACACTCAATATAATACCAGCTACTCCCTCTACAAACATGACTCTAAAAGAGACTAAAAAACCGTAGCAGTGCTAAGAATCGCGTAGCGCTCACCCTAACCCGTGACGTCACCCCATCTCAACCAATACATACAAAAATACATCATTCGTTTTGTTTTTGTTTTACCTGTTTTTCTTGAGACAAGCATATCGTGCGGAAACGGAAATCAGATATTCAAACAAACGTCAAATCTTCTTATGACGTTGCAGACGAAGAATCGATACAAATCTGAATTCTTCCTAGCTGTAGGTAGGACGTGTTACTGAACAGTTTTTGGTATCAGACTTTCGAATTTATTTAGAATGAGCGTTTTTCTGGTTGTTTTTTTTTCATAGTTCTTAGCTTTCCTCCAGATGGCGCTGTCCATGTCACCATAGATAAAATATGTTTCGTAGCAATCAATGTCAAAGTTTTTCGTTTGTTTGGAATCTCAGCAAATTTTGTCTTTGATTCTGTTGCTAAAGAATACGACAGTGTCATCTAGGAACCTTATTTAACACTAAATTTGCCATAAGGAAAAACGCTCATTTAGAAATTTGCTAGTAAATTTATAGGAAAGTGCTTTTTACGTGATTAAAAAGATACAAAACAAGACTTCTTCAGTAGGTATGCATATTTTAACAGGGACTTTTTCTATTTTTTGTAGTTTCCCATTTGCTTCATAAATAATTTATTTACGTGTATGTAATATATATTATTTGTAAATAAACCAGGCGTAAAATGTAACTTCATCAAATCGGCTTTCGCATCAAAAGTTTCCAAACCAAAAATCACGTAATTCGATCCCTAATACGGTAAATATCCATCTCGTGATATTAAGTGATTTTACACAATACTCGTAACGGGTTTCTCATATTCTCAACTCGATAAGTTTTTAATAAAAGTAAAATAAGGAATTCGGTACCGCACGCCCCGGGAGCCTTGACAAGCATTTAAGCACTTATGGCGTATGTAATAAGAGTCATATGTATTAATAAAAGGCCTACAGTACACGGGTTGAAGAATGTCATATAAGGCTTGACGCTTGGCTACATTTTACACCTCGCTTCACGCTTTCCTTAAATCGACGCTTTCGAGGAAGAAGTACGTAACTCAATTTTATTGAATTAGATTTTTGATAAATAAAATGCAGACTAGTTGTCAAATCTTCCATAATAAAAGAATCTTCACTTAAATTGCTTTTTGTCTGAATCCTAATTTCGACCCAACATAAATAATATTATTATATTTTTATTTTAAGTTGTCAAGAATTTGATTAGTTAAGATGGATGTGACGACTCGCTTTAAAGCTTTACACGCCTAGACACTCTTAAATACGCTTAAAAGTTGTTGTGTTGGATCATTCACAAAGTAATAGATCAAATAACATAACTTTGCTAAAAAGCCCAACTGGTATAAAACTTTTTTCGTCTTATGCCATAAATCATATTAATTTAATACTTTATCCAAAAGTAACAAAAACAATCATAAGTTGTGCATTTGAGAACGAGACCTTTTGCATTCACCTTAACCTGGTCGTTATCAAAATAGTCTGCGTGTATAAACATCAAATTATAAAACGTGAAGAAGTCGTGACCTAACTTGAAATATATTTGAAAAAAATAAAATAAAATATATGTGGTTACCTACATTTTAATTTACAAGCGTACAGTGGAGGTCACATCAAGCTATACTATAAGTACATTACTACATTAGTAGTAGCAGTACTACATTAGCACTAATAGTAAAGGAAACAGGATACGTACAAAGTCCAATGTGTACAGTATCTGCACTGTGCGTCTTTTTCTCAAAAGAGTGACAAAATCTGTTGTCATTTGGAGACGATCCCGTGCGAATGGGAGCAAGAATCCCTGGATAGTCGCGAGATATTCAGGGCTATTTGTCACGCGAGTGTCCCTCGCCCCTCACCTCACTACCCCGCGGGGTCGGGGGGGCGTTTAAATATTTTATGCCCAAAAAAGTAAAGTCATGTCGGTTGTGTGGTCTTGTTATGTAACCTGAATTGGATTTTAACTTTAGGCGACTCCAAACGTGTCATAAATTGCTTACTTTCCTGCCCACTGTATGTTGAAGAGATGTAAAAAAATAGATAGTTATAATGTGAGATTAAGATTTAAATGCGAAATATATCCAAAAAAAAAATTGGTTATAATGATTATTACGCCCGGATAAAAGCCCGACCACTATCGTACTACACAAATAATCACATTCTTCAGTGTAAACTGTCAGTCAGAGTAGAAAGTATAGTTCTCGTGAATCTGACCACGTTCTATTAGCAAAGCTTAAGCCCGCCCCATTTGAGTTTCCCGTGCAGGTGAACCGGTAACAATAAAGAGGTGCTCCAACAATGCTCCACGCATGGCCACATTTTAATTTACCGAACGCATATCGGATCGCCCGCTCGACTGAGAGTCGCTTAAAAACACTCGGAGACCGGCACGTTTGTTCCGTGAACTCTCCATTCATAAAGTTGGATGGAGTTCTAGAGGTTCAGGTTTAAAAGAGGAAATCGCTGATAGCAGTTATATAAGGTGATTTTTGTGGATAAAGCCAAATTCATACTGGATTTTTAAGTGATCAGAACACTTTCCTGTGAAAAAAAAAACATTAAATAATAAAATTTACATAAAATTTAGGCTTCCTATACTAATTGACACGGGGTTGTTCTTAAGCAAGTATAGGGACACAAATAATATTTTTTTGTATTTTGCGAAAAGGGTCGTTAAATCTTGGTCCTGAACACTTACCGAGTCATCAGTATGAATTTGGCTATAACAACCAATATCGCCTTATATGTATCTTGCAGGCAAATAATAAAATTCGGCATTTTATGAGCGTCGTCAGTTTCTACACGCTTGCTACTTTGTTTTTTGACGAATCTTCGTCATATAGTAGAATCAAGCATTTATAATTTGCCTCGGCATATAGTAATTCTGTTAGACATATTAAGGGTCACCTCACTCCGCTCCGCTTCGCTCGGCTCCCAATATGTACTTACATGTAAATCTAACACGCTCCTCCTCGCTCCACTCGTTTTCACTATTTGGTAAAAGACTTTCGATTGTGGCTTCTTAGAAAGTGACGAAGTCATTTCACAAACAACGTTTAGAAACCGACGACGCCGTTGGTAAAATGCCGAATTTTACCATTTTCCTGCCACATATACTTACACGATGACAATGATATAAAGTCAATATTTTAACGCGTGAATGGCCGATATTTGCAACGGGCGGAGCGGCGGGCGTAGCCAGTGTTCTGACTCCCTGGTTTTTTGTTTTGTAGACCCGCTATCTAGCGTGTCGTAATCCGGACGCATTTTTAAATTATAGCATACATTAAAGATTTGTAGTTTTAACAATTATATGATACTCGTAATAATAAAAAATAAACTTTATATTTTCGATATATTTCGGCCTCATCAGTGAGGCCGTCATCAGTCGAGTGGTTGACAGGTAAAAATTATAAAAAATATATATGAAAACAAGTTGATACAGTCTGAAAAGGTTATGATAGGAACTATTTATATAAAAAATAAAAAATAAAATGAAAAAAAGTTGGTAAAATAAAAAAGAAACAGTTTGGAGGGGAGTAATTGCTGATTGGGTCAGTTGGTCGAGTCTGTCAGTGCTGTCTGTTGAGTCCGGGTCCATAGTGTGCGCCAAGTGACCAGATATATGATGTCTCCCAGGTCCTGAGTTCTATGTCGGTCAATGGTGGAGTGAATGATTTAATGATGCGGACTGTGAAGCAGTTGTTGAAAAGTTGGTTGTGGAAGCGGGTGTGTGTCGGGATGGGTAGGATTATAGATAGTACACGTGTAGTAGTCGGCTAAAGATTTTTGTGCGCATTTTAGAAATAGAAATATATTTACTTGCCACAAAATCAAAACATAAAAATAAATTTTAATTTATAAATTTATACATATTTTGTTAACAAAATGGACCAATCTCAGCATTTGCTGTAAGCTAAAAACATTACAGCGCTGATTTTCAGATTGACCCAATACAACTAAAGTAACATTCTCACTCTCGTTGCAGGTAGGAATACTCATACACATTATAAAAAAACCAATTACAATAATACAATTATGAATTTAGAATAATGGACAATACAGGGGATTAATACCAAATTATATAAAAAAAACAAATTAGCTACAGAATAACATAAAGCATTATTACACAAACATATGAAAAAAAAATTTCAATCATAAAAATAATCAAATTACATTAAAAACATAGTGTTGCATTCACATAAGAATCATTTTATCTGTGGCAGATCTGTCTGTACGTATATTAGTTTTGAAGAGCTATTTGTTAGCCAAATTATTTATACTCGTAGCATGTAGATAAGCATTTTGTCGTGATATAGTATAAAACAAATAGGTAAAGAAATATACAGATGATTTTGAACACAAAAGCTATTCATTTGTAGATGTATCGATTTCTTCATCAAATCTCATCAGATTTGAAGATGTTATCAGTTAAAATTACCGGCAAAGAGAGTAGAAAGTAATTAGAGAGCGCGCGCCTTCATCCGTGCGATGTTTTGTTGATGATTCAATAATCCGGCCCCGGGCGGCTCTCTTCACGCGTCTCTTGTCCCGCTCCCCTCTCGGAGTTGCCAGGATTAGTGGTTTAAAATAAAATAATAAGTCTGCTAAGTCATACCCTAGTAAATAATTCATACATCATGTAAATGCAATAGTAATGCAGTCTAATAATATATGGAGTACCCAAAGAGCTTTACCCACAACAAAGATACAGGGGGGTTGAAAGTGCCGTGAGTTGCTTCGAGAATAGGATGGTACGGCCGTTCCGCGTTTTTTTTTTTTGCCAGACTCGGCGGGAGCACTGCTGTGCCCACAGATATGGAGTACCCAATGTATTTCACTATAGAGTAGCCAAAATAAAATGTGACATCTTCGAGTGTTTTTCTTCAGCTTCCTATGTATATTTTCATGAAATAAATTCAGCTTTAGCGAGAAATCGTGGTCACCGAAGCTTTCAAGTTATGCGTTTTTGTTCCTCGGATCTCTTTATTTTTACAAAAATAATGAATAATAAATAGCCGTATTGCCAATATAAAAACCGATAAATTATGGCAACACTGCGCTTCTTGTCCCCTCCTTCTAACTGATGTTGATACCATTCTTTCTCTATATAGGCGTAATCAGTTAACTTGTTTGCGAGCAACTTAAAGCATTTTTTACTCCCTACAAAATATTTAAGGGACGATAAAGAACTTTGCAAAAAGTTATTTAAGTCCCGAATATTACCTCGACACAAATAAAGTTAAATTGGCAAAGTTATCTACTCGCACCGATATTGCTACAATGATAAACCGTTCCGTACAAACCGGTAGAGATCTCATTGAACGAAGCCGAAATAAAATCGCGTTACTTTCCAACAGATTTTGGCACATAAATCGAAGTTTTTCAGTAACGTTTTTATCATTAAAATCAAATATCTCCGGTAGCTCGAACGTCTATAACTTTTAATTATTTCGCGGAGAAATCTGCAACTTTCACGTAATAGAGATCAACTAAACTGCTTTATTTTTAACTGAAAAATATTGTTTTTAGAAAGTGCTTGGCGGGAAGCGTGGTAATGTAGGGTGCGCTCGAAATACAACCCTGGCCGCCTGTGGCTTGCCGTGTGGGGAACGGGACAATTAATTAAATTAGCACTTAAATGTATGCTTTACATTAACTACAGCAGGAACGAGGTTGGCGCCTTGTAGCGCACCACGCAACACTTTTATTAAAGCTATTTGTCTTAAAACACCATTACAGTTTATTTTTATGGTTCTTTTTGTGGCTTATTTTAATAACTACACGTTTGTTTTCATTGTTGAAACGTAAAGTTATCTTTCATCGCTCATACTTCTTAAAACTACCTACAAATAAATGGAGGGACCACATCCAAATTTTCACAGACAAACAACGCTTTTCCGACCCGGAAATGATTTTCCTTTCCGGTTCCGGGTACAAAACAGATGTTTTGAGATTTTTATTTCATTCGTATCATGACATTAAATTCTTTCATATTTACTCTGTACAAAATGTATGATTTCCGTCAATGTTAATGTGCTCCATTTGACATATTTCAGTTTATAGAGGTAATGTATTTAAATGTGATATCATCGAACCTTTTCTGTATTTTCCCCGGATTCCTAGAGTAATTGGTAGATAGTATTAGATAACGGTTTCGAGGAATAGCTTTCCTTAACTGTTTGTAGTAGATAGATTTAAAAATAAGCGTGAATATCCTTTACTAAATGAAACGTCATCATCACACATTTTCAAAGTATTTTTTTTCTTGAACACATTTGAAAGCCTGGCAGGGATCTGATTCAAACTAATATGATTACGTCACTTCCTGTAATAATTACAATAATATTATAAAATCGGTTTAAATGTACTAAAAATGTATTATTGAAATTAAAATATTATTGAAACTAAATCTATTTTCTTTTTTCAAATATGTGAAAATTTTGAAGTTTAAAAAACGACCGAATTCTTCACAAATTTCGACTCTGCTTACCGGAGCCTTTCAAGACTACAGTAACGATGACACGACAAAAAAGGCAGAATATTTGTTTAGTCAATGTCCAGCACGAAAGACGTGTACACTACAGTTTCATAGTTAATCCACTTACGTGTCCGCGCATCGATTCGCGACCGCACCCTCCCATTTATCATACTGCTATCGACCGTTTCATTCATTACCGGCTTGACCCTCCGTCCCCATTGTAATTTACACCTTATCCTTAGAGCATTAAGTTTGGTTTCCTTTAACATTATGACAATTAGCAGACGTGCCACTTTAGTAATGTGTTAATGGTACATCGTACTTTGAGGTTCTAAGGTGTTGTAGTGTGTAGAGCCTTTATATCGTGTTTGTGTGTTGGGGTCATTAGTCGATTGCCGTTTTGTTGAATTAATTACATTGAATTGTGGTTTTATGTGGCCTGTATACAGTTTTAGGGTCCTTGTTAATTTTTATGACATAATTCAGTTATAAACACATTCTTTAGGTGTTTATTTTCCTATGTAGAATAGAACTATGCAATACTATGTTTACAAGGGATTAAATGATACAGAAAATGTTATTCGAATACATATATATATAATAATAACCGAATACGTTCGAAATATACAAATTCTAACTGAGCATTCAGGAGGTAGAGCTGATGAGCCGGGCTCGACTGTGGAGGTACCACCACTTTACTTGGAGGGAGAGTAAGAGGACAGCTCACAGGCAAAAAACCAGGAGGCCCACCATGCCTATCGGTATATCCATCCCTAATAGCCGAGCCTTATATGGAACAGACTGGTGACGGGCAGCGGCGTCACTGGTGCGAGGGTTCCGGCACCGCGGTCACCAACCCGCCTGCCCAGCGTGTGTGAGTATGGGCAATTCTTCCAAGATGACCGCCGGGAGTGGCAAAGTCCTGGAAAGGCTTATGTCCAGCAGTGGACGAACTAGGCTGATGGATGGATGGATGGAGCATACATATGTGGTGTCTCCATCGGTACACTTAACTGAACATTCTGCAAACCACGAGCTGTATTCCATCAATTTTCTTTTAAAAATCGAGTGACATTTATTCTTTTTATAAAGCTACATTTCCGTCAAAAATAAGCAACGAAACACACAGTATTTCCACGGCAAATAGTAGAAAGCGGCTCAATACTTTAAGCCTCGGTTTAAATATTGGTTCGTCGGGGACTATTTTCCGGTTCAATCATCCACTCGAGACGTTTCCGCTGAACGGTCGCGTTGTCTGCGCCTATATGTGTAGAAAGAATAATCCATCTATACCAGGGGCCAATAGACTGGTTAATAATAATTAATTGATCATACCGACCTGCGCAAATGAAACAAAATATTATCTTGACCATACATAATGAGCAGTATGTAATTACTTAAAATATTTTTTCAATAAAGGCTCTTAAAGGCCACTTTTTATGCATCAAAACCGAACAGAAAGTCGATTATTTTGCCCTAGGGCTTTATTATTTTTTTTTTAGTTTATTTACAATGGTTCGCTAACCTGCAGCCTTCCCTGTGTACCATAAATGTTATATTTTTTTTCCTCTGTTTAACGGATTTGGATACAGTCCTTTTGAGCCAATCATAATTTAAAGTTCACAAGATTATATTTGTTTTATTTTCTCACACTATGCATTGAAAAACGTAGTATGATACAGGGCGTAAGAGCAATAAATAACTCGGTTACGTTTATGCCGGCCCCAAATCGTCCTCGTAATTTATTCCTTTGCGCCCTTGTAGCATAAACTACTATGAAAACGGCTATGGCCGTTTGACAACGACATTGAACGCCGCGTCGTCGTGCAGCACGAGAGGGTCCTATCCATTTTTCAAAATATGTTAGCATGTGAGCTCAGGCAAGTTTTACAAGTATTAATTTATTTATTTATTTAAAACTATCTTTTACCCGCGGCTTGGAAGTGGTTTTCAATTATCGTCAGTTTCCGGCTTGGCAGTTATTTTATCAACGCCTCTTAAAGCCTATGTTGACCAGGGTTACTATGATGATAATCAAGAAAACCACATCTAAATCCGTTGAGTGGTTCTCAAGTTAAAACGGAGCATACGTACATACCTAAGACAAACAGATAGACGGACAAAAACTCAAAAAATTGTAGTTTCGGCCTTCGATATAATAATTAATAACCCAGTAAATTTAAAATTTAGTGTTTTAGTAATTAATTTAAAATTTCGCAATGATATTCGATGGTAATTATGTAATGCAGAGTTTTATTAATTTGTATGTCCTTGCGATGAAAAAATCTCGAAACGTCAAAATACAATTTTTTTATTTATATTACAGATGATACTTGATTTAATTTGCGCGGGTATATTTCTTTGGGTAAGTTGTTCGGTATGGGTTTCATATACGTTACCTTTTCATTCACAAACTTTATATGAAGCGGAGCTATTACCCTGAATTGCAGTTTTATTCCTCACACACCTATATATTGTATTTAATACTATATTCCTATTTCATTCCTACTTTGTCTGTCACAAATTCAACTGCTGCTGGCCCCAAAGTAGGCCGAAATATATTTCGAAAATATATTTTTATATTATTTTTTCTACTTCTTAAAAAATTAAAATACTTGTATTAAATAATGTACTTGGTGTTCTACGAGTGAAAGGCGTAGTCTAGCATGGGTAGCGTTGTAGCTCGCTCGTAGCTCAAGCGTTTAATGCCCGCAATAGCTACGGCGCGCGGCGTAGCAAACGTGAAACAGTCATCGTTTTGCTGCTGTTTTGACCTATTGTGTCGTAGTATTAACACCCTAGTAGTTTTTGTGAAGTTAAACCCTAACTTATTTACTAAGGTCTCTGAGTTGCACCAAGCTAGTATTGTATATATTATTGTATGTATTATCTCTTCCGTCGGCAATAACTGCCTTAATTAACAAAATTACCTTCTGTATGGGACCTAAAATTTACAGTTCCACCCCAAATGACATAAAAGACATGAATTTTATTTTATTTAAGAAGAAATTATTTAATTTGCTTATGATAAGTGTTATCATACAATTAATGATTATTTAAATGATAATTATTCCTTTCGACATGACATGCTCAAACATGACACAAACATCATCTCGAAAAAATACATACACCGGTGTTTCACAAATAGACGAATGATGCTGATTCTGATTTTGACTGGTATTTTTTTACGCTTAAATAATACGACATGTATATGTATATGAAATATTTTTCAGATGTAAATCACTGACAGAATATGAGAACTTTTTTTGACACAGAGATATGACTAGTGTAAGCAGTTCATAAAATCGATGGTACTGTAAGAAGCTTAACCATGGGTAGCTTTCAGTTCCCAAGTTCACGAAAAAGTTTATCTTAAGTAACTGCAAAAACGTGATAACAATAGGTAAGTTGCTAGACATTCTCTACACATGGAGGTTGTAGGTCGCTCGATAGCATTTATCGGTCGATTATGTCACCGGAACGGAACTGCGGACCGCGGTGTTGCCGCCCTCATTGTGAGCGATCTGAGCTTATTGTTACATTTACGTTGGTACACTCTCTAAGCATTTACGGTACAAAACCACAATACAAAAAATAAAATTGAAAATCTGTCTGTGACTTCGAAAGAAAGGCTTTTTCTTAAGGTCATCTGGTTATTTGCACGTTACCAATACGCAAACACGCGTCTTTTAAATTTGTGTCTGTCTTTTTGATTGTTTGTCCAGGCTAATCTCCGAAACGGCTGAACCAATTTTGACGGGACTTTGATTGATAGGTAGATGACTGTTCATAAAGTAATTTGGCATCTGTCACTTTTGACATCTATCACATATTTTTATTCCGGAAAAATGCTCCGGAGGTATCTGGAAACTTATTTTTCAAGTTTTGAAATATCTTACTTGTGACATCTATCACTTTTGACATTTGTCACTTGAGACCTGTCACTGAAATTGTTTTATTCTAAAATCAACGCTGATGAAGCCACGTCCGGCACCTAGTATAGAATATATTAGGAAATATTTTTTTAGGATACCTTATCTAAAGTGAAAGTTTAGGTACTACGCTTGTGTCACGTAATTAGTTGTAATGTACTTTACTTCGTTATACCTACTATAGAATGATACAATCTTGAAGGCATAGGTATAAAATAAATCAAGTAAGCATTTTCTGCTTGTATTCATCACACAAGATAAAGTAGAATAAAGCGAAAATGAAATAGTTTATCAAATAAACGAGTAAAGTTTCAGTTTCAACATTTTAGTGAAAACAAACAAAGTAAATTTAAACTGCTAATGCGGGTGCATAGAATGAAATCTGAAAACTTTGCCGTTTTGGAAAGAAAAATGAAAATTAGATTTCATTTTCAAAACAACAACAACTGCAGAAACGATTCGGTTTGGTAATAAAAGTTGTAATGTGAAGGACAAATAAAAGGTATGTTATAGTAACGGTAAAATGTCTATATCAAAACAACAGCAAAAAAGCTCTATGGAATCGTTCACAGTTGTTCCTTTTTTCAGAACAGATTACTGTACTGGTTGCTAATATACTAGATAACATTTAAATAAGTAATTTCTGCTAGAAGATTTAATTTTGTAATTAATTTTAGTCAAGAAGCTTGTAATCTTTATTAAGAACAAGAAATGTTTAGAGAAAGTTTCAACAATTATTAGCTTACCCTACTCTAGCTTGTTCCTTCTGGTTGTTAAGGGGTGGCTTCCCCTATTGATTACCCAAAAAGCGGAAAATAAGAGTCCTTCGGATACGCAATACTTTGCGAAGAGATGGGTTTACCAAAAAATACGAATTAAGTGGGTATTCTCGTATCATTGCATTGCGAAAACAACAAAGCGAAAAAAGCGTTTGCAGATGAATAACTTTGCTTACTAGCTTGCTAGCATTAAAGTTATTAGTATACTTTAATGTTACAAAAATTTGGTAAACAAAATTATGTTGTTAGTTTAAAGTTTGATAGAACTAAGAAGATACGTATGTTTTCAGAACTGAGGTCGATTAAATATTTCCTTAGACCAAAACTTGTTAATAAGAGACCTTGAAATTTGTATCGTGTAAATACAAGCAAAATTGCTCTGGGTTAGTTTATGAATTGATCGAAATTTAAAAGTTTAATACACATAACATAACCTATTATAAATATTTTATTATACCTACATGACCGGTTGGGGAATAAAGTAATATGTTTATTTTTCACTTGTATTTTACGTTATTAGTATAGACAGCTGTCTAGCAATGTAGACGTATTTTTCACAATGTACTCGTATCGGATGCGCAGTGGCCCCTGCATTTACGAACTTCTAACATATTAAATTCTTTTCGTTTTTATACTTTTATTAAGACAGACATCATCAAGGTTCTTGTACAAGGTTTTCGTTCTTTTGACAAATAACTGTACAGACCACATAAAAGTCATTTATAAACTTTAGCATGCTGAGTAAACACTAACCCCAGAGCACAGGCTCGAAACCACCCCGTAACTTTGCTTCCGCAATCTTTATCGAATAAAGCAGTTTACCAAACCACCGCCGAACTTCTCTCTCGCCTTTATTATCTATTTATGAACGAGTTTAATGGAAAACTGAACCGTCTCCTGAGACAAGCGTTTAAATAAATTCGTTTAGTCTATGAGTTTGGGGTTAGAACTTCTTGGGCTTTCTTGTTTGGATACAAATATTGTGGTAAATTTTGTGAATAGGGTGCTTGCCTGAGTTCTGTTTTACTGTTTTGGTTTAGCACTCAATCTTATCTTGTTTTTCCTGCTATTAAAGGAAAAAATGCAACTGCTTTTATGCTGAGACCCCCCTTAGAAAATATTGTTTTAATTATTAAAACTTTTTTAATTCCATCTTTGGTTTTGGGTCAACATAGGTCTCTATCTCAGTCCGTCTAAGAGCTAGAGATCCGTCACTTACGGACGGACAGACAGACAGACGGACAGTGGAGTGACATTAATAGGGCTCCGTTTCGCCCTTTGGGTACGGAATCCTAAAAAACCGTTTTGCCCACAGCCAAATTTTACTATAGTAGGCACCGCCGCCTTGCGTTTTCTAGGCCACTAAAATTTCAGGTTTATGGCTATCTTTTTATAATTCAGTTGTTCCTTTTGAAAGTTTAAAAATTTTATAAACCATAATAATACCTATTTATTTAGTATCAAAATTTTAATCGTAGGAAAAATCCTAAACAGAAAACTCTGTTATTCAGTTGAAACCCAGCGTCTCCCCCAAATTCATGTTTATTTGAAATATGTACAAAATAAAGGTCCTGGGATGAACGCGGCGCTGGATCTTGTTGAGCTATTAATTAGACCCTTATACATATGATCCCTCAAGGGAAGCATATTATTACTGCAGGAATATCTAGGTTGGTAATGAAGTGGTTTGGATATACTTACACACTTGAACCTTTTAATATACCGGTCATAGAATTGAGCAATGTTATGAAACAAGTGATTAAAAAAATATTCATAGTGTCCGACAGTTTGAATAATTACCAATATGTGAGGGCAATATGACAATAATTATTGAACATATTAATTTTTTATTAATTATTATAATTATTGTAGGTAGTTTGCTAATTATTTATTATATTAATTGAATAATTGCAATTAAATTATATAAGAGGACAGGCTGCCACAATGACTCGCTAGTGTGATAGTAATTGACAGGTTACTATAAATTTACGACGATTTTCAACACAAAGTCAAAAATAGGTACGACGTCTCGGAGTCGTTTCGGTACAGTTTGAACGGTTTATCACCTTTTACGAATTTCGGTACAGGTTATTATAACAAAATACGTTTTACGCTTATTTAACAGTTTTTCCATTTCGGTATAGAAAACAGTGCGAAGGCATCACGGGGGCGGGGTACGCGGGCTGGAGGAGGTGTAAAAGAAACGAGCCACAAACAATCAGCAAAGGCCAAATTTCAGTCTCGTATTGTATACCGGTATTTTAACCCTTAACTTGCTTGTGCCGCAAACGCGAAAGTATCGTAAAAAAAACAGTTTAAGATCATACTGAAATTTTAGGGTACCCTTATCAATTGATCAGTCCCTGGCGATCACAAGCGAAGCGACAAGGAAAGTGTTAGATTGCTGTGATCATAAATTCAAGAGCTGAGCGAAGCGGAGCGGAGTGAGGCGGCCCTTATAATTCTTAGTAGAAGGTAATTGGAGGAGGGTGAGTGTGAGGGATCGAAGCTTCGCTTGGCTTCCAAATTTATGATCACAAGCAACCCAACACGATATTTTTGACTTTTTCTATTCAAAATATAACACGATCTCTGTTTTTGCATCCCGCCTCCTGCTAAAGGTGCTAGTTATTATCACATTACCAAACAATCACGTCAAATACCGTGACAAATATATTGCCCGATTTGACTAGTTCTTATTCATACTGCCCGATCATTACAAATAATTCTCTCATTTATCACTTGGTCCACAACATACGAGTATATATTATACGCATATGTATACATAAATGAAAGCTATATAAAATCTGCTTCAATCCTGACACACTTCTATCGCTTCTTTCACTTTTATCAATCGAGCTAGCACTCAACTATGCAACATAGCCCTACAATTGTGTAGCCTGGGCAAGTTTTCTCATCTTTTTTTTACTCAAGTTTCATTCATCGATTTTCCTATATTGACCAAATCACGGAACCATTACTATATCAGTTATTAGTTATGGCTGTACTAATTAGCGCTGGGTTAGATGCACAATGTCGGTATTTATTTTTTGCCAGTAGATTTGAATTTTCAAGGCGGATCCCCTTTTAAGCCTTAATTCGAAAAATAATATCGCTAGCTACTTCCGAAGAGTAGGTGAAGTAATATTCCGCGTGTTCATAATAATAAATAGAAGAAGCGACAAGAGGGGTGTAGTGAGGGCTCTGGATTTATTTGGTTTTTATTACTTTTTTACGGGGACCAAAGAGGACGCTTGACGTATGGGGCCGCTAACAGAGTATATGTTACGACCCAAGTAATACGTCGACATCACCGCTCCTTCTATTACTATTTATAACTGCATAATATGAAATTTTCGGCATAACATAAAACAGTTTTAGGGGCTCACTTTTATGAAGTCACTCCAATTTCGCGGTAAATTCGTGATGTGTAATGTGAACTTTTCATTTTTCTGTAAAGTCTAAAAAGTTTCTTGAAAAGAATTCTTAGCTCACAATCTCACAATTCTCCTAAACAAAAGTGTTTTTGTTTTGCTAGATGAGTGTAAGAAGGGAACAAATAGTTGCCGATACCGAGAATGCCACTCAGTGGTTCACTTTGAACGTAGCTGTATCGTTCAGATGCGTTCAGTTGAGAAAAAGCCCGTTGTTCTGCAAGGGGAGGACGTGTTAAAATAATAAGGCGGGCGGTTATTCGGGCGCAATGGCCGGAACGAGGCGCGAGTGTTTGCATTTGATAAGAGCGATACAACCCGCTAGTGTTGCCAGTAACTTCTCAAGCATCCCAGGTTAAAGTGGGTATAGTAAAATAGTATATTCTTAATATTAAGGGAAAATTTATCTATGTTTATAAACCTTCTCAAATATTTGAATATGCTTATAATGATCGAATTTAATGAAACTTGAGGATAAAATATGATTATTGCAAAATGGCTCACCTCAATAATTATTATTGATCGGGATAGCCGACTAGTTTCAGCAGATTCAGCAGGCTTATTGAGGTGAGTCGTTTTGCAATAATCATGCTTATAATTATTTATATAAATATATAAAATCATATACACTTAATAGAATAATAGAAAACTCATTTAAACTACTAAGGATATAAATAAATTTATATCTCCTTGCGATGGATAAATCGCCAAGTGTTCAAACATAGAAATTTATTTCTGTCATAGTTTTAAATTTATATAGTTGAAATACTTGGCGACTTATTAATTTATAGGATAAACAAATTAACATTTTAAGGATCTCACTTCCAGATCTACTTTTCATCGCCTTAAATGATAAAATGTTAATCTCTATTTATTTCACAAAAATATAAATCCCAAAAGAAATCAAAACTAAAACTATTTTAAAATTTCAGCCCATTAAAAATATACATATTAAACAATATGGAACTGTTCTTAACGCTAACTAAAGGAAACGAAAACTAAAATAAATAAAATAAAATTGCCAAATCAAGTAAAATTCCTCGTAAAGATTTTATAAAAACTCAGAATAGCTGGCAACCCTGTTAGAGTAGGCGAACTCGATTCACCCTAGTCGCGACGAGCCCTTAACTCGAGGGCTCTCCAACCGATACCTTCCACGATAGTGGTGGTTCCTTACCGTGCGTGTGGATATCCTATAGACATACTAAGTACTTCTCAAGTTTGCTGCGCATAGTTCGTTTTGGTTTTATTCACTGGAATATCTCATAATTATAATACTAGATGTCGCGGACTCCTTTTATATTATTTTTCAATGCAAGTGCTCGTAAAGGCCCACTTTTTATGCATCAAAACCGAACAGAAAGTCGATTATTTTGCCCTAGGGCTTTATTATTATTATTTTTAAATTAATTTACGAGAACTTGGCTAACCTGCAACCTTACCATAAATGTCATCCTTTTTTTTCCACTGTTTAACGGCTCTGGATACAGTCCTTTTGAGCCAATCATAATTTAAAGTTCACAAGATTATATTTGTTTTATTTCCTCACACTATGCGTTGAAAAACGTAGTATGATACACGGGCGTAAGAGCAATAAATTACTTGGTTACGTTTAAAACACTCGCTACGCTCGAGTTTTAAATCGTCCTCGTGATTTATTCCTTTTCGCCCTTGTAGCATAAACTACTATTTTTTTTATGCTCTTGTAATTTTTAAAATACGAAGGTTGTCAAAATGGTGGTCTTCTTGATAAGTTTTCTGCTCAATGTTTTGGTTTCTAAATGATGTTTAAATGAAATAAATACTGACTATCAGGTGATATCTGCATTATTCATCTTGTTCATCATACAGTCCATACTTTTCCATCTACTTCACTAGAAATAAACAAAAAGTAACTTGTGACGTATTTAGGCTAGACAAATTTACTAAATCTTTTATGAGAAAGCCATTATATTTTACAATAAGATAGATATCAAAAGAAACATTGGATAATTCTCTTCGTAAATTTAAGGTATAAATAGGATTTTATTTTCAAAGGCATATATTGGGTGCTTAATTACCTATGAAATTGCCGAAATTTTCTGACAAATTCATGAGTTCATAATTCCTGTAATTCCATTATCTGTTTTTTGTTCCAAAATTAATTTCAAGGTTTTACATATACGCGATGCATATACGTATTAAATTTTGTTTTTACTGTCAGTTTGATAACTAAAATTTAATCTTCAAAAACAATTCGTCCGAAATGCCATGATAAGATTCATATTTTTTTTTTTATCTGACACTTTAAAAATTAAATGGGTGTAGCTGTTTGCTTAATGTTATCTCGTTCATACACAAAAAATATATAAAATTTGGAAGTGTCAATCCTAAAAAAACTGTCTGTCTGTCCGTATGTCCGTCTGTCACCAGGCTGTATCTCATGAACCGTGATAGTTAGACAGTTGAAATTTTCACAGATGATGTATTTCTGTTGCCGCTATAACAACAAATACTAAAAAACAGAATAAAATTAATTTTTATCCCATACAACAGACATGTTTTTTTTTTGCGGTTTTTATAGATAATGGTACGGAACCCTTCGTGCGTGAGTCCGACTCGCACTTGGCCGGTTTAAAAAAGAAATGTAAATCCAAATCTGGATCCTAGCATGAATTTTCGAATTAGCTTGACCTTTCTTGACCTCTCAAATTCATTATGTTTTTATTTATAGCTTTTAAGGCTCTCAATATCATTAAAGACATAAATTTATTATAAAGCTGGGTGAATTCTATTTAGAATTAAATTAGAATTTGCTGTTAAAGTTGCTTATTTTTTCATTGGCCAATTTTGCGCTGACGGCCTCAGTTAATTTGACTATCTCTAACATTGACTTAAACAAAATATTATAAATATTACAAAATATTACAAAATTTTATAAACAGTGAGTAGTGGAATCGAACGCTTGGTTTTAAAATCAGATTTATTTAAAAATTGTTTTGACAAAGTATTCTTTATAGAAATAAAATTTCAGTTTCAAACATGACAATAACTGGTTCTACCGTTCGTTAACAGAAGTTTGGAAGTCATCATAAATACTGAAACTTCTAATCTGGAACTACGTTATTAATGCAAAAGACTACGACCGGCCAAAGGACAGCGCTCTCGAAGAAAAAGGCCAAAAAATACACAATTTAAAAGAGAATTCTTAAAGAGCGAAGACGCGCAAGCAAAAAGATAATTTGGTCGGGTCCGCCCGGGGCCCCCGTTTGTCTTTGCTATTGTGAACTTTTATTTTGCTCACTTTTATGAATTATTTTTCAGATGTTTTTATCGCCGGTAAATTCAGATTCACCTCCTAGTTCTTTTGTCTGGAGAGCTCGTCAGGTTACTGCACTTGCCTTCCCTTTACTATTTTGTTTTATTTGACACAAAA
Source organism: Ypsolopha sequella (assembly GCA_934047225.1). NCBI lineage: Eukaryota > Metazoa > Arthropoda > Insecta > Lepidoptera > Ypsolophidae > Ypsolopha > Ypsolopha sequella. The sequence goes on along the minus strand of OW204002.1, from coordinate 15,666,033 downwards.
TCTCTTTTGGGGCAGAACATTTGCTTTATTATTATCTTTTAGATTAACTTTTTTGTTTTTATAAAGTACCGACCTGTTTCACCAACAGACGTTATGAAACTCAAATTTGTTTGTACTTTGAGAATGCTATTTTTGCACTCGATACTGGAGATGTATTTAATGATTAGAAATGAGACTAATATTGTATATAAAGACATTTATTCTCAGTCATTGTAATAATGGATGTACTGATCTTAGAACTCAAATATCTAATATCGTTATAATTTTTGTATGTTGATTTATTATTTATGTATGTTTTGTATATTTTATACATAGGTATGTATTCATTTATTTAAGTATGTTCATGTATGTTTATATGTAAGTTTATGTCTTAGATATTTAGGTTTATATTTTACTCTTGATCTCCCTATTATTTTCTGATTAGTATTTACACCTCCACATGTTAATTTGTTCATCTTTCTGTTAGCTACCAAGGGTTGCCTGGAAGATATTGCTATTAGCAATAAGTGCTCTTGTACACCATGTTTAATTGTTTCTTTTTTTTTATTTATTTGTGTTAATGTGCAAAAAGTGTTATAAATATAAAACAAAAACTTAACTAATTCTAAATTAAAATAACTTAACAATAACCAGACGACAGGAAAAGAGATAAGTGACCAGGCCTAGTGCAAACACTTTGATCCTAAGACTCACAGGTCAGTGATTGATGATATAAAAATACTTAATAAATAGTGCATGTGTGTATGTATTGACCAAGTATTTCACATCTCGTCTATCGCTCACCTGTGGGTCTTAGGATCAAAGTGTTTACATTATCGTAACGTTATAAGTTATTCCGTAATTCTGGGATTTGTACTATCAAAATAATATCATAAGAAGCCAACTCTACACCTACAAACTTTCTTAGTTTTTCCAACTTTAGATATATATATAGATCCGATTATCCTATCCTTGGTCATAACATAAGACAAAATTGACCTGATTCGAAGTTGGGACTTACCAAAAACACGAAAAAACTACAATAAGACTATATTTTTTTTAGAGTATAACAACAAAGGAGATACGTAACTCTTTATAAGTTTTACTATCTACGTACCTTTGATCGAAGCTACATACGTATATAATACTATAGAAATCATTTGGGTATGATTTTAACAAGTTATACATGGCCATATGCGACTGGAGAACAGTTTCAAATATGGCCAAAATTGCTATGTTCATATAAATATACTTATTATTAAATTCATATTTTATATTTCAATCCAAAAATAAAATAAACTTAACTGTTTTAAAGTACCCCGACATTAGCAATTGGCGCAAAACGGTTCACACAGCATACGCTACGTAAAGTGATCCATTTAATCCGAGGGCTCCTTGGAACTAGGCACGTAAAGCAAGGGATCAGGGTTCGTATTCAAATGAGCCGGGCTTACTGAACGAGAAATTAGACGTTTGTTGGCTCACAGTTGATGTCTTGTGACGGAGCCTTGTCGAGATAATACCTTTATATACCGTCGATGAGGCACACTGGAGGGGGTAGTTTTACACGGCTCTCGTTTGGAGTAATTATTTTGCTGTCGCCATATACTTAGGTATTGCAACAACGTCAAAGCCACTAAAATAAACTTTGGTATCCCATAAAAAGTAATAGTGAACACAAAAGTTAGTAAATGTACACCAAATCTAGCATTGAAGGATATCCGGATATTGGAAATCCTTCAGCGCAGGAGGTTAGGTATGGCGAGTTTCGCCGCCATACCTAACCTTCTAGCCTTAACTTTATTTATTTAGGACAAGCGGAATCGAAATTTGGGTTTAAAAATTTCGTGTACATTTACAAATTTTGGGTATTTACTATTTTTTTAGGGCTCCTTTTCCTTTATCTGGTGGTGATTTAAACAAAAGCCCTTAGGTATTAGTAAACTCCAACTATCGTGATTTTCACACATTATGAACATAAAACTCAGGTACATCTCATCAGTTAGCTTGTGACCACGACAGCCTTCAGAGGCGTCGCCATGTGTCCACACGAAATGAATGTTCATTGATGTGTGAAGATCGTACAAGTTTTAGATCTACTCGTACTAGCTATAACCATATTCCATTACATTTAACCATTATAAACTCAATTTCAATTGAACTTGTATTTTTAGTAAACAAACCTTTTTCTCGATAATCTTGGGCAGGATCTCGCTGAATATAATTGTTATCCATATGGCATTTTTCATTGCTTGTCTTGCACTCCATTTAACTATGATATATTCATTAAAAAACCAGTAAATTAAGCAAAAATCTTGAAGATGAGCTTTGAGATGAGATTTTTTTTTCATCGAAAGTTTTTCATGTTTTTTAAGGTTAGTGATGTTCGTGTAAATGACAGATATCATAATAATATTTTTGTAAATGACGAACGAAAATGATAACTATTTGTATGAAACTGCATAATATAATTTTTAATGCAAGTGCTCGTAAAGGCTCACTTTTTATGCATCAAAACCGAACATAAAGTCGATTATTTTGCCCCAGGGCTTTATTATTTTTATTTATTTACAATGGTTGGCTAACCTGCAGCCTTTCCTGTGTACCATAAATGTCATACTTCTTTTTCCACTGTTTAACGGCTCTGGATACAGTCCTTTTGAGCCAATTATAATTTAAAGTTCACAAGATTATATTTGTTTTATTTCCTCACACTATGCATTGAAAAACGTAGTATGATACACGGGCGTAAGAGCAATAAATTACTCGGTTACGTTTAAAATACTCGCTACGCTCGTGTTTTAAATCGTCCTCATAATTTATTCCTTTTCACCCTTGTAGCATAAACTACCATAAATAGCTATGTGACGCACGTAGACGCCACATAATAACTGCCAATAAATATGGATGGATATGGATTTCTTAGATCAGTGATTTTATTTACGAAGTAAGTATGGAAAGTGTCACCAAAAGGTGTTTTGTGCGTTTGTAGATTTAGAAAAGGCTTACGATAGAATGGCTGACTTTTGGACAATATTGTCCGTATATGGAATGAGTAGCCAGTTAGCCTCCTAGTGTGGGCCGTGAAATATCTCTACGAGAATTCTAGTGCTTGTTTGAGGATTAACGGAGCACACCCTGAGAGGTCTAACATCTTTTTATGGATAGTTGTTTAAATTATAAAAGATCGTGATTGTGAAATGAAGTTAAGGGAGTTACTTATAAATTGCTTCTTATACGCCAATGGCCAAGTTCTCCTTGCTTCATCGACGGATGAGCTTTAAAAGCTTTTTTGTGAAATTGTTAGTTGAAAATATTAAAAATTATACCAAGAGAAGACGATATTTTTGATAGTCGTAGATAAAGTATTGTATCTAATTAAGAAATTATGTCACAGTTGCACAAAATACTATTTCAATAACTACCCCGTCACTAGTAAGCTTATCAATTTATAAACAGTGCCAATATGGCGCTTTGTTTACATTGTACGAAAAGTCAATTGAAATCTACTTTTATTATTATTATAAATATTTATATTCAACATGCAAGTTTCAAGACTAGGAATTCACAAGTACATATCCCTCTGTATATAAACCTTGCTTGCAACTACCGTTTTGCATGCCTTCATCGTTTCAGCACTCTCTTAATTTATTATAACTTGTTGCACGCTTGATCCACACGTTATAAATTAGTTGATACTTGATACTGCACCTAATTAATACGCTTAGTTGATTTCTCCATACTAATTAGACGTCGTCTAAGCGTACTTGCCTTCGGTGCACATTACACGGTTTGCCTGTACAACATAGTCATGCCAGTTGCCACTAATTGTATTAACGGAACTAATTCATGCAATTAAGATTCGATTTGTGGTAAATGATGCAATCATTATCCATATAATATGTATGGATATATGTCTTAATCAATATGTTCCTGAAAGCCATTGATTCGGCAAAACTATTCATATTGCTACTATTCACGTTGAATGATTTGAATGTGAGCTTCCGAACACATCTGTACCAATAATGTATCTGGGACTAGTGTTGAATACTACGCAAAGAAAATTCAAATAAATTTCAATTTCTGTCAGCTTCAGCCTGAATCGAATAATTTAAACGGATATTTGAAAGTATAAACAAAAACAAAAGAGAGTGCAGGAGCATCGGTAAGCTTAAAATTACACGCATTCTGAGTACGCGTCCGTCTGCGACGGAATGCCTTTCTTGTTAGTGGTGCCCTCTTTTAGGTTTTGAAATCCGAAGTGTGATATCCGTTCGGATATGATTATATGATTTAGAGCAACCATTACAAAGTAGAAAAGACCAATTGGAAACAGACCTCAAATATTTGGCCAAAGATTTTTTTTAAATTACTTACTTTGATTTGTTCTTATTCATATTTTCCAGTTTGTACACTTTAAATAGGCGTTCGGATATGTTGATATTTTTTTTTACTTGTTCGCAATTTGGTGATACATACTTTGTATTTTGTGCCAATGCTAGGCATTTAGTATCCGTACCCCGTATACGTATGTTAAACGCGAAAGTCTGTTTGTTTTTTGATTTTTTGGTTTGTCATTCTTTCACGCAACGATGCGATGGAGCAACGGTTTGACGTGATTTTTTACATAGAGATAGTTTATGGACCGGAGAGTGACATGATAGGCTACTTTTAATTCTGGGAAAATGCAAACGAAATCAACGCAGGTGAAGCCGCGGGTGAAAGCTAGTATTCTATAAATAATACCAGTTTTCCATACGAATGACAATACGATGGCGGATGTTACAGCGAAAATGTATCAGTTTTCAAATTGTACCTAGAAAATATTTTGGGAATACAAGTTTCCGGTATCGAATCCGTTCAAATAGCAACACCATTTCCTAGCTACGAACCAAGGAGAGATGCCAACAAACAGAGAGAAGATGACGAAATGAATGAAAGAGGAGTCTTAGTGAGCATTCCCAAATCCAACAAACGCAAAAGAGATTACCCACGCCCCGGTTGCTCTCAACTTGTATAAACAAAAAAATTCTCAATTTGTTCGCTTTAAACCAAGGCGAAATTGCCATAGAGAAAGCAAAGACGGTCGAGGAATATTAAAAACGTTAAAAAAACAACAAAAACCCGGTGCGAGTTATTTGAATTTTTATTGTGACAAGTGATGCTGTCGCCGCGTCCCGTGTGCGATAGGAATTTTCGGAGAATTTGAACTGCTTGGATTTTCTTGGTTGATATTTACTTGTGTATTACTATATTTTATACATATATAAAAATACACCGTCACGACATGTATCTCCGAGGGGTTGTCATAGGTGTTTCTGAGTGTGAAATGTAAGTCACAGTCCACAATCGTACACCCACGTGTCATTGACGATTATTACGTCCGGTGATGGGTGGTAATCCCTAAACCCATATGAGTATATACGGGATATAAACCAGCGACCCCCGAGTTAGGGATCGACATTTTCGAACCATTAGAGAGAGGGCTTAGAACTTTTTCATAGGAATAATTGGTTTCAAATACATCCAATTGCTTGCTTCCTACAACAAAGCTACATGGTGATTATTCTTACTTCTGAATGTTACACTGCTACGAACCGCGCAGGCAGAGTGCTACGGTGCGCCTAGTGCTACGCTGCCCCTAGTGCTACGGTGCGCCTAATGCTACGACATGCTACGCCGTGTAAGACGCTTCTTGTTGTTTGATTACCTTTTGCGGTATCAAAAAATAAAATAAATAATAAATTCAAAAGTAAACGCAGACTAAATATGGCGGTCTTAATTTTAATAAGCGATCTCTTCCAGAGAGTCTAGAATCAAGGTGACAATGATATATTTACAACGTGTAACCGAAAGGTATTTGAAGAGCCCATTCAGTCAATGGTAAAGAAAACCTTTTACTACGGAGCCAATCTGGATATCTCTTAAAAAAACAGGTGTCTCATAGAAATATAGAGAAGTGCAATTTTTTTTGCACGAATACATAATTATTTTTGGTTCTTCTATACAATTGACTGATTGATCTCTACAATGTGATTAGATCTTTATGCTTCACGTTGTATAAGACTAGTAGTTAGCTCGGAACTGTGAACTCGCGATTTGATCTTGACCGATTCAAACTTAAAAATTAATGTTTGTCTCAGTTACTCGCCTACCAAATTTTATGACATTCCAATCAACGATATTCGAGTTATCGTTGGACAAACATTCATACATACAAACGACGGATTCTCCAAGTAGACTCTGAGAACTTTGTTCGCTTCGCTCACTCGTTCAAAAATATCTATTCAATATTCAGTAGTTATACTAGTAGTTCGCTCCGACCTGTGAACTCGCGATTCGATCTAGATCGATTTGGCTCATGTCTCATTTACTGGCCTACCAAATTTTCGATCAACGATACTTGAGTTATCGTCGGACAAATATTCATACATACAAACGCCGGATTGTTCGAGTAGACTCGGAGAACTTCATCCGCTTCGCTCACTTGTTCATTAACAATAAAAGAGTAGAACCCGGTGTGTCTGTACATTGAAGAAAGGTAATAAAAATAGAAAGGGGGTGACTAAAAAAAGAGTAATTATTAGAATATTTTTCTGTCTGTTTGTCTGTTTTTTAATGTCTCGGTATGGATTATCACGGACTATTTCCTCTATAACAGTACCTACCATGGTTTAATTCCAACTACGGTAGAATTTTGACATATAATTCACTTTTTGACCTTGTGTGTCCAAAGCTCATAAAGCGGCAAAAGTTATGCAGTCGGTATCGAAGGATAAACTATTTAGGACCATATTGTCTACAATATAAGCTAGGTTTAATTTCGAAAATGTTTGAATTTTCGACTAGAGACCAATATTTCAACTATTAACCTTGAAGTGCCTCTAGCTCCAAAAATCGCAAAGATATTGAAATGGTGCTTAGAGATCAATTATTGAGGATAATGCCCTCTATAATTATTTCCAGGTTTCATTTTAACCGCGCTGCGATTATGGAAAAAATCAGCAAAAAATTATTTGACTCCATAAAAAAATACGATATTTTTTTTGCGTTTTAGAGTGATTATATAAAAAATTGTATCTTTAAAAGTTGATCAGAATCAAAAGGCCTGTCATGTTAAAACAAATTATGCCTATTTTCTAACCTTGGACCCTAAGTCCCACATTTTTCGCCGCCGCGCATTTTGAACGCCGCGTCGTCGACCTAAAAACTACACTCACCTTGATAATTCTGCTATTGTATAGGTGAAACGGTTAACAATAATCACACGTGAGTGTTAAAGCCGCAAGTAATAGTAATGCTGTAAGGGTGTTTATAAAATAACCACCAAGCCAAAATGGGGACAATGATTGAATAAACGCGGGCAGAGCCACAGGCGAAATGTATATCTACAATTCACATTTCAGAGTAACGACTCATCTAAAAACATGGTAGTTGACAGACAGACACTTTTTAATAATAGTGAATATTATCATCATTTTTGTAATATCTTGAAAGTATAAAAAATCTAAATTGACTTTATTACGTAACCCATTTGCATCTAAAAAGTTGCAAAGCGATTGCTAAACCGCGACAGAATGAAGGCGTATTTTTGTGTTAGCTTCCCCCTACTGATTACACGCAAATTGATACAAATTCAATTTTAAACCTACCCGCGTCTTTTCGCGGTAGCAAAAGAGTGAGATAAAAGATGCGAAGTTAGAGCGAGAAAGGGTTTATTTTTTAACTTTCAGGGTTGTCACTCAAACACAGTAATAAATGTTTCAAAAGTATATTTACGCAATAAGACAATAAATTAAATTATTACATAATTTCTCGTCAAATAGTTTATTTTATTTTAATCTTGATATCAAAGTATTACATTTTTTAATTTAACTGGGAATGTAGCTTTCAGGGCTCCATACCCAAAGGGAAGAAAAGAAATCATTCGTTATTAAGGAGTCTCAGTTATCCGTCCGTACGTCCGTCCGTATGTAGTATATCACAGCCACGTAAGGAACTTTTGATATATACAAGTTAGAGACCTGAAAAATTACCATTATTTGTCCACAATAATATCCAAAAAAAAAATTGAAAATATAAAATTCTCATAAACGTTAACTATTTTATTATCTCTTAGCCCTGACACAAATGGAATGAAAATTGTAAAAAATGACACAGTTATAGACGGTTGTGTAAAAATTACAGAAAAAATGGAAATTTTGTAACTCTAATGTATGTTGGCGCTAGCTATAAAATTAATGATTTATTTAAGTACAATACGGAACACTTGGTGCTTCAGTTTGACTCGCACTTAATCGGTGATTCATTTGATTGATGTTGAAATATGAAGAAATTATAAATGGAATAAAAATAAATGGAATGCAATTTTCTACGAGGATGTCCTGATAATTATTTTGAGATTTATAAAGAAACGAAATCTCAACGTTGCAGTAATTAGATTTGTTATAAATCCTTTGAAACTGTTTTTCTGTTGATTTATTTACTAAACTTGCTTTGACTAAGCCAGTTTCTAAATATGAAAATATTTTTAAAATACATTCTTGCAAATTACTATAAAATTAAACGTTTTACAACATTGCAGCTTTTCAAATATATTTACATCAATCGTAGATTAAATAATGTATCCATCGCCAGCACATCGCAGAATTGGGCATATCATATTTCTGTAAAAGCTAGGGGGGTCTCATCGCTCTGCTCCGCTTCGCTTGGCTCCCCAAATTTATTTACATGTAAACCTTACTTTTTTTACTTTTAATAAAAGCTTTTCGATTTCATACTTTACGATCTGCTCAATTCTACAATCTGCCCACGACAAATACACCTTTGAAATATATTTGAATTTTTACAAAATTATTGCTGATTGATTACGTTATGATTTTATTTAAATATTTATTTGGTAAATTTATTAATATTAAAACAATATCGTGCAAAAATATATTTTTATTGTTTTAACATTATTAAATCCACCAAAGAAATAAAGTAAGCACAATATATATGTCTATTAATATCTTATTTAAATAGGTTTACTTCTCATTTAATTGAATTCACAAATAATAAACGAGTTTAAGAAAGGTGTCACCCCTAGAACAGCAACGAGAGCGATGATGGCATGACCCCGAGCGGCGCTAAATAACCTTTCCCCCCACTGCACCGCAGCACCAACGGGCAAACGTATTGCGACCAACTTTGTAATGTCAGACTTTACTTGTTTGTAGACAGGCAAACCAAATAGTAGGGGAATGGGTGTATAGATTACCACTTCTAACCCTCAAAATTCGTATTATGTTTCTTATTCCTGTAAAGTTCAAGATTTAGTTGAAAAGTTATAAAATTACAAAATAACTCCTTATAATGGAATCACTAACGAAAGTGCCAACCCTTAAAAACAATAAAGGTTCCTAAATTGAGGTAGTAATTGATTTCTTGGCCGAAAACGGTCGCTTCTTACTCATAATTGTATTACACGACAACTTTGAACTTTGTTTCAAGTGTAACAGGATCATTTCCTAATGTTAAATTTATTCTGAGACGAATTTACCATGAAAGAATTTAATTCCAGTAAATCTTCAGGCATTCCCAGCTATGAAGTGGGTTAAATGAATCCTCAACATAGTCTTAGAAAAGGCAAGTAGGTACAGTAGGTATAATTTTTTTTTTTAAACATAGGCTGTCATGGGAACTATCGACAGAAGGGAAACCTTTACTGTCAAAAATCATGTCGGTGACAGTGACTTGAACCCATGAGATTTTCCCCTACCAAAAATTGCTACACGCGCCTGAAGTAGTTTTTACTTCATGAAAAAAATAATATCAAAAAATATAAATTACAATATTCAATGTTTTAAATAGTAAATTTGGTTAACTTGTTTGTTTGTACTTTATAATTTTGCAATCAATCAACGGACGACAATCAAGCTTTTGTTTTCAGGACAGTTTGTAACAAGAACCAAAAAACTTACTTACTAGTATTTCTTATTTTGGGAAATCGAATGAAATGATAAAAACAAAAAAACAAAATCCTCGTGGGGAAATTCGTTTAGAGTTAAATTCTAACAGAAAACACTGTAAATGAATTCATTCACGACGGTTCTTAAATAATATGACACTCAGAAAGAAATAAACAGCTACTTAGTATTATCAATATTATCATAAACTAAGTATCACTGTATTATGAAGCTCTACTGCTATTAATCTACGTAATACTGTTAGAACCCTAGTTAATTGCTGAACAACACTCACAAACTGATAATAAAGACGCGACCGACACCGGAAATTCAGTGCTAGTATAAATTAGTGGTGTAGTTGTACAGGAAGCGATTCTATTGCATTACTGCGGGAGCCACTCTTTATTGCTCAATTTGACTTTATTTAACGCAATTCGAGGCAGGGGGGAGGCCGGGACCCCGTCCCCTCTTCCCCCTGTCTCGGTCGCTGACGGCGAACAGATGAGGTCCCACTCCAATCCACTTACCCCGACCAGACCAGTCAGCTTCCTTAGATACACCACGGCACATTGGAATGCCTTAGAATAGCCAACCTATAATTTCCATTCCTAGACAAGATCTCTAGTGATCGCATGTTCTTTTTATTCCAACAAAAGTAGCCGTCCCATCCAAAACAACTATTTTAGACGTCTCGACTTGGACACATCAAACAGACGTAAACAATTTACGAAGTTTCGAAGCAATCCCGCAGTGAATGGAGTCGGCCACTTACTCGTAGCTCCAACTCCTAAACAGCAAACTAATGTTGAAAACAGAAATTACCTCAGCATTCATACCCATGTCCACGATAGCGCATCAAGATTACGCGCACCTGCATTCAGAACTTGGATCCCCGAACTTGGTGGAGAACCAAATTTAATTAGGACCCGCCACCGCCATCGCCGCCACTGCCGCCACCACGTCAACTGGTTACGCTCTTGCCAACCCTCATGCATGCCAAGTTTATCAACAAGTTTGTACTATGAATAATCTTCTTAAACACAATGTTTATTATCCGGTTGAGATACGGGCATAAGCCCGTGGATTAGGGCGGGGCTGAGGCGGGGGAGCAGGCACGCACGGGTGTCATTTTCACGCTGGCATATTGCCAGCCGTAGGTACCGTAATTGAATAATAAAATTGTCGCAAATTTGGAGCAGAGCTCTTTGATTCGTTGCATTTTGATGGAGACCACGTCGCGTCAAGTTCGCAGTTTCAGTTCGAGGGTTGTTGGCGTACATAAATTTCGTTACCGGTATAACTATACCAACAGAATTTTGATATACGCCTAATTATTCGTATTATGAAACGAATTTCGGTAAAACAATTTGCTTCTACGTGCCTAATCATATGTAGTGTTCATCAAAATTCAGAGAATGCGTGCGAGAGTCTTATTACAGACATTATACGTACCGAGTGAGGAATCTTGTTCGATGTTTTTCATTCAATTCGCGGCGAGATATTGCGTTATTCACGAGCGCGCGAACTATACACCCCCTTAATTTAACGCCTCTGAATACTAATGACAAATTTCCCTCAACCGGCTCTGTTTACATCGTATTTCTTTTTCCGTCAAACGAGATTTATTCTTCCTCAAAAATATGTAAAGTTTCGTCGCAACACCTCTGATAAGAGGTCGGAAGGGGCAACTGAAATTAAAATGATATCTCAGTATTCGAGTCACGCGAAACATTAGCTTCGCCCCGTCATAAAGCGCGCCCTTAAGAGCCTCAGTTGGAATTAAAATTTGCTGGGTGATCTCCTCGGAGTGACGTTTACTGATGGATTACAGAATTACCCACTTCGTTGTTTAATTTTGGACGAAAAAGTCGCGACTTGCGACGTCGTCGGAGAAATATTGCTCTGTCGTGTCATTTCAGTCGTCAGCAGTGAGCAAGTTTGCTTGTTATGCGGTGCGGAGGTGTAATATGATATTTTATATTCCATAATTTTTGACTTCTTCATGTTTATGTAGTTACGCAATCGATTAAAATTCTAGGACTAACCATTAATTAATTACAATGAAAAAGAAGTATTTTTGACAGTAAACTAGGTGTCAAAATGATGTTCGCCAACAGTTTTGTAATTCAATAAAAATCATGTAGTGAACGCGTGTCCCCATATAACCAAATTGAACAGCAGACTAAGCACCACAGGCATATTACCGCACGATATGAGAGAAGGAAAAATAATGAATACAAAATGTCTTAAACGAGCAACGAGGCGGCAAGGGTGCGAGTTTTTAAACTCATTTGTAGTTGGAGGCACCCACTTTGTATTCAACGGTGCGGCGGCGGGGCAGGGCGACGCACATATTTTAAATTTATTGCCACTACCACCCTGCGCAACTCCGTGTAGTTAAAAACGCTCTGAATATGCACGCACGGGCCTTTAGTCGCACAATTGCATTGCTGGAAAACAGGCCTTCTAATAGTAGTTTTTTTTATTATGAAAAATATGGCATTGTTTAATTTGTTGAAAGCAAGAGAGAGCATCACGTTTTATTGCTTGTTTTATAATTTATTAATTTATTTTATGTCTTTGTCTTTCAGTATGTGTTTGTGACATAACTCGAAAACACTTGTTTATCGAGCAGCTTTAGATGCTCTTATTTATTTATATTAAATATATGATTTATATAAAAACGGCTCACCTCAATACGTGTTATGATCGGGAAAGCCGACCAGTTTCAGCAGATTTAGACTGCCTTCATCTGGGCGAGTAAAGACGTTTACGCGACGACGTTACGCCTCACACGTATTGAGGTGAGCCGTTTTTATATAAATCATGAATTATCCTCAAGTCTCATTTAATTAAATATATGATTTGTGGTTAAACTAATCCCAAAGCTCAAATCCCGTAGGGGCATATTTGTGTTCGGTCTGTGTTTCGAAAGGCACGGTTAGCTGTGCGTTCTTAATTATATACTCGTAGGACAATCAGAGGAGAACTACGAAAATACACTCTGACTGCACACAAGAAAACGTGGGCAGAACGAAACGACTGCCGGCAGTCAAGATTAATGATACCGCAGTCAAACGGTAAGGTAACAAGACAACTATTAAAACTAAAACGGTCTGACCTACGGGACATGGTGGGTATCATAACCGGACACTGCAGCCTTAACAAGCACCTCTTCACCACAGGTGGCACCGATAGCCCTCTATGCAGAGGATGCCTTCTAGAGGATGAAACAGTGGACCGGGAGGAAGTGCACAACATTCACAATTGCGGAGATCAGTGCAGGACTCATCGCCCCCGCTACGAATTTAGAATTTAGAATTTTATATAGAACTCATCAACCAGTACATAATAATCATCGGTGGAACGTGGCTGTACGTGAATTTCAGTCTTTACTCGGAAAAACATCTGACACCCTCTCGGGGATTCATGTTGTTTTGATGTTTTTTCTATAAAACGCTGTGATATGAGAAGGGGCAAAAATATCCAAAGTATGTAGTATAGATTTACCCAACGGATACACTGTCGCAAATACAGACTGGATCCACACGGGACGGTCATCCTCAGTAATGAACGCTGATCGAATCAATCAGGCCATAATGAGGCGATCAAACAAGCCGCAATAATATCAAATATATCGATAACCGTGTTGGCACAAGAAATTTGTCGGCGCAATATTGGGGGAATCCTAGGGGAATCGCAAATTTGAGAGGTTCCGCACTGATAGTTAGTCAACGCTCCTCTTGCTTCCTCACTGATCAAATATGGGAATTCTCGTAGAACGATGATATTTTCTTAAATCAACTTAAAACCAATAGGCTTTAAAATTAAGAAAATTTTATATTGAGATAGATACAATGACTAGCATCATGATGGCTTCATGGCCTTACTTGGTAACAATGTTTTAAAGTAATTTAATCCTCTCCATACAAACCTAAACTTTTTCCGCCTTTCACTTTCCTATACCATGTCATCATATAGGTACCTATATATTGCAATTATTTCCATCTCCAAATCACAGACTCCTGATCCGTAGGGAAGGGGCGGCAATTTTAGAGTAAATCGAGAGAGATAATTATGTTTGGAGTTAGTTATTGGGCGAGTCAACACACGAGTCGATTGGGCTCCTCGGACGTACGACCTGACCAACATTATTCGGCACTTCTGCTTCTACCCCTGCACGGAACTTTCTTACCTACGAGGGGGTTTATAGGTCCTTTGATATTTTCGTCAGATTTTCGTGGCTTTCGGAGATAGGTATTTGATAATGTGGTGTACTTTGAGATTTAAAGGCTACGTAACGAAATTTTCAAAACATCCACTTTTGCGATAAGTATACAATTTTAAAACACGATTATCAATTTAAGGTATCTGTTAAAAAAAAAATGTATATAAAAATGAATAAATAAGAAGTTGTTATTTGTCTAAAAAAAAGTTACAAACGATTTTTAAAGATAATTTTTTTTTAAACTATGGAGAGAAATAAATTACTGGAAGACAAAAAGGCCTTAGTTTCGGCAAGGTGCAAGTTTCTGTTAAATATGCAAACAGATGCCGATTTTCAAACGAGGGATGTGGAACACAACAAAATCATTTCAATAATAAAATAAAGACGATTCTAAAGGCTTTAGTTTTAGTGCTGTCAAAATGAAATTTCTTGATTGTAAAATAGTCCTGGAAAAATTCAAGTTTTGACAGCACTTAAACTAAAATCAAATCAGAAAAAGTAAAGCCCTCAGAATCGGCTTTAATATCTAATATAAGCCTTGTTATATCCAATCTATGTCTTTAATTATATCTTTTGGCACCTATTCAAGTTTATTCTAATTATACCAGACCAGAATACCTTGCTCGTGAACCTAATTATTCTGTACAAGTCGAATAATTAGTGTAAAATTATTTATAATCAACATTATACGTACACTATAATGTAATGAACGAAACACGACTCTCTAAGGGTTTACTGTGCCTTAGGAGATTACCTTAATCACGTTCACATGTGTTTTTATCTTCGAAGTATGTACGAGTACATAAACGAGAATGTGGCTTGATTATGAAATAACTTGATTACTTCTAAAGTACGTTCCCTTGAACTTGAAAATTATTTTAGTTCTCAGCTATACTTGACATTTTCTTATTCTTTATTGTACAGAAAATATTTAATTATACACGTAAACATTAAAATTAGTGTACAGCGGCAAGCTCTACGAGAAATTTCTTCCAGCAAACCGAAAGAAGATCAGGAATACATAAAATATGTGTACAAACTTAATACTTACTACCAAATAATAAACGAAAACACACTAATTTAACTAACTACAAAACCTGTCATCAGATATTTTCTTTATAATCCGTTGTCCTCGTGAGATCTCCGACTTGTTTTCCGTGATGCCGTTGAAGGACAGATGTAGAGACGGACAGATATCTTTGTTTCTTAAAAAGGATTAATAATTTTTTTTGGATGATAGGTATGGTCTGGGAAATTGAATCTAGCTAGACCCACTACAGAAACTTGTCGTACTTATGTAACGGTTATCTGTTAACAAAACTCAACTGTAAAATGTAGCACACGATAATTTTTAATACGACATGGTTTCAAAAAGAGTCAGATTTTTAGTTTCCGTATATCCCTACCTACAAGTATGTCGTGAAATTAAATATAAAATTAAGACTATACACACATACAACTCATGTAATAAATACAGAATGGAATAAATATTGTACATACATATATAAAAAAATAAATATGTCGATTCGGTGCAACACGTTTTAACTTATTTGACATGACTAAATTTAACTTATGCATTCAATATTTTTCTTTCTGTATCGAAAAGACAAAGACAGGACGCTAAAAGTAAGGTTAGTCCTGTCAAAAAAGTTAAGTCGTGTTACACTGAATCGACACTATTAACAAGTAAGAAATAGACAAAATATTGTGTTGAAATGATAAAAATAAATAAAAAGACAACAATTCAGATACAAGTTAAAAGAGTATATAATTTAAGGTATATTTTTCCACCGTTGTACACTCATGAACATATTTAGGGGAACGCAAGGCAAGGTTCAAGTTTTTAGTGACCAAGGTTTTTTTATTGGGTGTTACCGTTTTATCATTTCCTTTCGAAAAGCAGTCTCTTTGCTATCTTTATGCAAGATTTGGGTCAAATTATTGCATCAGGTAATAAGAAATGCTTGTGAAACACAGACGCACGAGTACAAACACGATTTCTACATTGCACCAGAATTACTCCTAGTTAGTTAGCACAGAAAAAGTTAAGAAAGTCCTTAGAGAAAACTTATGACGTGAATATTGTTTCCAAACTAAAATTTTGATTGACTCAACTAAAACTTTGGATAATCCCATGAGAGAATTGAAACATGAAAAAATATTGAATAAATGTTGCCCATTACTACTCGATTAATTGTATAGTAGATTACTGCCACGGCCGGCAAGTTAGGCGTTGATGGCACGAACGTGATAATGTGGGCCGAGGCTTTATCCGAGGCACACATACGTGAGTTCATCAACGCCCAATTGCCGCCGAAGCTTGCATAGTTCTTTTCTCAAACAATGTGATACGTTTTATACTTTTTACAATCCAAAAAGTTGATATGCTAGGTACTTTTAGTAGTAAAAGTTTCTAATATAGACCACTAGAATAACACTTAAATTGATTTTCAGATATTCACTGTCTTGGTCCGTCATTCAAAATGTCGTTTGAGGTCATTTTACTCAATAATTATTAATTCAATAAAATAAGTATGTACTTATCAATAAAACTTTCACGTTTCACGCGCCATGTGTTTTTTTTTTGTTGCTTTGCCTCATTTATATTCAGCTAGTACCATTAAAAAAGCTCTTTGGTCATTGAAATTGCTAGTGACTAAACGTAACAAAACCTCATTCCATATCCAAATAACGACATTTATGGATTTTCATAGTGAAATTGCCTGCGTACAGACACGACAGGTATGAATTTTCATACTAACATTGTCGGCCGCTGATTTTTTTTTTAACCACCACTAGAAGTTCGATTTATCTCGAACACGTTTTTATGGTCATATTGTATATAAGGTGACTTTTTGATCATCGTCCAAATTCATACTGGTGGCTTGGTAAGTGATCAGTATCTTGTATCAGTAACAATTTTTGTGAAATCCGTAAAATGAAATTTCGACTCCCCATAGTAATTCACTCGGGACTGGAACTGAATTTATTTGGGAAGCCGAAATTTCATTATACGAATTTCACAAAAAAAATTGTTACTGATCCAAGATACTGCTCACTTATCAAGCCTCCAGTATGAATTTGGACGATGATCAAAAAGTCACCTTGTATATTGTATAATATATTTAATGCAAAATTAACCATGATTTTTTCGAAGCAAACTTAAAACAGCATTTTAAGCTTGTTTGGACAAAGGTTAACGCTGAATCATGTATTTTATTTCAAACTGTTGATTTATAAACCTAACTTATGCTGAACTAATAGCGTGAGTTGCAACAGACCAATATCGTTTCTCTTTTAACTTATTAACTAAAAAAAAACAAAGTTAAGTAATACACTTTGTACCGAACGACTTAGTGCAAAATAATAACAAATACTAAAAAAAAGAACCATGGAAAGTTCAATAAATTTCACCATTATTTTTTGTGTTCCTCTAATTTCGTCCATGGGTGTATATTGAAGAGAGATTTACAAGCCGTGTAATTTTCAGGGTAGTCCCCGGGGTTTCCCGAATCAACACTACTGTAATTAACGAATTTCATTTAAACTTGTCGCTGAAATAACTTTGCTGTTACAAACCACGATAATTTGAGCTTTCGTGAGGCTCTTCTGGAGTGGAGATAAAAGTGATTTTTGATCAGTCCGAAAGTGTTTTGTGGTGTCAATGTCTTACCCCTAAAGCAAAGTCTTTGATGTATGGAGCCGTGACTCACGCCAGCTGACTTACAGCGCGTTTTCAGCTTCAAAACACACACTTTCGATAGGTAGTTTAAATTGAAGGTTCACGCGTTTAGATGATATGAGGGCAATTAATGTAATCCTTAATTGCTTGGATCGTAAGCTTCAACTTTCATCAGGTGAAACTTATTGTATTAACTGCCACCATCGTACTTTAGTTGTCTGATTTCAGACTACTAATCCGGAGATTTAGGTTCCAATCCTGAAAGGGCAAGCCGGTCTGTGTGCTAATTGGCTACTGGCAAAATATCCTCATAGTATTCGGTAAAAGAAGGAGACATCTGTAAATTTGCGTCCCCAGGAATTCACCCATGAATCTTTCACATGTAAAGTGGTCTTATAATTTGGCCAAGTGCGTGTCATACTTGCACACAAAGGGTTCTATACCTCTACACCATACTGGTACGGAATCCTAAAATCATTATAGTAAATAACAATATTAATTAATAACAATATATAGATGCCATAGCAACATCAAGACGACAATAAACAAGCCGCTAAAGTGACGCCTGTCACCTGACAAACAATGTCTGACAACAACAATGGTGTCGATTCGGCGCAACACAACTTAACTTATTTGACAGCACTAACCTTATTTTAGGCGTACTGTCTTTGTCTTTTCGATACAGAAAGAAAAAGAGAGAACGCTTTAATTAAACGTGTTACACCGAACCGACACAATTGTCAGACAAACAATGTCTTTGTCATTGTCTGACAACAACAATGGTGTCCATTCGGCGCAACACAACTTAACTTATTTGACAGCACTAACCTTATTTTAGGCGTACTGTCTTTGTCTTTTCGATACAGAAAGAAAAAGAGAGAACGCTTTAATTAAACGTGTTACACCGAACCGACACAATTGTCAGACAAACAATGTCTTTGTCATTGTCTGACAACAACAATGATGTCGATTCGGCGCAACACAACTCAACTTATTTGACAGGACCTTATTTTGGGCGTACTGTCTTTGTCTTTTCGATACAGAAAGAAAAAGACAGAACGCTTAAATTAAAAGTGTTACACCGAACTGACACAATTGTCAGACAAACAATGTCTTTGACATTGTCTGACAACAACAATGTCTGACAAACACCTTCTGGGTACGGACTCTGATTCTTATTATTTTTTGTTTTACTTCAGAGTATGTACTAAAATGTTAGCAAATTTGAAACTTGTATTATATGTATTACCATCTTTAAAAACCTGAAAAAAATAACGCAAAAAAAAAATCTACTTTTCGAGGTACTCTGTATGGGGCCACTCTCAAGATAATATTTTTTTCTATTATATGCCGTGATAGAAGCCATATTTACATGTATTCTGTAAAAATTTCAACTGGCTACCTATAACGGCTGAAGCTGTAGACCCCTGTGACAGACGGACAGACAAACAGCAGAGGCTTAGTAATAAGGTTTCGTTTGGTCCCCTTCTGGTACGGAACCCCAAAAAAGTACAAACCCCGGGTAATGTTGCACCTGTTTGGTGTCCCCACAGTACACGAAAATATAGTAGAAAGTCGTAGCACTTGCTACTTACTAAGATTTCCTATTTTTACCGTTTAGTCTTAGTCTGGACAAATATATGTAGGGGAACGCAAACCTGTTACAGAACACTAGGTTTGCTGGAAGAAATCTCTTTTCGGAGATAAGCTCGCCTCTGTACATGTTTTTTATTGTAAATAATTCTATTTAATGTCTCTGTGTACAATAAAGAATAAAAAATATTCTATCTCACAAATTCCGTTTGTCTATGGTCGTAGTACGCACTTTTTCTGGTGTGCGTAACGTCGGGAGCGCTATAAAACGCGCAAGACACACAAAACGTGCTTATCTGTACACGCGTCACTGTTACAACCATAGCCAAACGAGCTTTGAAAGATAGAATATCTGTTACGAATTGCTCATACTATAAATAAAAAAAATCCTCTAAACATTAAATATATCTCACTAATAATTCTAAAAACAGAACCCTAAAAAGGGCATATTGAAAAGAAGATAGCATGTAAATAATCGATACCGACAGTCTCGCGGTCCCATTAGCATTTTAATTAACCTGTCGACTGTCAGCCGCAGCCTGGCGCCACCTGCTCTCCGGGAGAGGAGACACTGGCGGCAACTGCTCTCTGGGTAAGGAGACACTGGGGCTTTGTGCTTGCTCGACAAAGATGAAGGACCGGTTAGAGGAAATAAAATGTAGTATTCTGAAATACAGTCAGTACAGTCAGTATTTCAATATTTTATTTTGAACTATTTTTCGTAAAATATTAAAATACTACATACATATAGTGCCACCTAATGGAAAGCAGTTTAACTATATTGACGTGATTCTCATTTCAAAAACATATATCCATTATTATATCTATGTTACTTCTAGAACTCAAACCTCTAGTCAATTTATTATGAAAGCTACCTTTTGATTAACTTAAACTTAAAAGCCAATAAAAATAAAGTGTAATAAAAATCAAATATTTCGGCAAATAAAACTAAGAAAGGCGAAGTAAGAAAAGAATATCTGTTAGCTTAGTATTATCTGTGATTGTCGTAAGATGTAATCATAACAAGTAACTTCTTTACAAATAAGGAAAATTATTAAGAGGCTTCAGTAAGCTAAATTAGCAGCTCGAAATATGTCTATACAAATATCGACAATAACGAATTAGAAATAACGTTCATGTCAGAGTGCATTGCAAAGTGGTTGTTACGACGATCACTGTGTCGCCAGGTAGCGCAAAATAGAGAAAATAATGCTTTTCACATGTGTTAAGTTTGATATTAAAAAGTTTTAAACATCAATGTGTTAGATTTTTGTATTGCTCGTGTGTGTGTATAAGTTTTAACCTTGTCTCTTTTGAATTTAAAAAGTTTAAACTATTTATCAGTTTTTTAAAGCATTTGAAAGGTTATTAATTTTTTTTTTCTCGTTGTTGGTTAAAGCTTTTAAGATTTTAAAACATCACAATTACGGGAGATGGGTCAATATGTGTGATATATTTTTTTCAAAGTGTTGTAATATAAATATATAGGTAGAAAGTTTAAACCAATTTAAAAACGTCTGTAAACGCAGTTTTGCTTCTGAAGCCCCTTAACTATTTGTAATGTCCTGCAATCAAACTCATACAGTTTTGTAGGGCATTGTTTTTAGGTATGATATTTGTTTCCTCTTTATAATGTAAATAAAGAAATAATCCCATAATACATCAAACATTTTACATCTAATATTTTCAAGTCAAAGACAGCTAATTTAGTTCACTTTAAGCTAACTCTCCCTTCCAAGCTTTAAGTGAAGATAAAGTTCTTTCTTCATTATGAAGACTTTGTCGGTAAATCTGATTTATTACATACCCTTTTTAGTTTCCTAATAGTTGGGTTATTCAACAGCTTCTTTGTTCACTGCTGAGATTGGCAGTTCGATTATCCAAAGCTTCTACAAAAAGGTATATAAAAATTAGCTTGCAATGTCGCAGACTGCTTAAGAACGCCACAGGGAGGCAAAGCATCGCTACCAGGGAAATTAAATCGCCTGTAGAAGCAACTTCTTACTACAGCGAAAAAACCTCGATGCCACTGCATATTACACGGACTTTAGGATCAAAATCGCGAGCACTGTTTTCGAGTTAATTAATATCTTCAAGTCGGATTTATCTCGAAATGAATCATTGAGACATGTTCAGACGATTTAAAAAACAAAACGCGGAAGCAATTTTAATTCTGCCCACCCCTCCGTCCATAATGCATCCTCTTTATTATTTCTAAGTCTTTCGAGTGTTCCCTCGTTTCAAACTTTCACCTTGTCCCTGTTTCTAGCTGAAAGTTAATTTCTTTTGGTGTGTTTTTAAAATTAATTTCGCTTTTGTGGCGGGCGCGCCTCGGGAGGAATCGTGAACGGTCCAAATGTAAAAAGCCTTCACTTACAATAGCGCATGAAAATGGGGGATCCTACTTTGAACGTTCTAATGCTTTCAAATAAATGCTTAAGCATGTGCTTTTATTTGTACGAATTATTTTCATAAATTTGTGTATATTGAGTGTCGAAAAAATACTTAGCTGTTAATTTTTTTGACGTAATATCACTTCCGCTAATACAGAAAGATCAAAGCAGTGCTTTAATTAGGTATTTAGATGAAAGGTTCAAGATTTTTAAATTTTACTGTATCTATATAAAGCTGTGAAAATATTTTTCCAATAGGCTAGAAAATTGGAACACCAAGTACACCTGTGCGTTTAATATTTTACACTACAGACAATAAAAATCACACCAAATGGAAACAATTTTCAACATATGCTCTGTGGCAACAAATCACGGGGAATTCCATACAAAATTAAACGTTATTTGCTGAAAAGTTCACTTTAAATCTGCGGCATAGAATACAATTTTGAGGTGGCGTTAAAAATTCTGCAAATGCAGTGTCGGAGCATGGATAATCATGTATAAAGGCATACATCTGATCGAGGCAATGGCTTTAGGCTTGTCGTACAAAAGTGAACTCTATTATGTATGATTTAGGGTCTTTAGTCGATTGTCTGTGGCTGGATAAAGTCCGTGATTCCGGGAAACATTTACATATAAATAGTCGTGGAGCTGAAACATGTGTCGTGCGATCTACATGGAGCTGCCTGGTTATTTTGCGTTTCTGAAATAAACTAAAAACCTGGACACTAAATTTTTATCTAAAGTGCCCTGTTCGTAGCAATATGGCCACTGAAATTCTACTATTATATTCAAATAACTTACTCAAAATTTTTAAAATGTAACTTGAAATTCGTGATATTTAAAGATTCTTTGTGCTGTTGCGAGCATTTATCATTTTTGAAAATAAATTGCTTGAACAGAATAGATATAGAATAGATATCTACAGGTGGTAGAGCTGATGCCTGGCTTGACTGTGGAAGTACCACCATCTTACTTGGAGACCCCCTCGAAGTAATTCGGGGGAGAGTAAGAGGACAGCTCACAGGCAAAAAACCAGGAGGCCCACCATGCCTGGGACCGATGGATGGCGGTATATTCATCCCTAATAGCCGGGCCTTATATGGAACAGACTGGTGATGGGCAGCGGCTTCACTGGTGCGAGGGAGGGTTCCGGCAAAGCGCTCAACAACCCGCCTGCCCAGCATGTGTGAGTATGGGCAATTCTTCCAGGATGACCGCCGGGAGTTGCAAAGTCGAACTAGGCTGATGGATGGAATAGATATTTTCTTTTAACTGATTTTGCCGTGGCCTTATTTCGGACAGAAAATATTTGTGGCATGGTTTACTCGTACTTCATTGTGTGTCCCTACAACGTTCAACATGTAATCTATCCATTAAAAAGCTTATTAATGGCTGGCCAGCACTAGAAAACGAACGTCTTCCTACATTTGTGTCTTCTACCGAGTTTCCTTCATCATTTAAAGTTAAATAGAGTAGCAGAATAGCAGCAAAGAACCACTCTCAGTTCTTCACTCAACAGGTGGCTGGCAGGCTTCCAGCTTGGATCTAATTGTCGTTCATATTTATGAGGGTAGTTGGTTGTGCACTTTTTGCTCTATCCAGTTCCGCAGGCGCTGCTAAATCGTTTTACATTCGGATGCGGCCAGCTACCGGATGTGACTTCATGGATTTGTGCACTGGAAGTAGGCTTGGGAAATTGGATCAACGCGTTCATGGTGATTCCAATTTACCTGAAATAACCGTGATTTTTTTACTTTTAACTTTCTTACTTTAGAATATTAATAACTAATTATTGAGTAAGAAATAGCGATGAGTTTTTTAATAGCATAATTTTCATAAACCGCTTCGACGAGCTATCATTTTAACTTTTGCTTAGGGCCGCTTTTAGCGCAAGTTGAAATTTTATCAATACAAAGACGTTTATAGAGACTTTGCTTTTTAAAAATAATTAATTTCTATGCATTTGTTTAGCAGACTTTCAACAATTATTCTGGTTACAAAGAAATGTTCTTTTTTCTTAAGTGGCTTAACTTTAGCATCTCTTGAGGCATCTTTTAATTCTTTGTATGTACAATGTTATACTTATGTATTTATTTTAGGTATTTGCTATCCATTTAGCAATTACTAATTATTTTGTGCACCTTCGCGTTATTTTTTTCAACAATTTATTTCCACCCAAAGAATGTCTGGAAGAAACCGCTATAAGTGATAAGGCTGCCAATTGTTACCTTCTTTTATGAGTTTGTTCTTTTAATAATTTTATTTATTTTGTTGTATAATAAAGAGTATTTGTCTTGTCTCTAAATTTACCCTTACATTCAAAGTTACTCACCGTGGGTATATATATAATAATATGTGTATGAAAAAATAAATAACATTTATAAAAAAATACCACAGAGAAATCTAGGATTAAAACATATGAATGACTTGTTGTCTAAAAGGTAGTTTTATGAAAATTTTAGTAAATTCCAAATTATTAATACTGACTCTATATTATTTTACATTGCGTACACTATATTTATATTTCATTGCTACAATAATTGTTTCAGCTTTTAAAGTTCAAAGTATTTTTAAGAGCGGCTTAAAAAAAGGATTGTGAAAAACCCACCTTCCTCTGATTAATCGAAACAGAACACTTCTATTGAAAATTTATTCAATAGTTCCTCAACAAAACCTTATTACCTATGTATTGTGTATACTGCCATAGCAAATTTTCCATTAGTTTCTGTAAATTTGAATTTTAAAATTTAAAACTTTAAAGTTCTCAACCAATGGAAACTTTGCGATGACAGTTTACACAAAACATAAGTAATAAGGTTTTGTTGAGGAACTTTTGAATACATTTTGAATATAAGTGTTCTGTTTCGATTAATTACAAAAAGGCGGGTTATTCACAATCCGGCTGCTAAACCGCTCTTAAGTATAAATTTCCGCATAATTTTACTTGATTAAAGTTAATTGTTCTCCATGATTACACCCCTGGTGTATCTGCAACAATTAAACCAAAATTTTCTTCCGTCACAGTTTAATTTGAAGCTATTACTTATTTTTAATACGAGATTTTAAAACATTTCGATATTTGTCAATTCTAATTTTTAACCATAGATCGAATTTTAAAAAATGTAGTTATAATAGGTAGAGCTAAATTTGTAGAATACCTTATGATTTTGCGTAAACACAAAACTAAACTGTATCCTAACAATGTTCACAGATAGAGCAAAGACGCGACGAGGCTACGGGGCGTAGCGGATCGTAGCAGGCTACCGCGCGGCGTAGAGGCGGCAACAAAGGCCGCGTAACTTCAAAGTACGTCGCGGGATCAAAGCGACCGCCCTTTGACAAAAGCGGACAAACCCGAGTTATCGGCTCAGTGTCGTATCTGATTGCCTGTTAGACATCACGCCCCAGACAAATCCTGTGTGAAAAGGTGTGCTCTTTCAATGTAACGGTTTAAAAAAGCTTTTGTCTGGCAAGCGGTCTTAACCGTTTAGATTTCCTTTTGAATTTGTATGAGTGGGTTTTCGATGTTACAGAATAATACATAAAGAAAACATTTACTCTACGGATCTATTCTTGTCAAAGACTGATGGATTATTTCACACAAATAGGGAAAAAAAGTTTTGCCCTTTCAAGTTATTTAAATACATTGATTTTTACTGAAAAATATTTAATTATTTGGTGTTGTTGAATTTTTATCGTTTTTAAATTTGTATGTAATCTACTTGTGTATGATAAATAAATTCTAATCTTTTTTTGTTGCATTGGGTCCTTTCGATGTAATATTTTTGAAATGTCCGATATAGTCCTACCTACTGTATAATGTTATAATGATGTTTTTTTTTCTTTTTTTTTGCTTCTATGTGTAAATAACACATTTAATTCTGCCAAGGTCACGTCATAATCCAAAGCACTGTATTGAAGAAAAATATTTTCTAGGAATTTGGTATCCTGTTATGTAAATAATCCTTGTGATGAATATATGTAGGATTAGATGCTAATCTTTTTAAATAAATCATCCACAGCTGTCACCTGTCCGAATATTTGACATAATAACTATTGATGAACCAATGTACCAGCAGCACCCACAGAACAGACTATCCAATGGGTTTGAACCCATGCATCAACGTCTAGACGGGACTGAAATTTTGTAATTTTATCTCGTATGTGTATACGAGATAAAATTATACTGCATTAAGGCAATTGCAACATCAAAAGCAGTTTTATAAGTACCTAGATTGTTTATCCAATGTTATAATATTACATTAACCGCGATTCTGCGCTGCGATTGGCCTAATTTATTATAAAACCGCTAGAGACCCAATCAACAACAGAGACGAGAAAATATTCCTGACCTTATTTCTTAAGCCACACCCCCTTTATCCTGATTGGCCTTCAAGGCAGCTTTACCGGAACGAAGCACCCGAGGTTCATGAACGAATGTCTTCTTCTTATTTTTCGTAAATTGATAGTTGAAAATAAATAAAATAAATAAAGACGATATATTTGATGGTCGTAGATTTGCAACTAAACATAAATAGACATTGGGACACTCGTGCAACATTATTACGAAAGTTACGAAGTTTCATCTCAAATTATGTTGCAGTTGCACAAAATACGAGTACTATTGTAAGTATTTGTATTTTGTTATCTGTAACATGGATCCGAGGCACAATCTGACTGCAATCTACAATTATTAGAATTATGAGGATTAAGGCGGTGTTGGCTGTAATATACTAATAAACTGAAGTTGGAAATAGTAAATTCAAAATATCTAGTGTCCGTAGAATACGATTCCAGAGAGCGGTGTCAAAATTTTACTCACGCTTCGAATTCAATATTCACAGAATCAAATTCAAAAAAAAAACTTTCTACAGATACTGCTATCTTCAACAAAATACAATATTTACCTACTTGTGCAGTGACAGCTCTGCAGAAGGGTTTCATAAAGGCCTTTGTAGGATCAGGAAAACCGAAACGAGATATTACTATGAAGGAGAGTTGGCAAACTATTTTAGGCAATTAACTTTGAACAAGGGCTTATCAATGAAGCTCACAATTTCTCTCGTCTTATTTTAACAAGGTTAAGTGTTTTGAATGCTTTGTACCCCTAGTGTCGATTACTATATAAAATAAAGCCCTTGCAAAGCCAGTTTACTAAGGAGATCAAAAGTAATATTTTTAAATCGTAGTCTACATAGTTTTCCTTTTTAGTATATTAGATAAACTATTGTTTGTTACTACGATTTTGTATACATTTTTCATTTGGTTATTATTTCAGCTTTGGTAAAAAAAAGGTCATGGTAATTAATTCACATATTATTTGGGCAAACACTACTTTTATTCCATAAATCGCTAGCTTTTATTTATATACCTAGTAATAAAGATGCGGCTTTGACATACAAATAACCAAGTTTCATCACAATAGTCCTTTTCCTCCTTTTGGCGCAGAACCATAAAAAACGTACATCATAGAATAGCAAAACGTGCTCCAAATGGACGGCAGAAAATCTCTATATCATTCGTCGCATCTATCGGTTAATCTGGACAATCAGTCGCCTCTGTTTCGTGTTGGTGATAAACCTTGGTGAGCCGGTGCACGCCGGGATATCCGGGTATATCCCGGATTACCCGGGTGTTCGCCCGGGGCGTGACCGGGAATGTGTCTCTCAGATTAAACCCACTGCCCTCTTGCTGCGCATTGCCGTAGGCTCGACCATTCGCAGATAAGGTGATGTAGTTAACTGATAATGCTGGACAATTCAATGATTTGGGTGCAGTGTGGGAATTTGTTTTTAATTTTGTTTGGGATTTGGTGATATTCACAGAGTAGCCTAATTTTCACCTCGAGCTGTTTGATGGTCTGTGGTAATATTTTTCAGGTCAGTGAGGAATAAATATAATGGTATAATCACTAAATACGTCCATGGGTATAATGATTTAAGTAATATGATGTATTGTATAGTGTATACTATAAAGTTCTTGTGCAAAAAATCATAAAATATATAGTACAAAATTCCATTAGGTCCCGACAAAATAAATTTGGTTACATTTGATCGTGTGCAGATAAATTATTTGAAAATAAAAATTATGCTTTTTATAACAAGCAACCTAATGCAATTACAATAAATTCATTGCCTACTTTCTAGCCTAAAATGACGTTGTGATTTATCGTAAAGACTATGTAATAAATGCACTCGTTTGAATATTATTGATTAAAAGCATTCTAAAACGAAATTACCAACAAATATGAATAAAAATAACGCTGTAATTCCAGCCCACTGGCAAGTAAGTTGAACACGTATTAAATTTATCCATTTTACAATAAATAAATTTCGGTTGACATTATCAAAATATAAATTTGTAATCTTTGATTAGAATAGGCATTAAAAAATAAATTCATTGATGTTTTTGACAAGTTTGCCCTTGTACCTACATGTTAATTTTGCAAATTATTATTTTCTGTCTACAATAAAGAATAAAAAAATCATTTGACACGAGATATTGTCAACGCCTTAAACTGTTAAATTTAATTAGCTTTTTTATGCTCTTTACTCTCTTTATCGATCACTAAAAAAATCGCAGTCCAGCGTAACTAGCACACGTAAGAGATACAGCGTCTATCTATCCTACTTGTGCTCTCACGCATACCGCATTTGTCAATGTGCGAAAGAGCAAGTATGATGGAAAGACGTCGATGTCTCGACGGCGCGTGCTCTGCCCTGATCCACCTATGGATTCAGCAATATTTTTGATAATTATCTAGAACGTAGGTATTACTATGCATACTTGAAGAAAGAAGACCGAAATCACCAAGAAGAAACAAGAAGCCAAAAGCGTCATGTCACTTGGAGGTCACGTGTATTCTTGGGGAATTAACACACATTGTGAGCTGTTATTGCTTGAGAATACACGTAGCTGACGAGGAAAAAATTCATCGCTTCCACGTTGGAGACACGCCTTTATAAACACCGAAGATTCCTTGAAGACAGACCTAGCTTGAATTGTAGTCCTAACACTTGTACTTTTTTTTCTCTGTACTTATGCTTGTATTTGTCTGAACCCGTTAAATTGATTCGACCCACGATCTTTCTAGCTATTGTTTTAACGATAAAACCAATACATTTTTGTATATGTAAGAAGCCTGTAAATACGAATAACTTGAATGATGAATGGAACAACCGAAAGGGGTATGTCAGGATTAAAGTAATATCACCTTCTTCTCTGGGAGACAGGCATGAGTATGCTGATACATATATGAGCATGTATTAAGAGGCTATGCGAATTTTATTTTTGTCACTGTCACTCTAAGCGAAAAATCGCGCAGTGCGAGAGGGGCGGATTCAGGGCAAAAGGGAAAAAAGTTGGTTTTATATTTTTATTAAAAAAACTAAAATAGCTAGCAAAATTTCAAATACCAAATCTCTAGATATTGTTAAAACATCTAATAAAATATGTTGGAGTTCTGTATATGGTTCCTATTCGTCAAACGAGGAGAAAAAGTGTGTTTGAAGACCTCATTTCAACAATTATTTCTATCGAGGAAAATTTATCCAAACATGTTTTCCAATTTCAAAACCCTAGATTATATATCCAAAATGCATATACCAGAAATGTATTAAAATTTTCCGTGTATTTCATGAAATACACAGAAAAGAAACACCCGTATTTTTTTCGCATATCGCCTTAACAAAGCAACAACAAAATTTTGTTAAATTGTCTAAACCACTAAAACAAATATTTAAAACGCGAGACCGACACACTCGCCTTAAAAAAGTGTAATTATATTGGGGAAAAAAAGCCCGGTGACGGTCCAACTGAATTCTAACATAGTATACATGTTTAAGCATAAAAAGCTCCGTATACATGTAAACTGTAAAACAGAACTACTGGGAACAAAGGTGTGAACAGATTGATTTGTAACTTCGTGACAAGCAAAATATTATGTAAAAGGAAAAAACTGCAATTGTATCCAAATGTATTACTTAATATTTGTTATTTAATATTATTTATAGCACAATGTGCGTAAAATGACCGCATTTTCCGCACTTGTGCTATAAAAAATTATACGAAACTCGTGCGAGAAACTTTTTCTAGACTCGTGTGATTGCAGCACTCGCCTCACACTCGTCAGAAAACGTTTCATCGCTCTCGTATCGTAATATACTAAAATAGTTGAGAAATTGTTATTTATATCAAAATAGGGCGGAGGCTGGGCTAAAGTATAGGTTTTTGTTTTGTTTCAATGACGCTATTCAATAATTATTTGCTTTTGTTTATTCTAAATTTTTTAACAAAGGATCAGCTGAATGTTACTTCTCGAAGTCACATGCTGTGCTGTATTCCTTTTCCGCCGGAAACAATGATTGTATTTGTTTTTTTCTAAAGTTATCTTTATTTTTGTGAATCTAGATGTCAATGATATTATTTAAACCTCATGGTTACCCTTAATTTAATTTAAAAATTGTAATGTGAGATTTTTTATCTTTGAAAAATTTGCATGTTCTGAAATGTTTTGGTGGAATAAAGTGTGTTGTATTTGTAACTGGGCCAGACCTATGAATCAGCGTTTAAAACGAATTTAACAATATATTTATTGCTGCCTTGTTTTTAATTCTGTATTATGCAAAGCTTAAGCAACTGTAAAATGACTGTACTTACCTAATGATGCCTTTTATTGAATAAACTTTTTCTAACATCTACATTTTGCTGTATTATTTTTTCTTGTAGCCTAACATTTATTACACAAATTAGTAATTACATGAATATCAAGGGTATGTTCGTACCCAAATATATCCCTGTATAGATCACTAAAAAAAAAACTATTAGAATTTTGTATGGACACCCACAGGTCAATCCACGCAATGCTGGTTCTTACTATGTTGTAATAATGGTAAATCATATTTAAAAAATGTACTTACATAGGTTGAACTGCTGACGACTGTACATACCGGTTGTATAATGGTTAGGTACCTTTCAGGTTAGTCGCTTAGCACAAAGTGCATAACTTAACTTTGTATTTCTTGTATAGAAGTTAAAAATTGAAAAACATTTTGGTATGTGGCAGTTTACACCAATAGTTCAGTATTAGTGAGGTTTATAAAGCATGAATTTGAAATTTAATGCACAATTAGTCATGATCTAGTCCAAACATAGTTAAAACAGATTTTAAGTTGGTTTTGAGAAGATCATGACTAATTCTATATACAATTTCAAACTCTTGGTTTATAAACCTCACTAATACTGAACTATTGGCGTCTAATGGCACAGATCAAAAAGCTTTTCAATTTTAATTATCTAAACAAGAAAATCAAAGTTAAGTTATGCACTTTGCGCTAAGCGACTGACGTTTAACCTAAACCCGTTGCTTTTAGCAGTGGCGTGCATAGAACTTTTTTCCGGAAAAGCAATCAGGTCAATTTGACAATAAAAAAAAATGTGAAAAATTTAAATAACACTTTGAAAACAGAAGTTTGTATGGCGCCATGGGGTAGGCACCGCCTACCCTAGAGTCAATATTTTCAAACTAACTTTTTTTTTTCAAAGTGTTATTTGATTTTTTTTCATATTTTTTCTATTCTCAAACTTGACCTTTTATGGTTGCTTTTCCGGAAAAAGTTCTATGCACGCCACTGGCTTTTAGGTGACAAATAGAAGCTAGAAGAGAGTTTTCTAAAATAGGACTCGTTCCGGCTAGGGTAGATGACAGGAATTTTCCTGACATGACAGGAAGTTTGGCCATTTGTCAGGAACATGAGTACGAGACACACCGTGTTTATTTTTTATATTTTCCGAAATTTTCGGCAAACTCCCATCTGCAATGATCACGGGATGACTGATTGAAAAATATAAAAAGGAGACAAAGTGAGTCCTAACAAACCTAAAACCTAAAATTTCCGTCAGGAAATCAGGGAAATATTGAATTTGCCAGGAATGTTTGAAAGAGAATTAATAAATTGCTTAAAATTTATACATTTATTGAGTTACATCGTTTTTGTAAAACTATTCAAAATCACACTGCCATTAGCATAAAGTATTTACAAAAATGACAGGAAATTTAATGAATTATGAGGGACTTTGTCAGGAATTCTGGTAACCGAAGACTCTGTGGAAAGGATACCTGATATACCTTGAACCGACGTATTTCTTAAGAAAAGTGGTTCAGTATGATCCAATATGTAGTTCAGTACGTGTTAAAGCTTCTTTTGCACCCAATTTTTGACTGCAGGCTTGCTGCAGCTTGTCTAGGAGGTACGATGTTACCTAAGGCGCCGACCACATTCCGCAATCACTGTGATCTATGCAACGCGGCTTGGATAAAGAATAATAAAGATCACTGCACACTGCACAGAAAGAGACCGCGAGAACGCGCGTGCTATTGTTTCGACTGCAGAACGCACAACGCGCCAACATGTGGTCGGCGCCTAAATAATCTGAATACTTTTGATACATTTTGAATAGAAAATAAACACAGTAATTAATGAACGAAAATCTTTAATTGCTATCAACCAAATCACTGAATAAGTTCGACAATATCCTTCAACTTCCACTAACGTTTCAAATTAACAAACTGAATATAACACAATACCTTAATAAATATCCCTATGAATCTAAATATTTACATATCAATGACAATTAAAGTAGTAGAAGTAAAACTCACTAGTAAAACTCATTAGAAGTAAAACTCACTAGGATTTTCCATCAGTTAAGACTCTTTAGAAGACGTCATATGGAATCCGTATTATGGATTGAAAATATCTTTAAATGAAATAAAAAATAAGTGAGTCTTGCCTACATAGAGTTTGGCTAACGAATCGTGGCACTACTATCGTGGCACGACTACAAAGATATGAAAAATGTGCGATTTAATGCATTTTCGAATGGCTTCTATTTACATAATTTTACACTGATTCCAAATAGCCATTGTTACGGCAACATTTCGTTTTACTGAAATCACGGTTCCATACATTTTTAATTTATTAGCCTTCTGTCCCACTTTGAGAGATTTACTTTATTAGATAGAATTATATTATATGTATAGCGATACCAACTTCTAACGTAGACGACGAGTTACTTATGGTAACCGTATAAAGACTAAAATCGTTTGCATAAGTCAATTTGAAGGATAAACAGCTCGTGGGTTCACTATACATATACTTATGTATCTACTTACGGGATAGTCTGTTACAGACAGACAAGACAATGCAATTTGTAAATATGTAGAGATTTCGAAAACTGTCGCTAGCAGTGTACAGATGTCTCAGAAATTATGAGTGAAATAAAAGTTCGCTTCTTTTAAAACGAGAAAAATAAAACAGTAAATGCGATCAAGCATTTAAGAAAATAACGTTATTTAATTTTAAAATTAATACAATCCTTAAAATAAAGTAAAACACTTTCTCTTATTTAAACAAAAAGGTCGTGACCGATGAAGTGGTGGATTGAAATCTGTAAACAGGAGCCTAGGAACTGGATATTAACGTAAGTACAGAATCTAAGCAATACGTAAGTAATTAACTAGCATATTATTTCAAGAGTCCCATCCCGTCAAAAAACGGGAACCGTCAATAACGAGGCCTCGCTGTCTGTCTGTTCGTTTAGCCGTCCGCGGCACAGCTCAAAACGGTTTTGTTTAATGTGCTGAAATTGGCATCTCAAACCTAGTTCTATTGAGAGTCTAAAAATAAGGAAAATCATTGAAAAAGCTCTTACATTCTGCATGACGGACCTTTGGTGCACGGACGCTAGCATGACAGGCTACTTATTGGCAGTTATTATTGCGGTGGCATAGCTGTTAAAATAGTTTACAAATAGGGAGCTTGAACTGCTGGCGTCTGTACATGTACGAGTGCTTATACTGGTATGAAATTAACAACAGATATTACTCGACCATCACAATGCTTGATTAGCTTTTAGTAGAGGCCATTATTGGTTGGCTCATTGGCCTGATTGTAATGGTCAGATAATATGTATCGATTGGTTTTATATAGATTCATAGCAAAGTTTAGCTCAACATAAATCAACAATTAAATAGCAAACTGAGAATTCACCCATGGTGGTGTATTTTATAACAAAACAATCATTAACGGTTGTCAGTCTTCCAACAAAAGATAATAATATACAGAATGAAACTAAACCATCAAAACTTGTACTTAGGGATAAAAATAATTCTTAACTTTATATTAGTTTTCCAATTAGGTTTAGTTTCTTAAGAATTAATTCTATTGGAAATTTATTTCTTACCCTTTCAGCGATTTTTCTTCAAAACGAAATATACATAAAATAAAATTAAAACAAAACTTGTCTATACATCTTTTTTTGAAAAGTTATTTGCTAGTAAATTAAAATGTTTTGCCTGTGTATGAATGAACAGTACGCGCATTATGTTAGAACAACTGACAGGAGCAAAGTTATTGTTTTGACTTGAATTACGATTTAGAACTATACCGGACAAGGGACAAGTTATGATAGTTTTTATCAACAAACAAAACGCAGCAAAAATCACTTAATAAACTCATAGAAAACTGCAAAATTTTGATCAAGACTATATAATGTAACTTATATTTTGTAGAGATTGAGTTTTTGTAGCATCATTATTACACATAATTAAATATATTTAGTTAATTTAAGCTGACATCGACCAATAGAATTCTGAATATCTATTATTTAAATATTAAATAGACTATCTGATATTCATTGTTACTTAAAATAACGTATTAGTTATCGATCTCATTATCGCGAGCCTCTTCGTTGTTGAGGACCAAAGGAGGATCGTCATCTACATTCGTGTCTGCACTCCTTCGTCTGCGATCCAAAGTTGACGTTTCAACTCTGCTGTTACTTTGCATCAACTCTTCTTTACTTGTCAGATCATTCTTCTGACTCGTACCATTACTAGCAGCAGTATTGGCACTGCTGACGGCTTTCATTGCACTATTAGAACTCCTAGAATTAGAACTGGCTATCTCTTCAATTTTGAGATTGCTACCTCCACTCAGCCTCTTATCCCCTGCTGATGCTACTGCCCTCTCTTCCGAGTTGGCCACATGTGATGCTTGGACAGGATCCACGTCACCTGTATGATTAGTGTTAGTCTGCGCTGTTGATACGGATAGTGAGGTCTGCGTGGTGGATTGTGCTGTAGAATTAACAGTTTGAGTAGTGGATTGAGTGGTCGGTGGTGTAGCTTGAGTACCAGTACCAGTGCCCAGCGCATCGTGATAAGCTGCTCCACTAGCCAGGGCAGCAATACCGGCTAGACCTACCATCCCGCCCATGCCATGATGCGTGCGCAGAAGCAGCTGCTGAAGTTGGGCTTGCTGTAGTATCACCGGTAGCTCGTAGTGATGGAAGAAGTACAGCATCGAATGCTGCAACAAAAAGAGATGTGTCGTGAGCTTGTAAATGTAATCGCAATAGCACACATTGTTCACGCTACAGTGGAACGTGCGGCAATAAATAAACGGTAAAGAGATAAGCAGCCAATAGCGTGTGTCGGAGCGAGCGAGGGCTGGCTAGCAGGTGAGAGATTATGAGACACGTTCGTCCAAAGCGAAACTCCTTTAGATAAATAAATGAGCGACTCGTGACCGGTGTCTTCGCGACTTATTTATTTATTTCTGGGTCAGAGTTCGCTCTCCCCTCGAACGCCCGACGTAAGTTTTAATTAAGAAACTTGCGACCGCTCCCGACTTGAGTTTCATTTGAAATTATATTTTCCTATCCCCTCGTTGTGATTTTTATCGTGTAGTATCGGCGTGTAACGGGTTAAGGGAGACGACAAGTTGCGACACCTCGATGATTTATTATTCCTGGCGAGCCCCGCAACTTTCCGGCTCTTGGCATCACCCTTATGCTAGATAATTGAAATTATTTCACCCACGCGTATACAAGTACCCGTCATATTAAAACCCGAAATGTTTTTGTACAAAACTTGCCAAGAATAAGTATTGTCATATTATTACATTTTAACTTTACTATACCTAGCTATGCCTAAATTATTCAGAAATTAGAATAAACAAAGAAAACAAATTGAGAAGTTTCATGGCACATTAATTAACTGTAAAGAACTTCTTAAACACTTCGAAAACAATGTAACATTTATAACGCGTTCAGCTTTTAAGACACATATTACATACTTAAATCAGAATTTATAATTAACTTTTGAAATAATGTGAACGGTACATGAAAATTAACATTATTGTGTCAGTCAGTGTTGTTTGAAATTATGTGAAATGTACTGTGTATACAGAATGTTAAGACGAAGTTGCGGAAGCCGAAAACTGGCGATAGTACACGACCAAAAGAACAACTTTCCGTGAAAAAAAAATTGAGTAATCGAGAAAACAATAATCCGTTGTTTCATACATTTTACAAGTTGTTCGTATAGACGAATACTATCGCCAGTTTCCGGCGTCCGCAACTTTATCTTAACCCCCAGTATTGTCATGCGTTGCAGTGCTCACAGCTAATCACCTAGACGACATGTCAAGAGTACGTTTGTGGGGATAGGACCCTCTAAATCAATTAAATAAAATCTATACCCGGTACCGATTGCAGGCTGCAAGCCGAGTGCCCTAAAAACGGCCGCCGGGTCGTTCCAATCTGCGCGGATCATCGCCATGGCAAATATAAAAAAGGATCAAACGTTTTAAAAGGTATTTAATGGAAAGAGATCATGCCCTTTTACACGTCCATTACCGGCGACCGCTTTGAGACCAGCCGCGTATCTGGTAGGTAGGTTAATAAAATGAACCTTTTTTAGGCCGATCGTTTGTAGCTTGTAGCGGATTACGTTTCAATGAAAAGTTAATAATGGATGACAACTTTTGAATGATTGCATTCTAGCAGCAGTGCTTTTGAATAAGTTAGAATTCAAAAAGTTTCAAGAGTTGCTGTAAAAAGCTTTCATTTTTTTAACACCGAACTTCTGATGAGTAAGTTGGTATCTTATATGTCTGGAGTCGGACAGATATCCTTGGCACGACCCAAAGAAACACAAAG
The DNA here is from genome assembly GCA_934047225.1 of Ypsolopha sequella. Taxonomy (NCBI): domain Eukaryota; kingdom Metazoa; phylum Arthropoda; class Insecta; order Lepidoptera; family Ypsolophidae; genus Ypsolopha; species Ypsolopha sequella. The sequence continues at coordinate 15,629,208 of OW204002.1, read as the reverse complement.
GCTCAATTCAAAGAGCCCAAGAAGTCAAGTACGGATATGACATTTTATATCAAAACTTAATACGGCTTTTAAGATGTACAAAACCGTAAAATCGCACAAAACGGAAAAAGAAAGTCTGAAGCTGCAACAAACTGTGTAAAAACTACATAATACGCAAGCCCGCTCCAACAACCCGACACAAGAAGCAAAGCTCCAACTCAAGAGCCGACTCATTTCAAAGAGCAGCACAAAGTTCTTTGTGATGATAAAATTTTTACCCGCAAAATTGTCTTAAACACGTTACGAGCCCAGCGTTGATTATGCCAAGACGGTAGAGAACTCTGGTAAAAACAAAGTTATTTTGATTTAAAATGCAAAGCAAAGGCGACGGGCCGCTGCGAGGGCAGGACTGGGCTGGGAGAGGTTTTTTTTCTCTAAAAGAATCCCTTTTTCATTTAACTAATCCTCGGGTAGACACACGGCGGCACTGCGCTAACGAATTAGAAGGGAAAACATCAAGTTTTCAGATTAAGACTTAATGAAAGTCGCATTTTTTGTGAGTTAAGTTTTGTCTTTTTGTATTTTTTTATATTATATAAATATAAAATAATAATTAAATTAATAAATTATTAAAATAATAAATTTTCAAATATTATACTCGTATTATACATACATAGGTACGAATATTTACAAAGGTACGTTATTTTCTACACATATATAAGGCGTTTAGAGGTAGTTCATTGTTTATTGCGTATTCCGGGTCTAAAGATTTTAATGGGAACGTAAATAAAAGATCTAAAACTGTTTCCGGTTAGGAAAAAAGTAAACAGACGTTCAGAGGTAGTTTTCAAGATTTTAGAAGTAACGAAGTGTCGAAGTTAACAAAGGAACCAGAACAAAAAATAATGTATCCGTAAATTGTACCCGTGGGTATTTGGGTTCTACTTGTACAGCAAAACAATTACATATATATTTTTTTCATTACAACCGGTACCAGACCAAGTACCACATTATCGAGATCTTAGACCGAGCTCTGCGTTTTTAAACAAATGTTATGCATTGTCTTGCTACTATTTAAGACCCGCAGGGTTATTACGTATCTTGCAAACAATAAGCAATCGACAAAAATTGCCCAGTTGCTGTGTCAAAAGTCACTTTCTTAATAAGAAAAGCAACTTTTGACACATTAATTGCACAATTTTTGTCGATTGCTTACTGTTTGCAAGATACGTAATAAGGCATCCGTTTAGCAGCCAGACTGTGAAAAACCCTTTCTCAAATTAATCGAAACAAAACACTTATATTCAAAATTGACTTAATAGTTCCTTAACAAAACCTTATGTATGCTGCCATAGCACAGTTTTCATTAGTTGAATTTTAAAATTAGTATGTCATGCTCCTCGCACTTGTGATTCAACTAGTTGCGTCGCGCGCGATTAAACATTTTACTACGGGTAAAAGAATGAAGTGGAGAAATAAATTACCCCTTAAAAACTACCCCTTGAAAATAAGCTTTCGTCTTAAAACTTTAAAATTCTAATTTACAGAAACCAATGGAAACTTACAGGTGTATTCTGGTACTAACTTAACAGCTGGTAGAGCTGATGCCGGGCTCGACTGTGGGGGTACCACCATCTTACTTGTAGACCCCCTCAAAGTAATTCGGGAAAGAGTAAGAGGACAGCTCACAGGCAAAAAATCAGGAGGCCCACCATGCCTGGTATATCCATCCCTAATAGCCCGGCCTTATATGGAACAGACTGGTGACGGGCAGCGGCGTCACTGGTGCGAGGGTTCCGGCACCGCGCTCACCGACCCGCCTGCCCATAGTGTGTGAGTATGGGCTATTCTTCCAGGATGATCGCCGGGAGTGGCAAAGTCCTGGAAAGGCTTATGTCCAGCAGTGGACGAACTAGGCTGATGGATGGATGGATGGAATGGAAACTTTGCGATAACAGATTACACAAAACATAAGTTTTGTTGAGAAACTATTGAGTAAATTTTTAATATAAGTGTTTTGTTTCAATTAATTAGAAAAAGGGTTTTTCACAATCCGGCTGCGAAACCGCTCTTACCGCTCTCTACATTAAATATTATCTATTTAAAGTTTATTAATAAGGCTTTAAAGAGGCTGTAAAATTTTTTGAACTATGCTTTGTATAATAAATGGTATTTGAAAAAAATAAGCTTGATTTTAAATTTCCGTTCGTACGGTAAATTTTGTGCATTTCAAAATAATTTAATACAATTCGTCATTCACAAGTAGACCACCAATGCAACTAAATTGATGGAACCTTAAGATGCATTATGTACAATGTGAACCAAACAACTTTAAAATCCTTTCAAACAATAGCTGATGTCTCATACACTTAATACCCCACACCACTTTTAGACCATTTGCTTATCAACAATCTCTGCTATGATGCGTCTTAAATTCATGGTGAAGTATAATGCAACTTAGTCCGGTACTTGCAAGTAACCAGGCCAGAGCGGTCCGGTGCCGTGGCCTCATTCAGCTAATTTCCGTCAGGCCCTAAATCAACAATGGAGGGCCCCGCCATTATACGGCTCGGCTAAGTGTGTAATCTTTGGGATCTCTCGCAAATTATAGTTAAACTTGGCGCAAACACGGCGCAGTCCGGTTTATGCCCTCTTACAATATTTTGACGAAATATATTAGAGGTTTTGCTTGTAGGTTGATAGGCAAATGTGAATTTGAAATAATGTTGTACTATACGAGTACAGATTACACTGTACTAGTGCAATAATAAAATATATAAAAATATTTATATATATGTACAATAAAAGTTTTTTCAATGCATGTGCTCGTAAAGGCCCACTTTTTATGCATCAAAACCGAACAGAAAGTCGATTATTTTGCCCTAGGGCTTTATTATTATTATTTTTTAATTTATTTACAATGGTTGGCTAACCTGCAGCCTTTCCTGTGTACCATAAATGTCATACTTTTTTTTCCACTGTTTAACGGCTCTAGATACAGTCCTTTTGAGCCAATTACAATTTAAAGTTCACAAATTATATTTGTTTTATTTCCTCACACTATGCATTGAAAAACGTAGTATGATACACGTGCGCAAGAGCAATAAATTACTCGGTTACGTTTAAAACACTCGCTACGCTCGTGTTTTAAATGGTCCTCGTAATTTATTCCTTTGCGCCCTTGTAGCATAAACTACTATTATAATTAGCTAGTTCAAAAGGACATTATTTCACTGAAATGTTTTTGTTTTATGACTTTAAGCTTGTTTTCTGTTAAGTTGGCACTCTCTAACGCTTTTATGCCACCAAACTACGACGTAGCAGGTCTACAAAGCAGGAAAAACTCGTAAATATTCCTAATAATAAATTTTGCTTTATTTGGTGGCGTACCAAATGGTATATGTTAAGGCTCCGTTTAAAATTTGATCATTCATACAAATTACCAGAATAATTTGAAATTCAATCATATTTTTAATAATTTAAATGAAAATAAAGAATTGTACCTAATTCCATTGACGCCGACTATAAATGTCGAAATATATCTGGAAATAATTATTATAATAAGTGTTTTTATATAAATATATAATGTAAACTGAATAAAAAAAACCAAATAAGTTCTCTTTAATATTTAAAAATAAAAAAGGTATGTTTAACTCCAAAAAAGTAGCAACATGTTTCCATGTACTACAACGCGTTGAGTTTCACATTCGGCTACACCGTAGACATCCTGTGAAGACTTGCTATATGTCATAGTAAGATGCTTCTACATTTCAATGATACTTATATTATAAACACGTAAATCTTCCTAACGTAATATGTCGTCGCTTAATATCTGATCATGGCCACATTTTCTTTAGGTTATTGTTCTAAACGCCTATAGGACAGTAGCCTGGGCAGGCAGGCATTGTGTACGCAATATAATCGAAACTAAGTGAATCCACTGTGATTTGTAACCTAGCATGATAATCACCTAAAACAAAAACAATTTAGAACAGATCCGGAACTTAACACATGTTAAAACTACACTTATATTTTTTTCGTAAAGTCGTTTCGCATCAAAACTTTTGATGGCCGAACCGACCGGGCCTTTTCAGTTTTCCCTCGCCCGGAAGTCCTTTAAGCCATGCTCCTTATTAATTTAACGTCAAATCCTAGTTTGAGCCACTTATCAACAAGTCTCCTTTAAAATTAATGTAACAAACGAGCGGCCGGGTTCAGTAGGAAATGTTATTCGCGTCGCGTCCTCCGCAATGTCGCGGGGTCTCCTGAAATATGATTTTTAATAAGTTGACACGCTCGATGATTATAAGATAAGCTCCCACTTTGCATTCCGAAGGAGCCCCTTGTTTTTCGGCGGGTCCCTCCCACCCCGTAATCCGATAGAGCCTACTTCTCCGCCCGGGCCCCTTGCCGCCTCAGGCGTACTTACTAAACTTCAGGTTTGATGTTCTCGATGATGTTTCAGCTAACGCTTTGTGCATAAAATATAATTTACAGCCAAATTAGTTAACTTTACACAATTATTTGTAACTTTACACATGCATTTTTCCTATCAATGAATTAGTTTATTAAATATTGTATTTGTCAAGTAGTCTAACAATTGAGGCTGCCTTATGGGGAATCGTATTTAATGTTATGTGCCAAAGTTCGATCTGATGTTGAGATATCTCACAGGCTTATGTTAAGAGCAGAGATAAGACACGCTATTTTCACAGAGAAGAGGATATATTACATTTACATTTCGCATTTTTCGAAAGAATTTCAGGAGCGTGCCGGCATCTAAAATAATATAACAAAAATAGAAAATAAACTAGAAGAGTCTGAACATTCCAAAGAGACATGGCCGTTGTCCGTCCCTTCTTCCACCCCCCGCATGCCTCAGGCAGAATGAAAATACAAGGAACCTATTGCTTTATTGAATACAGACTAAATTATTCCCCTGAACATACTGTGCACAAAGTAAAAAACTTGACTTTTATATAAAAAAAAACAGTACTATGTAAATTATGTTTTTTTTTTTAACTAGCTTCACTTAATAAGTTTTCGATACTGAATTTTTCAGTTCATGAATACATTTTTACGTCAAGTTAATAAAATCATGAATATTTTTGAATAATGAGAACTGCTGAAAATATTGAAAACGAACTGTTTTCGTTAGTGATTTCTAAGAATTCGCGAAAACGATATACGCTTCTCATGGAAATTGGTAAATGCATTTGTGAAAAATTTTCAGCTGGTAAAGTTATTTTATTGGGTTTCTGGAATACGATCACTTTACACTATAGGAATTGAAAATTGCAGTTTGATAAATGTAAATTCATGTTTACTTTACACTGAACTTGCAACTTTAGAACCCAACATATTTTTATGTAATAGCTATTGAGTCCTACTGCTTGCCCTTCTTGAGTCCACACACCTCGGTCCTGCACTTCTTTAGGTCATCTAGATGAAAATTTATCAAGTTCTATACATAGCCGGCCAATTATTCGTTAACTGATTTATCCTCCTGGGGCCTAGCGACGTGTATACATACATATAATTCATAAACAAAAAAGATCATCACATCTTCACAAATTTTAGATTTTGCATATGGCAAGTAAATTAACCATTTAGTATGATTGTTCCATATATCCAGCTTCCATACTTCCGTTTTCTTTTTCCTAGTACGTATTTATATCGATTTGTTCATATGAAAACTGTGAGTTCAATAATGAAAACAAAAATATCCTGGAACTCAGAAGGTTATTATACCAAGAATACTGGCAGCTATCAATCATAATGTAATGTCTATATATGCGCAATACAATTTATTGTAATGTGTTGTTAATTTAAATGTAATAAAAAATTACATGCTATATAATTAGCTGGATACGGAGAAAACTAATGTAGGTACATAAAACTTTGTTTATAAATCACCTTGTACAATCATCTCTTCCAGAGCAAATAAATGATTATATTCTATTACATCATATTATAAATAAATAAATAAATAAATACATCTGTGGCCGGATGGTTGAGCGCTTGCCTGCCAAACCAGAGGTCACGAGTTTAATCCCGGCGGTACAAATTAAAATCGGTCTGCTTCGGAAGGCACTTTCAGGTTCAGCTGATGGTTTTTTTTGTGCCCAAAGAACGGCAACAGGGCTCACCACTCATCCGTTTGGGAGGTAATAATCGTCGGTGAAAAGCAAAACTGTTACTTGCATCTGACACCCCCTCGGGAGTTCCTGTTGTGACCATATGTTTTTTGTTATTTTCTATCCGTCCAGCCACCACAAGAAAAGGCTTTGTTTAGACATGTTTATGTTTTATTTCATAAACCAAGATAAACCCAATCTTAACACGTTAACAATAAATTGACAAGACTTCACAGGCAACTAATTATTTTTATAAGCACAAAATGATGCGTCCTGGAGGGTAATTCTCAGTCTGTCTGAATAGCCTTTTCGACCGTAAAAGTCCGTTTTATCTGTCAAACTCCACACATTTTTAGCTCGAGTTTTAAAAATCTCGCTTTGACTGTTTCTCTGCAATGGCGTCCCAGGCCGCTTCAAATAAACAGCACGAAATAATATCGAGTGTCCTGGCCGTTCTAAATAAGCAGTATGGCGTAGAGTCGAGTGTCCTGGCCGCTCTAAATAAGTAGCACGGTCTACAATCGAGCGTACTGGCCGTTCTAATTAAGCAGTATGGCGTAGAGTCGAGCGTCCTGGCCGCTATAAATAAGTAGCACGGTCTAGAATCAAGCGTACTGCCTGCTCTAAATAAGCAGCACGGTCTACAGTCGAGCGTGTTGACCGCTCTAAATAAGTAGCACGGTCTACAATCGAGCGTACTGGCTGCTCTAAATAAGTAGCACGGTCTAGAATCAAGCGTACTGCCTGCTCTAAATAAGTAGCACGGTCTACAATCGAGCGTACTGGCTGCTCTAAATAAGTAGCACGGTGTAGAATAAAGCGTACTGCCTGCTCTAAATAAGCAGCACGGTCTACAGTCGAGCGTGTTGACCGCTCTAAATAAGTAGCACGGTCTAGAATCAAGCGTACTGCCTGCTCTAAATAAGTAGCACGGTCTACAATCGAGCATACTGGCTGCTCTAAATAAGTAGCACGGTCTAGAATCAAGCGTACTGCCTGCTCTAAATAAGTAGCACGGTCTACAATCGAGCGTAATGGCTGCTCTAAATAAGTAGCACGGCCTACAATCGAGCGTACTGGCTGCTCTAAATAAGTAGCACGGTCTAGAGTCGAGCGTGTTGACCGCTCTAAATAAGTAGCACGGTCTACAGTCAAGCGTCCTGGCCACTCTAAATAAGTAGCATGGAATACAGTCAAACATCCTGGTCGTTCTAAATAAGCATACAAAATACAGTCAGGCGTCCTGGCCGCTCTAAATAAGCAGCACGGTCTACAGTCAAGCGTGTTGACCGCTCTAAATAAGTAGCACGGTCTACAATCGAGCGTACTGGCTGCTCTAAATAAGTAGCACGGTCTAGAAACAAGCGTATTGCCTGCTCTAAATAAGCAGCACGGTCTACAGTCGAGCGTGTTGACCGCTCTAAATAAGTAGCACGGTCTACAATCGAGCGTACTGGCTGCTCTAAATAAGTAGCACGGTCTAGAATCAAGCGTACTGCCTGCTCTAAATAAGTAGCACGGCCTACAATCGAGCGTACTGGCTGCTCTAAATAAGTAGCACGGTCTACAATCGAGCGTACTGGCTGCTCTAAATAAGTAGCACGGTCTAGAATCGAGCGTACTGGCTGCTCTAAATAAGCAGCACGGTCTACAGTCGAGCGTGTTGACCGCTCTAAATAAGTAGCACGGTCTAGAATCGAGCGTACTGGCTGCTCTAAATAAGCAGCACGGTCTACAGTTGAGCGTGTTGACCGCTGTAAATAAGTAGCATGGAATACAGTCAAACATCCTGGTCGTTCTAAATAAGCAGACAAAATACAGTCAAGCGCCCTAGCCACTCTAAATAAGTAGCATGGAATACAGTCAAACATCCTGGTCGTTCTAAATAAGCAGACAAAATACAGTCAAGCGTCCTGGCCGCTCTTAATAAGTAGCATGGAATACAGTCAAACATCCTGGTCGTTTTAAATAAGCAGACAAAATACAGTCAAGCGTAATGGCCGCTCTTAATAAGCAGAACGGTTTACAGTCAAACATCCTGGCCGCTCTAAATAAGCAGCACGGTCTACAGTCAAGCGTCCTGGCCGCTCTAAATAAGTAGCATGAAATACAGTCAAACATCTTGGTCGTTCTAAATAAGCAGCCAAATTACAGTCAAGCATCCTGGTCGTTCTAAATAAGCAGCCAAAATACAGTCAAGCATCCTGGTCGCTCTAAATAAGCAGCCAAAATACAGTCAAGCATCCTGGTCGCTCTAAATAAGCAGCCAAAATACAGTCAAGCATCCTGGTCGCTCTAAATAAGCAGCCAAAATACAGTCAAGCATCCTGGTCGCTCTAAATAAGCAGCCAAAATACAGTCAAGCATCCTGGTCGCTCTAAATAAGCAGCCAAAATACAGTCAAGCATCCTGGTCGCTCTAAATAAGCAGCCAAAATACAGTCAAGCGTCCTGGCCGCTCTAAATAAGCAGCACGGTCTACAGCCGAGCGTCCTGGGCGCTCTAAGCAACCAAACAAAATACAGTCAAGCGTCCTGGCCACTCTAAAATTGAAATTCATCCAGTATACACGAGGCATATTAACAAAAGGGCCTTGTACCGTCCGATCCCATATTGGGATCGGGTCGGGACCGGCAGTCCATAGCGTGTTATGAGCTTCCTGCCGCGCCGGCTCAACCGGATATCGACACTGAAACACTTCCGGTGACGAGATGAGACTACGCCCGCCAGAACCGTCGGGTTTGTATGAATGCTAAAACAAGGCTGAGGTGGAATTAGAAGTCATTTTGTGATTTTAGAGTTTTGACGGCAGCATTCGGTTTCGAGTTCAAGTTTTGATCATAAAATGTGTCAGTTATCAGATTACGTTTAAAAGTATAGATAATTCGCTTAGATTAAATTATGTTAAGGTGTGTCAATTTGAAAAATATTTCGAGATTTAGGTTTAATAAGCCGTATTTTAGAACTTGTGGTTTAAAAAACCTCATGATGATGAATATTTTTACGAAAATCTGCAACTTCCATTTGCCTTCATGTGAGGACACTTGAGAAATGGCTGTTTAGACATGTGTCCTTTGCTATCAAGATAAATTTACAATAATTTGCTTCCGACTGATTTAACAGATGGACGACAGATATAGACAGACCACTTTTTATAAACAATCACACATCACAATCAGTATAATGTCTAAAATTATCAAGCGACGTCATACCGGACAAATTTCTTAAAAATCATAAAAATATGGTTAATTTATATACCAAAATAATGAAAATTATGTCTTAAAATGGCGAATATTCGCCGGAAAAAAAAAATATTTTAAAAATTAAGCAATGAACATGAATACGTATACTCGTACTTAATATAACACTAATTGTATGCAGGTTGTATAATAACATAATCAGTAGCAGCATGTTTAAATGAAATTTTATTTTTAATGGATTATATTCTAAAAAGCAGACGCATACTTTTATAAACTACAATTATATTTTTGTTAAACTTTACGTCTATATCTCGTTCAAAGAATAAAACTACGAAAACGGACTTCTCCAAAAGCTCCAATAAAATTAGACCCTAATCATCTGTCATCTATTTATATCGAGATGAAAATACCCACAAAACTTATTTCAAGATCGGCCCATTCGCTCAGTCTTCCGTGAATCACAATGACGTTTGTTCAAGGGCCTCATTGTCAAAAGTAACGACGAATGTAGCCGGCACCCCCTGGGGCGCCCGGAAAATATTACACACGCGGATATTATTTGGGATTGTCCCGGAAAAACATTTGACAAAACTTTAACGCAGTCACGAGGCTCGGCGCCCGTTTCGTGTCACGCTGCACTGCGTGTATTGAAAATTTAACTTTGTTCTCAACACCATAGAGCTTTATTTAGTTAAGAAGCATCGTCAGGACGTGTGACGTTTTTCAGTGACGTACGTGAACGTGATTCGTTGATAAATGCTTGCGGGACGAGTCGAGGCTCTACGACCGCTAAGAAGCTTTTTTCTTTTTCCAGTGTACTTAAAAATAATAACTAGAAGATTCTTGAGATGATAAATTGTGTCGGCGAAGGGAGGCGAGGTCAAATCCCAACTTATGTCCACTCGTCCCCCCGACCTCGTGACCTGTCTCACGGCCTAACTTTGACAGGACCTTCATTTTATCGCTATAGAAAAGGATCATATTCAATTTGTTCTGACATTAAGAAGAATAGCATGAAAATTCTACGTAGAAAGTCCGTCTAAGGTACTAAAAGTACTGGTTCTGTCAATGTTGATACAATCCGTATAGGTTCATATCAACGAACTACAATTCACTGGTTGCAGCGTTAATGCATGAACTGTCAAAATATTTTCAAGTGTGACTTTAGAAAAGTTTATTGTCCACCTAAATAAGTACATGCCTTTTAACCCAACCGCGACCGTTATGAAGATATACCGCGGAGGGACACTAAGACTGTTCTATTTTTCAAGGAACCCTGAAAACGGAGGAGAGTCCCCAGACGGAATCCTTTCAGACATCCTACATCAACAGTACTGTGACGTGTACATTTCTCGGTTTCTGGTCAGATAACGCGGCGGGAAGCTAATAATTCTCTTAAACAAACATTTAGATAGGTATTAATTTAGCAGTGTGCGAGCATGTGTAGGCAGAGCCTGCCCGCTGCGCCGCCGGCAATGGAGATCAAAGTGAGCTAGATAAACATAAAGCAACGCGTTATGACAGCGGTCCAGCAATGCCGTCATACGGCCGGGCCGACGCAGACATGTAATTATGCGTGTTGACGCTCCGCCATATAACTTGTATCAAAACTAGAATAACATCTTGAAAGATACATTGTGATATGACATTCGTATTAGTCGGAATTATATTTCAGCAACTATCAAACTTACATATCTGTCTCTTTCAGTAGCTGTTTTAACTTGTTCTTTCGCTATTTGGTGTCGTGTGTATTGCACGTTTACAGGTGTTGTCCTAAGCAGATCTCTGGTGTCACCGTGACGTAGGTTCGGTGTTAATGTGTTAAAGAAGACAGCACGTCCAAGAGTTTTTTGCAAAATCTTGCCAGAGACTTGATTTTACCGCATTTGAATTGACGTGTCAATAATATTCACTTGCGAGCTTAAGCGAACAATAAAACGTATTCTTGGTAAGGATTTGATACCCTAGAATCATATAATCATTTATTTAGTTTACAAAATGAACTTACAGACTAAGTGTCCAAAGCGCTTATTTGCTATATACATATAGATTTTAAATTATTTACCAAGAACAAGAAGACTAGGTAGAAGATGTAGTCAATAAAAATGAAGAAGTTGTGTAATCTAAGCTCAAAGGGAAAAGCCAGCATCGGTGTGTTAAGTCCAAGTGCAAAATATGTGTCCAATGTCCCAGAGAAGTGTGCCAGATTTGGGCCAATGATGTTGTTGATTCATAAAATGTTTATTTTTTCTTGTTCGTCAGTTTTTAGTTTTGTTTGGATATTTTAAGGTTTCTCTCATTTTTCGTAAACCCCAAAAATCATGTTCCTAAAAATGTGCCATTCTTGTAATACTGCTTTAAAAAGCTGGGTTTCATAATTTCAGGTTTTAAAATAAAGGTTATAATAGTAGTTTATGATACAAGGGCGAAAAGGTATAACTTACGAGGACGATTTAAAACGTAACCGAGTAATTTATTGCTCTTACGCCCGTGTATCATACTACGTTTTTCAATGCATAGTGTGAGGAAATAAAACAAATATAATCTTGTAAACTTTAAATTATGATTGACTCAAAAGGACTGTATCCAGAGCCGTTAAACAGTGGAAAAAATGTATAACATTTATGGTATACAGGAAAAGCTGCAGGTTAGCCAACTATTGTAAAAAAATAATAAAGCTCTAGGGCAAAATAATCAACTTTCGAAAGGTGGGCCTTTACGAGCACTTGCATTGAAAAATAATTACGCTTCAAGTATTGTCACTGTGACATAACCTCGGCAATGGGGATCCTCAGGCAAAGCTAATTACAGATGGCGCTAGCATAGTTCTGGCCAATAAATATTACGATCCGGCTATGTCAAACATTGTTGTTGTGTGTGTTCCCGTTTTCCTACTGTTTTTACTGTTTACCACGCATTTTTTTACTTTCTCTTGTCACCTGTATTCCAATATGTGATATATGAAAATCACAAGAAACTACGCAGAAACCTGAAATTGTACTGAAATTACAGATTTTCATGGCCGGATCGACAATGCGCTATCTACAAGGATAATTTGACAGTGTGAATCCCCATTATGTACCAAAAAGTAGGGTAGATAACTAAAGGTTAAATAACACGGCGCATGTATCAAAGTTTCATAAAAAGTTGTTTCCTACTGTTCGAATGGTAATTTCAGAATAGAAAGTGGCATTTGTACTGAAGCGATGCGTGAAATTTTGTTCTAAAACAATTTCACAGCAACACTCGGAACTCGTTATTATTAAAATACGGAAACACGTGCAACATGTAGTTTTAAAATACTTCGCGACCAGTTTGTTCCCGGGACTTTTAGTAATAAACTAGCATAGACAAACAGACACCATCATTTGAAGCATTTGATATTGTTTTTTCCTTTATTTTATGTGGCGTTTTTCTAGTCGCTTCTTACTCAATCGTCTATTCATTTACAAGGCATAATGTTTGTTAACAGACTTTGAATTTAATATATTCTCAAAAATACATTACAATGTTGTTATTTCGTACCAAAAAAGAAAAGACAGGAAGTACTTCATCCTGGAGAGCTATTTCAAGTCTCCAGTAAATCTCAATAAGTGTCCAGTAAATTCGTATGAAAATGCATTGCATATTGTTTATTTATTAAAACTATCCGTGACTATGTTTTTAAGAGAATAAGGAGTTTGGGAATCATAAGGCTTTAAGGTGGGCTATTCCGCTCAGCTGCCATATATAGATACATGCTTTAGGTGTTGGTGACGTCCTGCTGGCTTCGATTTTGATGAAACTTTTCACACATCTTTTTATATTTTTCCCTTCCCGCCCACACCGCAGTGAAATGGTTTCAGGTAAAAACTGTTTTCCATGAAACGGTAACTGTTTATTTATAGAAAAGTGTATAAACTTAGTTTTCTTTACATGAACGACGTCTATATTTCTATTTTTCTTTTTATTTGCAGTATAGATAAAAATTATGCACCGTGCTAAACTTTGCGTAAAAACGAGGCAATATTCACGATATCCTGACAGCTATTATGATGGTGTTTCATCAAGTTTAGCTTTTTGGACTGTATATAAACTTAGTCTTCTTTACATGAACGACGTCTATATTTCTATTTTTCTTTTTATTTGCAGTATAGATAAAAATTATGCACCATGCTAATCTTTGCGTAAAAACGAGGCGATATTCACGATATCCTGACAGCTATTATGATGGTGTTTCATCAAGTTTAGCTTTTTGGACTGTATATAAACTTAGTCTTCTTTACATGAACGACGTATATATTTCTATTTTTCTTTTTATTTGCAGTATAGATAAAAATTATGCACCGTGCTAAACTTTGCGTAAAAATGAGGCAATATTCACGATATCCTGACAGCTATTATGATGGTGTTTCATCAAATTTAGCTTTTTGGGCTGTATAGAGATGTCGCATGTAATACTTGTGAAAAAAAATTAAGAATATAAGCTGTTGACTTCACATGTGAAATCGAGGGCGAATCACATAAATTAGTTATTTTATAATACGAGGTGCCTTGTAGCAGGCTACGAATTTTTTTGGTTTATTCCTGTAACGCGTCCGGGTTTGTGCGGAATGTCCGCTGTCGAAAGTTAAACACTGGCGGCCGAGGGGGATTTTAAAGTTCGCCGTCGACAAGCGGAAAAGTGATTCCGTAAAACACTGTGAAAGTATAGCTCGAACGTTATTATTTGTGAAAAGTTGCTGCCCCCCTTAAATTTTTAGATTTAAGGGATTTTTACAATGGTGCCGAAATGTTTGTGAAGTTTTGTATATACAGGATGGAAAAAAGACCGTGTTTGGAGGGAAAATACCCCAAACTAATGAATGCTTCCTTTCAAAAAAAAAATAGCTACCATCAATATTTAGGGTACTTGCCCTCCAACCACGGCCTTTATTCCCACACTGTGTGTATATATATATATACAAGGTGACTTTTTGATCATCGTCCAAATTCATACTGGTGGCTTGGTAAGTGATCAGTATCATGGATCAATAACAATTTTGTTGAAATTCGTAAAATGAAATTTCGACTCCCCATAGTGATTCACTCGGGACTGGAAGTGAATTTCTATGGGAAGCCGAAATTTCATTTTAGGAATTTCACAAAAATTGTTATTGATCCAAGATACTGGTCACTTATCAAGCCTCCAGTATGAATTTGGACGATGATCAAAAAGTCACCTTGTATATATATATATAAATAGTCACGAAGTAACTACAAAAACAAATCATGGTTTATTGAGTTACCTAGAAATCTAACTAATTTAGGGGGAATGATTCGTGCCCGCTACGAAACACACAACTTAGATGGTTCTTCTTATTTTTGGATTAAAGGTATTAAATAAATGTAATTTATGGCATTTTGCGAACATAGTTTATTAAAATTTCGTTAGTTAATGTATTACGTTGTAGATGAATGGGCAACAACATAATGCATGAAATAACAAAACCACGTTTTATTAATTCAAAAATAAGAGGAACCATCTTAATTTGTGCGTTCCTCCTGAAAAAGTATGTATAATTCGATACAAAATATGATACCATTTCATTATTCGAGTTTATTGCCTCTGACTCTTAACCCACTGAGTGTCAAACGCGCATCAACTGCGCCGGAATACCTTGGAATCGTGATGCTGGACATTAAGTCGGTTGATTGATTTTTGGCTGTAGTGAATGTGTCCAAACTACGCTGATTCACGAAACGAAAACGACGAACTACTTGCTACGGCGTAGCAAGCCGTAGCACTTGCTACGCCGTAGTAGTAGCGAACATGTCTAGGAATATGTAGTTTCCTAATAAATTCGAAAGTAAGGCTTAGATTGGAACAGATCTTACGGTCTTATCTAATTGCAAATAATAATAACATATCACCACGACACGAAACCCCGAGCGGGTGTCAGAGGTGTCCCCGAGTGTGAACTGTGAAATGCAAGTCAAAGATTTAAAAACTCGCGTAAGCGCAAGTAAACTCTTCAAAGCGCAATGCGGTTATCTATTGCAATTGTCTTGAAAAAGACAGTATCATATTGGCGAAACTATTGCTTTTAACATTTTTAAGATTTCCATACCTGAACAAAGAGCCACGAGGTGACAAGGGCCAGACTGCTGTACTGTCCGTTGAAGCGGTAATGGTAAGCGTAGAACGAGAAGTGATATAAGTAGAAGAATCTGTGGACAAAGAGAAAATAAAATTATTTACGAAAGCATGGTAATGGTTTTTCTTGGCATGATAAATGGTGAGGTTGATAAGCTTTTCATTAGAGACGAGAAGATATCAACTCGTTGTATTTCTAAAATTTTTTCAATTTTGCTTTGAATGTTGACCAATTGCCATATCTTCTTCGACACGAGAAAAGTGCTATCAAGAAAACCAAACACGTTGTTACAATATGCTAAAGTAGATGAAGTCTCAGGGATTTCGCGAACATAGTTTAATGTCAGTTGGGCTTTTCTGGAAAAAAATTGTTATTTTATGCATTGCGTTGTAAATTAATAGGCAGACAAACTAAAAACACGCTTTTTAATTTGTTATAATTTGTTATTTGTTTTGACGTGTAAAAAGTTTATATATCTATATCTGCTTTGCAAAATAAACTATTTGAATTTTTGAATTTGAATTTTATATTTACAGAAATATTTGGATTTTTGACCAGGACTTCAGCCCCTCAAGCCCCTATTGGCTACGTGCCTGACACGTCACTACTATACAACCATAGCCATAGACTTCGTAAGATAGAATATCTCTTCAGTATATGTATCGTGTGGATAGAAAGATACAAGCAACTTTCAATAAGCGTCTAATGTCGGCCGCCCACAGCGCCGCTTCTCGCTGCAATGATACTTCACTGCACTTTCTATAGCAATTTGCTCTCACTGGATTAATGCCGATAGGTATCTCTTGACCTCTCACTGCGGACGTAACGAGAGGATCATTTTGTTGAGTAGTCTTCCTTGAAAGGTTGTTTATATTTGTATTATATTGCATTGAATTGCTTGATTGCTTCTTAGCCTTTTGATCTGCACCGCAAGCGTAATTGTATGAAGGTAATTTTGAAAGCTAATTTGTGTATTATTTGAAAAGTGAAAGATCGGGGAATTCTCGTCCTCCTATGTTATAATTATAACGATGTTACACCTTGTACTTTCGAAAGTAAATAAGGTGAAGTAAATGGTTAGAAAATCCCTCGAACGCAATGATGTTACCTTATTTTACTATATAATATCGTATAATATCACACGCTTACACAACGTCACCTTCAACGACTGCTTCTCCGTTCGAATCATCAAATCATTCACTCCACCATTAACTGACATAGACCTAAGAACCTGGGAGACGTCATATATCTGGTCACTTGGTGCTCATTATGGACCTGGACTCAACAGACAGCACTGACAGACATGACCCGACCGACTGACGAATTAGACCGCTCAAAATTTCAAGTAAAAACACCAACAACATCACACAACCACCTAACCACCATCATCGATCATCCAAGAAGAGCAGTGATTGAATAATATCAAAAATAACCAACATCATTTTTAGAGAAACCTACTTTATTATTTTTTAGAAAATAGTTTAAAACTAAAATTGTTTACAAGTGTCACTTTTACTTTTTATTTTTTATTATGATACCTAAATTATATGTCACAATTTTTTTTACATTCGACTGATGACGGCCCCATACCGAGGGCCGAAATATATCGAGTTATAATTTTTTTAATTGTTTTAATTAATAATACTAAACAAAAGCTCGTAAAAGTTAAATATAATATATTTATAATATCATTAGTAAATTCGAATCAAATTCAAGACAAATCATCTTCTAAATTCAAATGCGCAGTTCTCAAACCAAATAAACAAGACCCCTGCTTCTAACGCCAGACGGAAAGCACCGACAATGGTCCCAAGAACGGAGCATCGACAAGCTTTTACAAATCCTCTACGTAAGGAGCCAATCGTCGCGACGTATATTTCACAAGAGTGTACCATTAGCTTCGTTATCTCCTTATTTCGGTGGATAAATTCCCAATGTGCGAGGGAAGGCGACAAACAGGTCCGGAAAAGGGGAAATGTCGCCTCGTTATCAGAAAAGGTTGCAATTTTATTTGAAATCGATATTCACTGAGAATAACATTTTTCTCCCGCTGTGGTGTGTCAAGTCGAGTATTGTTGAGCTCTTTTTGTAAGGGTTGCATAGACATATTGATTGGTCTCAATAAGAGCCACATTTAATAATAATCCTAATTCAATAACTGATGTATAATATTTAGATTTGCAAACTTTTAAGCTAAATAATGAAATTTTTGCTAGTGTTGCTTTTGGTTAGTCAATTTAATCTAATGCGGGTACATATATAAATAAGTATATATTATGATTTTTTAAGCTTTATTTATTTAGTTATTAGTATTTAAAAAATTTAAAATATATTTCAGCCCACGGTATGAGGCATCGTCAGTCGACGAATGAAAGAAAATATTGACCTGTTACACCTTCTACTAAAATATAATTAACAATCAACTAACTCACCAAACGAATTTCGATGCTTATTATATGAGTCGTTCTATTTGAAGATATGTTGAAGATAGTAATTTTATTCTGCAAGCAGTATTCGCACATATGCAGAGAATTCAATTTCTTAATTCAAACTCTGGTTTTTTCTACCACTTTCCCAAAATTACACTCAATTCGAGTCGTCATTGTTTTAGGGATGGGGATTAATTATTACAAAAAAAACTTTCTCCATGTCGTGGGTGGGGGGGAACACATGTTTTCAAATAGATCAACTAACATAGTAATAATCGATTTTTGGTTCGTACATTGTGATTATAGTAAAATTGAAATAATATATTTACAGATATTTACTATCCAGAGCGAATTACGAGGCTTGATAGCTCTAATCAGACTTTCATGTTTTTAAAAAGATATTTGGAGAAATGAAAATCTGTCAGTTTATAAATATAATATTTACGACATGAATCCCGAGGGGGTATCATAGGTGTTCCGAGTGTGAACTGTGAAATGCAAGTCACTGTCCACACCCGGTACACCCGTTTTCACGGACAATTATTAAATCCCAATGTGATAAGTGGTGAGCTCTATCGGCGTACTTCGGGCACAAATACCGTTCTGCAAGTGGTAACTAAGAAAAAATACTATGCACAAAAATTCCGAAAAAAGTCATTGGTGCCGGCTAGGGATCGAACCTGGATCTCAAGATTGAGAGGCCAGCGGTCTACCCCTGAGCTACCGCCGCTTATAGTTTATCTAATGATCGATAAACCCACCCTTAGCCAAAAGTAACTAAGCAAGTAAAGCAGGTGAGCAGATCTGAGCAAAAACAGCATATTCCTATTTAACATAACCGTGTAACGGTGGCTGTTAACATGTTAATACAAGACCGCCTGCTTATTAATTAGAAACCTGAAATGAACTAGTGTATTGAGCCTGGAAATACCACGCGTTGCCTTTATGATAGCTACTAAAATAACCAGCATATCTAGATCCTTAGCCAGTAAGAAAATCTGTGTGAATCAAGCCCAAGATAAAATAAATTTTGGTTAAAAGTGACGAGGGTTTTCCCTGAGATCACAAAACAGATAAGAAGAATTTGAAAAATTCATCGGACCGGGATTTGAGCCTGCAACCTCTTGCTTACAAGGCAAGTGCAATACCGACTGCGCCACCGAGGTTCTTACCTGGACTGGTGAATTTTTCCTCCATACCTGTACACTGAATTTTGTAACTACTTGATAAACATTTTCAAAATATTTGTTTACTTGAAATTTGTTTCTGACTGATTTCTAGTTTGTAATGCACTCTTATAATAATTAGAGTATCCAAATCGATGGATTTCGCTATAAAAAAACATATAAACTTAGTCCAGTGAAAGATTGCTAAACAGGCTCAAAGCCTCGAAAAAATGCAATGCGTTGCTGAGAATACTAATTAAATAATTATTCAAACGTAAAAGTTTTTAAGGCTCAGTAAAAATATAGTGCAATCGATCCTCAAGATTGACCCTTTCAATCGGTATACAGGATGTCTTTTTTTCATATTTCACCGTTTCAAGTCCCGGCTCAAGGAAGTGATTTATGAAAAACCTTTGAATGCAGTTTTGAAAATAAAGGAATGTTCCCTTTCAGTAAAATTTGCTATCATCTTTTTACTTACTAACTTTTTACTCTTTTTCTTTTTTCTGCACTGTATATTTTATGACTATAACGTTAATATAAGCTTTATATAATATTAATTTCACGTTAATATAAGAAAACATTAGGCGATATTTTCTTTGTCAAAACATTACAGTCCTAGTTAAGTAGTATGTACAGTACAGGTAGATATGACGTATTTAATATTATCACCCATATACATATAATAAAAGAGTGGAACCCGGTGTGTCAGTACATTGAAGAAAAATAATAATAATAATAATAATAATAATAATAATAGAAAGGGGGTGATTGAAGAAGAGTAATAGCGATTTTAGAATTTTTTTCTGTCTTTTTGTTTGTTCGCGCACATCTCCGAAACTACGGATCAAACGGATTTTCATGTAGTTTTCACAGGTGGACATAATTTGGAGGCTTTGTCTCATTGAAATCAGGTGTCGGAAAAAAGTTATCGTCATTTAAAGATTTCTGGAATTTACTTTTCTTCTGTTAGAAGTTACAAAGCTAATAATAATTTCTAGCATTGAAGGCTATAGAACATTATAGATGTTTTTTGCTGTCGTGCGGTCGGGCGGCTAACACATCCCAATGATGCCTCGTTTAGATGCGAAACACGTGTCGATAAGTTTTCTTGCTTGTTATTTAAGATTGCTTTAATTTGTGCATGTACTGCTTGCTTTGCTTGTGCGTGTTTTATGCAGGAGGGCGGGCGGTGTTTGAGTCTGCATTTTGAATATGGTAAAAGTGTTTAGCGGAATATTGCAAATTATTGACATATCCACAAATTCTAATGGACTTCCGCAAAGTAACGCCTTTTTCAATAAATTTTATTTGATATCATGAACTATTGTTTGGTTTGAATTATGTAGCGTATAAAATTCCGCTATTCTATCTTCAGCAGTGAGGCATGGATTACAAAGAAAGAAGATCACTGTTCGATAACTTATTATCTTACTTTAAAACTGGGATAGTTTTAATCATTGGCCGCATTATGTTTTTCCACGCGGACGACGTAGCCGGCAACAGCTATAGTCGAGTCCAGAATTAGGCGAACTAACTTGACAGTTCATTGTACACTAATGTTGCCACAGTTTGGCTAGTGCTGTTAATATCGATGTTTAAAAAGTCTAGTTATTCATTATTAATGTGTTTGGAATCAAACTAATAATTTTACTAATCAAAATAATAATAATAAAAATTGATTAAATTAATTAAAATCGAACACATAACGGATTTGGAATTATCATCGACGATATGATAGCGTTTGTCTCTATCGCACTGTCATATTTGCCAGAAAGAAAGGGATGAATGCTATATGTATGGTACATGAAATGTACTAGCATGAAAGCTATGTGTATGAAATGTAATGTATTATAGTAGCCCGACAGATACCACCTAAAAGGATCACAATGGCCTGTTGTAATAACATCATTATTTTTGTATTTTATTCCTAATTTGAGGAGAAAGTATCGTAAATATCCGCTTTAAACAGTACATCCTTCAGATCATATTATATCATATATATCATATAAATTGCTGTAGTTCGTCCCTTTTTGGCAAGTATGTATGACTGTGAAAGTTTCGACGAAAATTACTTGATAAAACATAAATAGAATCAGATTTATAAAAGGCACAAGGTTATATCGACATATTTGTGTCGACATAAACCTATCACTATTTATTTTTTCCTATGTCTGGCAACATTTTCGGCTGTCAAGTTAGTTCGCCTAATTCTGGACTCGACTTTAGTTAATAAAATAAGCACGCGATAATAAGACACCATACAGGTGAAAGTAAAAACCAACTGATATGGGTTAGAGCATATTTTTCTCCAACTCCTTTCTAGCTTTTACAATTCCTAAGATTTTTGTGATGAGTCAGTTATGGATAAAGTCCAATAGATTTTAATATAACTTGGATATTTCACCCGAATTTTTAAAGTGCGTTAAAATAAAAATCGACAATATAAGACAACGACAAAGAACCGCTCTTTAATAGCACAATTAAACAAAACACAAAATAGAATTGAAAGGAAAAGAAGCTGCTTACAAAATTCCGTTTGAACACGTCCACTTCAAAGATACCAACCGTCAATAGGTTCTTACTAACAATTTCATGGGCGAATCGGCTTCGGAATTAATTAAAGGTCAACGCCTGGCTCTTCACTGTGTGCAGGTGGTAAGGCTCTTCTCTGAACGACATCAAACGGCTGGAGATTACGCATTAAACATACATGCGAGCGGCGCCTTAAGGCAGCACAAACGCCGTTTTCTTAATGTTATTTCGTTCATACATATTTGATCGAGACGCTACGTCCGCCTTAATGGAAGATGTAAATGATGTAACGACTGACGGACGGACAATCGTAAAATATTCCACTGAAAACACGGCACGTATAAAAAATATTGGAAACGAAAAGGGAAAACACGTATCGTACGTTAATTTAGTAAAAATAAATACCAAGAGACAAAATCAACATATACTCGTAGATATAAGTGGAAACAGCAATGTTTGTTTATTGATGGGAATCAAAATACGTAGCAAAGAAATCAAACACAAAGCAGTGAAGCAGTCAACAAGTCAACACATTAGTTTCCGAACGGCGGAGCAATTTAACCCGACGTTCCGGTACAAGACGAGACACGTGCAGCGATTCACATCATTATAATAATGTGCAAACAGGAGGGTCTAGAGTGTTCCGGTTTGTATAAAATATCAAAATTCGAATGCCCATTTACAATTTTCCTTATTACATCAAAATTATTCAGGAGCGCGGAGGGGCGCAACTGTATCTTGTTCAACTAACTCGGTGCGAAATCACTTTCGCCCCGGCCTTTGATCTGGAGTGCGCCAAAGGAATGTTATTCAGTAAAAACATGCAAATTCGATAAAATATAACACAATATTACGCGGAGCAGACGCCATCGTCGAGTCTGGCGCGCTACAATGCTGGACTATCCTTTTAAATTAAATTTATCCGCTACCGAAACCCTTTACGGGACATATACATTTCGAACAGCTTTCATTCATAATACTTCCTACCTCAGCAGCGGTAATTCAGGGGTAGAACGCTGGCCTCTCAATCTTGAGATCCAGGTTCGATCCCCGGTCGGGCATGTACCAATGAGTTTTTCGGAATTAATGTGCATAGTATTTGTCTTACCACTTGCTGAACGGTGAAGGAAAACATCGTAAGGAAACCTGCAGGCCTAAGAAGCGTGTATTTGTGCCCGAAGAACGGCGATAGGGTTCACCACTCATCATATTGGGTCGTAATAATCATCGGAGAAACGCGGGTGTAGCAAGTGTGGACCGTGACTTGCACTTTCACAGTTCATAGTCGGAACACCTCTGACACCCCTTCGCAGATTCATGTCGTGACAATATACATATATACCTACCAGTGGCGTGCACAGAACTTTTTGCTGGAAAAGCAAGCAATTGGTCAAGAATAACAATAAAAAAAATATGAAAAAATTTAAATATCACTTTGAAAAAAAAAAGTTTGTATAAGAAATTTTCACTCTAGGGTAGACATTGGTACCGATTCGGTGAAGCAAATCTTAACTTATTTGACCGGACTAAACTTAATTTAAGCGTTCTGTCCTTGTCTTTTCGATAAAGAAAGAAAAAGACAGGACGCTTAAAATAAGGTTAGTCCTGTCAAATAAGTTAAGACGTGTTATGCCGAATCGATACCATTGTCTACTCTGGCGTCATACAATTATTTTTTTTCAAAGTGATATATAAATTTTTTCATATTTTTTTTATTGTTGTTCTTGACCAATTGCTTGCTTTTCCAGCAAAAAGTTCTGTGCACGCCACTGATACCTACCTGTTTGAAATTTGTCACTTTTGTGTTTGTATTTATGAACAATACGATACCTAAATATATGAATTTGGGTTGAGACAATGTTACAGTTAACGCATTTAAAAAAAAATAAAGTTAATTTTATTTAAAAAAACCCAGTAACAATTTTCTTGAAACCGTAGGGTATCTCTTAAGCCTAAGCACTTTGCGATACGGAAATATTCGTTTACCTTTATGAATTCTTTATGAATTTTACTTTAACTTGTAAGAACGTAAAGGAAAATCCTTTATAAAGGGATGAACGTAATTTTGGAACCAAAGAGTTTCTTTCTAACGCAAAGTAGAGATTTACGTCACTTATGAAGATGACGTGCGCTTTAATCTTTAATTGATTTTGTGAATAAGGCACCGGATCCATCAGACGGGCTCCTGCTTTATTGCGTGTTATCTAAGTTGTACTTCATCAACCTGCGTCTTAATAATCAAAATAAGATATATTCTTAGCAAAAAGTTTATTACCAGACTGGAGTGCTTACCTTTATGAAAATCCACACGCTAAAACAAATGACCTTGATGTTTCTCTATCTCTTTTACTCATGAAACTGTTTTCTATAGGTACACCACGGCATCAATGAAAACTCTTGAAAGTAAAGAATTCGAAGGTCAAATTTTTTGGCGTGGCCTTATTACAACAAGTAAGCGAAGCAAGTTGTACCTCTATGGTTATAGGCTTTGTGATTCTTTGTCAGCTACTTATTTTCAAGTTGTCCGCCTCATTCAACTATACTTTTTTTTTATGCTCGCGCCTGTCATGGGGGGAGAAGCACTAAAATATGCAGGGGGGAGAAGCTGATACTACAGATCTCCATTTGCTGCATCACTTACCTACCTGGTTTACTTCTTTCCCATGAGCAAGTGATTCCAGGTGAAACTTCTTTAGGAGTTCACCAATTTGGTCAAAATGAACTTTTATATTTTTCTTTCGTATCAGGTTTTTCTTTATACAAGGTGACTTTTTGATCATCGTCCAAATTCATACTGGAGGCTTGATAAGTGATCAGTATCTTGGATCAATAACAATTTTTGTGAAATTTGTAAAATGAAATTTCGACTTCCCATAGAAATTCACTTCCAGTTCCGAGTAAATCACTATGGGGAGCCGAAATTTAATTTTACGAATTTAACAAAAATGTTTATTGATCCATGATACTGATCACTTACAAGCCACCAGCATGAATTTGGACGATGATCAAAAGGTCACCTTGTATATAGTTTGGTTAATCTACTTGCAATTTTCGTGTTTCGTGTTTTCTTTGTATGACAAGCTGAAAACCAGCGTTAAGCTTCATCGCAACAAATGCTAAGCTTGTTCCTTTTTGCTATATAATAATTATTAAAATTAATGTATTACAATTTTTATTGTGTGGCAAAATAAATATATTTTGTTTCTTTCTTTCATAAACACAGTTAATCATCACGACACAGCCAACAAGCAACTAGAGCAGCGGCAGGGAACAAGTGAACCGAGAGGGTTCCCCGGGTCCACGAGGCCGCAGGAATCCACAGCCCCCAGCCGCGGTACTAACGAAATGAAATTCCGCGAACATACCGCGCGGTGCCAACCTACACTATCCACAACCCCAATTCTAACTAACGTTCTTTGTTTTTAGCCGAATATTACAAATGTTAACTTTCACAGATTGTAAATCAGAAATTGATATGAATATTTTTAAACCGGGCAAGTACGAATTCGATTCACGCATCGAATAGGACTTAAGGCCCAGTATCAAGTTAAACTTCCGTCCTGCACCAAGAACGCTTTTATTTTTGATTTGTCTATCCTGTTCTTATGAGCTGCTGCGCAAGCAAAATCACAGTTATTTTGATTTAAGGGCTACATTTAAACATATTTCCTGTCACAACATTAAAGGTTTGTAAAACAAACATTTATGAAAAATTTGGTGGCTTTTATGAAAAATTTGGTGGCGTTATCTTCAAAAAAAGATCAAAAAGCTGTTTTTCTTTGGTTTCGAGACCCATTTTTGTGATTTTTTTCTATAAAGGAAAGTTATCGTAATTGCGTTTTTGGCCCGTCAGAACACTAAACCATAACGTTGAAAATTACATTTATGTTTTTGAAATTTTTAAGTACTAAATTAATACATATAAAGTTGTCTGCGAAAACTGCATTTTGCTTTGTACTGCACCTTAAATAATTCTTCTTTAAATTATGTTAATGTTAGGAGCATCCCAATAACTTGCCACTCTATATTATGCGGTGAACGAACCTAGTCGCTGATATTATGCAATATTTTTAGGGTCGATTAGTTTCTGAGGATTATGCATGTGAGAGCAGATATCGTTTTAGAATACATTATATAAGAAACTCAGTAATGGGTTTGGTAAACCAAAAATATTTTAGGAGACAACCCTAATTTAATACAAAAAAAAAAACACATGGGTAGTCAGATGACGATACTTAACAACTTTCTCAAATAAATTCAAACTCTAAAATGCATCGCGCAGAAAATATTCACATATTTTCATCTAAACATTAACGGTGTACTTACAAAACGGTGTTTAACTTTAGACAGTGTTTAAATCTGTTGCTGTCACTCTTTTACAATATGAAAGAAAAGGCGACAACACCAGATTTAACACTGTCTAAAGTTAAACACCGTTTTGTAGTAACACGGTAAGAATGTATTGGCCAACGGGTACTTGCTAAAAACATGTGTCAAGTAACTGTTGTAACATCCACCTAAAGACGAAATATCAACTAACTGAATAATATTTTTGTACCAAAAATAAATATCCAGGTAAAACGATTTGGGTGAATAAAAGGGGGCACAGCTTTTACCTAAATTTCCCCAAATAGCTCAAAGAACACGCAAGTTTATTTTAAATAAAATAGGTTTAGGAATCCATAAGCAATGCCTTTTCAAATGTTACCCTACTTGCAGGAGTAAACGAAATAATTATTTATGCACCCTTACGCTTCATTACACATCACTAAAAAAACTAATTTTGGATCAGTAACACTTTAACAAAGCTGTTCCTAATTTCAAGATTATAATTTTATCCATCTCGAGTGGCTTTGATATAGACAGACAGATGGACAGAAAGACGAGTCATGCATTAAATAAATGTAACAAAAGTACATTAATTTTTCCTAGCATTCCTAGCTCACTGAAGCTAAACTTCCACACATGTAGAGTTCAGTATCGTATGAAATCCAAGTGGAATATTGTCAGAACAGAGCAAGTTGGCACCGATACTAATCTAGATACTTCGATACTAATCTAGATCGGCTCCGAAAGGGGTTCAAAACTTTACTGGATTAGAGGAATGTTGGAAATTTTGAGGCTAAATTGTTTCACGACTGCGAGAATACACAATCTTTTGAGTTCTATGCAAAAGCAAAGTTAACGACGTTACAAATTACGAGTCATTATGGTACTCGTATAACGATAATCTCTAGGAATATGGTATATAAACACGATAGTGACACGCGGGTCTACCGCGTAATTCTCATTTTCATCAACATCAACTTGAGATTGAAATTTGACGTGCGTGCGACGACGCCCGCCTAACATGCCATCTCTTTTGCACGCGTTGAATTTCGCATGCATTTGCTTGAAGTTGATACAAATGAGAATTACGCGGTAGAGCCCACGATCATTTATAGTAGAAAAATATCTAGATCAATCAACGGCTTCATTTAACACATTGTAACATACGTTAATATATACATATTGGTATATCAATGCTTTCTAATATAAGAAATATAAGAAATTATATTCCTTTAACTTCCTTATGTTTTAATATTTCAAATATAGCTTTATGTGGAATTCCTTTTTTAGCTGGGTTTTATTCAAAGGATTTATATTACTCGTATCTAAATAAGTTGTAAATGTTGGAACTTAATTCAGTCGTTGTTTTGTCTGTAAAACGGTAATCGCCATCGAGGACAGATGGTTGGCAGTGCCATCTTGCGGGTTTTGGATGTATCGCCATATGGATATTCACACCAAATAAATGTCGACGTGATACGCGTAGCAACCGCAAGGTGGCCCGTCGAAGTTGTATTTATAGTTAGAGCTTTTTTGTGTCATAACAATTATAATGTTTTCCATGTATTTTATTTCCCTAAATGCTGGATTAAAATACCACAAGCATGTCAATACTATTTTGTGCAACTGTGACATAATGTAAAACATTGGGACACGAGTGCTTGTATACGAAAAGAACGAAGGGAGTTTCGTAATAGATTTGCACGAATGTCTCAATGTCTAATTATGTCCAGTTGCACACAATACTTTATCTACGACCATAATTACGATTAAATGTAAAAAAAACTATAGAAAAACCAACAGGTTTCTATTCCTACATAAAAGTACAAAGACACTTTTAAACAAAAAATGTCGTATATAAAACTGTAAACAAGCTTGAATAATATTCCGAATTTAGACACCGTAACAAACTAATCGAATCGATGGTAGACTCGAAGTCTCACACAGCACAAGTTGTTGCATAGGTAAGATAAGATCGCGATCGGAAGTTGCGATCCAGTGAATGCGGTTCAGAGCACAAACTTCTCACTGAAGTTCGATGTAGATTACTGAAGATCTACAGGTTGCTGCGAACTAATCGGAAGCCGAGCCAAGTGGCTGTTGGTCTTTTGACTGTGAGTGGGTGCGATAGATAAGAGGATATTTGTCGCGCACATTGAAGCGAGTATAGCGGGCTGCTAAATATGCGTAAATATAGAATAGAATAGAATATGCTTTTATTTATCTAAAAACTGCACAATAACATAATAGGATTACCTTGACCTAGAAGGGTGTATGTACCGGTGCTATAGGCGCCAAGTTCTTCCCTTACAGAGATTTTACATTAAAAAAATAAAAAGAGAATACAAAAAATAAACAAAAATAATATGCAGCTTAACTTATAATAAATTAATAAATAAATCAAGGGCATGTGAGAGGGTAGGTCTGTGTGAAGAGTGAGTATGAGAATGAGAGGGTGTGTGTGTTAGTGTGTGTGTGTTTCCCTAGCCCTACGACCAAGGTCTTGGGATCAAATAATAAAATATAATGTAACCATTCGGCTTTTCTTTATAAATATTGATATATATAGTGTTTTTTTTTTTTAATTATATACATTAATTCTTAGAAGCAAGATATATTTCAAGTCCTCTTGGACTGATGAATGCAACTGAGGCCGAGTCCAAGAGGACTCGAAATATATCTTGCTTATATGAATTAATGTATATAAAAATAAAAAAACACTATATAAATATATATATATTTACAACTATGGATACATATACTATGGGCGATGCACTGTATACCAAGGTTTAAGTTTTTATTTAATGACATCTTTTTTGCTTGGTAATGCTTTGAAAAACCTTCTACATGCTTAAAAGTACATTATGGTATAGCAAGCAAACCGCACTCTCCAAAGTTTTTCTTCAAAAATATGTATAGGGTTATCACACATTAAATTGCCTCTTATTATCTAGTAGGTGGATAAAATACTTGAAAAAAAAAACTTTTTTTGATATCATAACCGCGCAAGTAACGTAACGTCATATATCAACTGGTTAGGAAAATAAATCTTCGCAAAAATATATTATACTAACTTTTTCTACGTTTATTTATTATTGACTTGTAGAAGTAATCAGTTTGGGAACATCGTCTTAGGCCAAGTATTGCTTTACACTCATTCTAATGTATTTGTTTCATTAATCGTATGGTAATACGATTCGTAAAGGTTCGTCAAGGTCGTAACAATCTGCTATTCTGCTCAAAATTACTCAGTATCATTAATATTTAAGAGCCTAGCTCTTGTCTATGTAGAATCTCTCACCGTTCTCTGTCCAGACGACTTCTGTTACTAAGTAGCATTAAGTGAATAAAACTGTTTTTATGAGCAATATTTATTGAAAATATTCTGATAAGGGTGAATTTGTTTTTTTTTTGCATTTACTTAGAACTAGAATTTTCTATACACTATATAATATACAGGTACGCGGAAGTCACGAGGACCGCTTCCGTTTAGATTTCATTTCCCCACAGAAAGCAAGTTCCAAACAAAGTACGAGCAACTTGGGAGTCGCAATACTTGTCTGCTATTTTAGTGTTTCGGCATCAGAAGGAGCAAGTTCTCAGGGCGGCTACGGATTGCCGGTCTATCGCCATCTTGTTGTTCCACGACTTAACCCTGTTTAAGTTTTAAAGGCTTTACAGCGATCAAGTGAGAGAAATCCGTTAACTAACTTTCAAACTAATGAAAATTCATGCGAAAAATAGAATGGACTCATTTACGTTCAGCCTTTAAATTTGAGGAAATCGCGTCGATCACGGAATTGAAAGGGAAATTATTGTACATTATCGAGATTAATGTTAAGGCTTTGGGGTGCAGAAGAAGCGGCGGCGAGGGCTGGCAGCGATTTGTCGCTGTCCGCGGAGCCGCCTATTAAATTAACTTATCGTCGGCACTTCCCGCCACCGCCGCCGCCACGCCACCGCGCCGCCGCCGCCGCTTCGGTCACGTGCCTCGTGATCGTGAAACGTTTTTAAGCGCACTTCCGCTTTTTGAACGCTAGCTCTCCGCCGCCGCCAACACAGCCCGCGTCGCACATTTTAACTACAGATTTTAAATCTCAAATTCACTTTACGTCTACTTAGAATATTCAATAGCGGCGGAAATCCCTCGTCATTTACGGCAACGTAATTGACTATCGAGAGGATCCGAGGCCAGCGAAGCGTCGCCACTGTTTATTTGCCACAAGACGTGTGTCGGCAGTGTTATTAAATTCCCGTCTTTTTTTCCCTAATCTCATTGTGGACACGCCCCGCGGGCTCTCATCGGAAATGGTATTATTTCCCGGGTAAAGCCCGGAGCGGACACCGGATACACCCCTCGACGTAGCCTAACGAAACTCTTATTTGACGACTCCCTGCTATTTCCTCTCTTCATCCTCTCTCGCGTTTGTCTTCCGAGTTTTCCAATTACTCAGATACGACTAGTTGAAGTGTAGAGCATAAAGTGCAAAACGCATTTCTTTTTACGTCACCGACAGTACCATATCAGTTTACGCTGAAAGCTTATACGAAATGTGTGCAGAACATGCAAAATGTAGCGACAACAAAATGAGCACGAAGAATCATGAAAACTATAATAATAATTTAATCTTATTAATAAAGGTAACGCAATATTCCGTATTCCGCCGCTAATGAAGTGAAACTCGAACCCCGTTTACTTTCGCCATTGAAACAGTTATTATGATCGCGGGATGGTTTATATTGGGTTGCTGGCGGTTATCACAATATTTTGTCTTGCCTACGATATTTTGGATACAGGAATATTCGATATTACCCCTCGATATAAAAACAAATCAAAGGTAAATCCAAAATCAGTGGGTAAACTTCGTTCAAAGTAATACGATCATTGTTTATATTACGCATTTTTGGGCGAGCCCGACGGGAAATACGAAATAAATGAAAATAAAGCTTCCATTCTCGTATAAACGGACATGATTCGGGTAAATTTACAGAATAATGTTTTAAATACGCGTAAAGAGTCTTTTGTAGATATATTTTTAGTAGGTATTAAAAGCGGTTTGAAACATTCTTATAAAGAAAAGCAGGGTCAGCAGGTGTACGGTTTCCTTTGTGGACTTACGTTTCTCATGTCGTCGATATTTGTCACGGGGCCTATTGTATGGAAAGTTGAGCTGACACCTGCGAAGGCTTATGAGGACTCTGCCCCGCTTCGCTCCTCGCCGCTCCACGCTACTCCTCCCCGCTTCGCTCGCCCCGACATTGTTCAACAAAATTCGCCCAGCAACTTCTACTCCTACTTACCGTGCGAACCCGTATCTGTTTCATTTTTAAAATTATTAAGTATGAAAGCGTGTGGCAGACTTTGGAGCCACTGACGCTCTTCTGTGAAATATATGTCTGAATATTATTATATTATTAAAATCTGTAACGATATAAGAGGTGAAAAGCTACTTTCGAAATAAATCTTATTAGTAGGCTTGAAATTGTCAGTCACACGGTGACATGACATGGAAGCGGAATCCAGAAAAGCTTTTCACTAAATATGTATAAAGAAATGCTTGTGAGTATTTACGTAGACCCATGAGGGAATTCTGTTTGCCAAACGTTGAAAAGATATTTCTTGTAAAGCGAGAAGAAAATTGCACTTAGACATTGCATAAAGTTATGATGATGATGAAGCATAGCTCAGGTTGTTCTAGTTCACTGCTACAGCGCATTTGTTACAGAGTATTGTTATTTCTCGGAAAGTGCTGAAATATTGTAGTGCCGGTGTTTGAGTGCGGTGCATAAACGTTCAAAAATGTTCTCTACGCGAGTGCTTTTAGAGTAGAGGAGTAAGGATAGTGCATTTAGGGATTTAGTTTTTGACTGTATTAGGGTTGTTGGGAAGTGGGCTTTATGGTTGTCAGGATAAAGTGTGTTTTATGTTTTGGAGGTGTGCGGCGCAGGTGGCTGGCATTCCACCGTAGCCGCGTCGGTTGTGAATCACGGCTCCGCTCGCCGCATACATCTTGCCTCTCTGGCACGTCTCACTATTCTTCTTTTATTTTACTCGCTAAGCACATGAGGTGGCAAACAATTACAAATAGCATCGGCGCCACTACACGGCGACACGGCGGCCGCATTGTCTTTGCAAGTGAACGTGATGAAAAGCGGCGGTATATGAGGGTCGGCGCCAGCTGGACATGTATCGTTGTTCATTGCTACTTACTGTCCGAGGGCGGCAGTCCATTAAGTTCTCAGTGTCACACACAATAGTGCACAATGGACGCGTCAGTCGGTAACTCGACACCCACGAAGCTAACTATTCATAGATAAGGAAGGCGAGATCCGCAAAAAGATCAAAGCGAGACGTTAAGAAGCAAACATGCCGTTTTCAGAGGGCTGAAATAGACGAGACCGTCGAAGTAACTGCACTCAATACGTTTCTGTTAACTTGTTCAAACATCTCATCTGTCGCGCCAAACATATCAGTTTCCCGGGGTAGGTGCGCCGCCGTGTTTGAGAGAGTAAACAGTAGGAAGAAGGGTGAAGTAAAAAAATGGAGGAACGCGACCCGAATAAACACAAGAGAAATAACGACATCAAACAATAATTGAAATCATAGCGCTGGCGTCGGCTGGGGAGTCGGCAGTAATACGTTTGGAAGCCGCAAGCAAGCGGGCCGCGTCTCGTAATGTCGCGGTATTTTGTGGCTTCTCTCACATGTTTGGAGCATTTGAACAACTTACTTTGCAAGCTCATTAAAATGGGACTTCTCACACGTCTCTTTTTAATAAGTCTGTTCAGAATAAAATGTATATTTCGGAACGCATCCATCAATGGTCTATATATTTTGTCTATGAACTTGGAGCTGTCAAAAAACGAGGGACGTGGACATTTTCTTGGTATAGATCGCGGACGATTTTAATATGTGTTATATTAAGGGATATTAACGGCAAATCGGTGCGGACATCGTAAGAAACAGTATTCAGTCAAGGGCTGACGATATTTTGGTGTGAAGACCATTTTGAGTGAATTTCCTGTGTGTGTGTGACATAACCTGTGTCCACGCGGCTTCCGACAAGTGGACTTGTCCTTTATCATTTCTTCTGGGTTCGGATGCATCCCGGGGTAGGTGGGTCGTGTTTAGATTCATCGTGGAGGTGAGCAGCGTGTCACAGCACCGGAGCGCCTTGGAGTCATCGTGAAAGGAATTCGCGAGGACTACCTGATGAGGTCATCATGCAATAGTCTGGTAGGACATTTTATATTAAATATTGTAGAATATAAGATACTTGTATACTATAAATCTGGGACAGCTTATGGGCCCCTGTTCCAGCTGCAAGTATTGCCCTTTAGCATACAATTAGTGGTGTCTGAGCGTGGTTATGGAATCCTCGCACCAGTGACGCCGATGCCCGTCACTAGTCAGTATTACCACTTTTTATATGCTACAATTTCTGGTAGCAACGAGCGTTTTCTATCAATCAAGCTGTGGTAGCCAGATCGTGGTTAATCCCAACTTTGGTTTATATACATATAAACAGCGGAACTGGGCGGCCCCAGTGTCATTGAACTGTTAACATAGCTAGGCTATTTACATGTACATGTAGCAATTACAAATTGGATTTGTTTAGTGCTTTGAGTAGATAATTGATTACCGGAGGGTACCACATTGATGTGGTTCAGTAATATCAGTATAAATTGTTAATTTAGTACATATCAAGTGTTCTTGTATTACAATAACATAATCATATAACGGTTTATATTATAGATTTGGAAATCAACTTGTTAGCTAATATACGGTTATCTTGGCTTGAATTTATGTACTTACAAGTATGTATACAGTTGCATAGTGGAATGTGCATTCGGGTTTGTGTGTATTGTATACACCAGATATAATTTACATTTGATAATTAAATTATAGAATTAGGTAGGAACCTATTTGTTTGTTTTGTATTGCTGGTACAATATATATTGTAATTGGGAATTACATTTGATAATTAAATTCTAGAATTAGGTAGGAACCTATTTGTTTGTTTGTATTACCGGGACAGTATATACATTTGTGATTGGGAATTTAATTTGATAATTCAATTCTAGTTATAGGTAGGGTATCTATTGAGCAGTGCTTCTGTATTTGTGCCTTGTCAGGGTGTTTGCTAAATAGTTTTTATTTATACATTTCCCGGTTCATTGCGGCAAGATGTCCAAGTCTCACAAGGCTGCGTTGGCGAAAGAGCTCCGCTGGTTTACGACCGTCCAGGGATTGCTTTCTCGTTCGGATCGCGACAATGCAATCCTGGAGAGAGCCGAGCGGATGCATCAGCGGCTGGCTGACGCAGAGGCGGCTGTGGCAGCACTGCAGGAAAGTGACGAGCCTTTGAAGAGGTATGTTACGGATTTGGCTCAGATAAAAGGGATTTATGATGCTTTAACAGAGGCGGCCTCCATGATCAAAAAGCGACAATCGGGCAGCCCGGTTGTTAGCACACCTAGACCAACAGATGGCGCCACTGGTATGGCGCTGGTTATAAAGTCAAATAATATTGCTGATTTAAAGAGGCAAAATTCAGGAGGTCCTGTAGTTGTCACGCCTCAACCGGTAGATGGCGTGTCTGGTAGTTTGGCTAGTTTAGAACTAAATAAATTCAATGGGAAAATGGAAGAATGGGTTTCATATAGGAATATGTTTACGTCATTAATAAATTCTAGGGTAGATTTATCAAAGGGGCAAAAGATGGCATATTTGATGTCAACATTGGAGGGCGAAGCAAGGTCGCTCATCCAGCACCTCAGGGTGGAGGATGATCATTATGATATAGCGTGGGGCTTATTAAATGATAGGTATCAGAACATGCGCTTACTGGCGGATGCGCATGCGTCTCAATTGTTGACGTTACCTAGGGTAACCGACTGGGCACAGCTGAGGCAGCAATTACTAACTCCGGTCACTGTGGCGTGTAATGCCCTTAGAACATTAGGTTTACCGGTGGACGAGTGGTCGTTCTTACTCGTTCACATTATTTTAGGTAGGTTGCCTAATAATGTGAGGTCACGTTTTGAGCGGGTGTCCGCAGGAAAAGATGGCAGCACTGTGCCAAAATTTATGGACTTATTAACGTTTCTTGAATATGAAGCTAGGGTAGCAGAAACATCACAGCCGGACTTGGCGCCATCTGGGGCGCAATCATTTTCGTCTGCTGGCTCATCGGAATGTGGGGAGCCCAGACAACCGCAGCAGTCGCGGGGACGCGATATGGCATCCGTGGTCGAGAGGTCATCGACCTGTTTACAGTGTGGCCATACGGGGCATGACCTGCTGAGATGTCAGCAGTGGCGAAACCTGCACGTCACCGAGCGGCGACGCATAGTGAAGCGTAAGGGCCTGTGTTTCGGTTGCTTGGGCAATCATTTCGAACGTGATTGTCCGGAGCCACGACGTTGCAGTGTGTGTGAGGGGCCTCACCATTTATTGTTGTGTGCCAACAGATCTGAAGCGGCTTCACCGGTCCCGCAGCGACGGAGCCCTACGGGCGGGGTGCTTCAGGGAGAACTCCCCCCCCCTTGGACAACGGGGGTGCGTCAGGGAGAACTTCCCCCCCTCGGTCCAGGGAAGGCATGCTGTCGGGCAGAGCTCCCCTCCGTCGGAACGGAGGACTGCGGCGCGAGGCGCGCCCCCTCACCGGGAGGTGAGTTATGTATTTGCGCGTGGACCCGTAGGGGGCTTGCCTACGGGCTATCACACATATGGCCATGTTGTGAATTGGGCCCCTACGGGCGGGGGCCAATTGGAGTTGGCAAGGGCTAGGCCCCCCCTCCCCGCGCCGGTTTTGGTGCCAGCTGGCATGGAGCACCGTGCTCAGACGGAGTCACGGGGTTACTCACCGCCGTACCGCGAGTACCCACGGTTAGAGTACCACCCGCCGTACTCAGGGAGAGTTGGAGGCTACGCTCCCCCCAGGTTGGGGATGTGCACGCGCCAGCCGTATTATTGCCAGTGGACTGGTCCTGCACTCCACAGGTGGGGTAGCCTGTAACTAGCTTGTTCAAGTTATGAGTACGGAACCGCGGACGGTTCTGTTGCCTACCGCGATGGCTCGCGTCTAGGGCCCCAGGGGGGATTGAGTTAGGGTAAGGGCCCTCCTCGACTCGGAAAGTCAAGTGGCGCACCGATTGGTTTTGAACCTGGAGGTTTCGTCGGTGCCGCTCCTAGGTATTGGTGGACTGGAGTTGAATCAGCGGCTGCAGCTATGGTTATAGACAATATTGTCGGCTGGCAGCCTTCTTTGGACATTCCTCCGTCCATAATCTCATGCACGTCAGGTCTGCATCTGGCAGACCCACGTTTTGTCATCCGGCCCCAGTCGATGTTTTCCTGGGCGCGGATTTGTTAGGATGGATCCTATTTGGTTTTTAAAAGACTCTGGGTTCTTCTTCATTGGTGGAGGTATCCACAATTTTGGATATTCGATATTTGATTCGATACTTGGATTATTATGTTCGAACTTAGGAAATGGCTTTCAAATGAACATATACTGTTTGCAGATTTGGAGGATCCCAATATGATGGTGGTATTATGTTGGAATACCAACCAGTCAATGATATTCATATATTTTGTCCCCAGCCGTGAGTGCAGAGGAGCGTTGGAGCGCATTGGTACACTGGGTTCGTGTACTTCAGGCGGACCTCATCAAGTTTAGACTTCGAGTTCTGCGCGAGGATCACGCCAGGCTGAAGTGAGCGGTTGCTCGTTTGAATCCTTTCACGGATTATGAAGGACTTCTGCGTTTTGGAGGCTGATTTTGGAGAGCTGACCTGCCATACGGAAGTCTTCATTCTTTGCTTCTACCCAAGACGGACCTTTGGTAAATCTGTTGGTGTCGGATTGACACATACGTAACGCGCACGGGGGTTTTTAGCAATCGCAACGCTCGGGTTGTGAAAGCATACCTTGTGTATTTGTGTGCTTGGCCACCAAGGCCGTTCACTTGGCAGTGGTATCAGCTTTGACTACGGAGGCCTTCGTCGCCGCGTTGGATCGTTTCGTGTCGCGTAAGGATTTACCTTCACTTATTCGCTCCGACAATGGCACAAACTACAAAGGTACTGCTAACTATCTAAAAGATATTGATAATTTTTTGTTTTGTAAATAACTATGCTAGTTTAAGTTAAATCTTCGCCCGGAAAGGGGTAACTTGGCGGTACAGTCCCCCAAATTGCCCTCACTGGGGAGGGAATTTTTTGAAGCTGCCGTCAAGTCGGCGAAGACCCACCTCCGCTGCGTTATTGGGGAAACTGTCCTAACTTTTGAGGAGCTTGCCACTGTATATTGTAAAGTGGAAGCGGTCCTCAACTCTCGTCCTCTCTGTGGTCAGACAGGACTGAGCATCCTAGGGAAGGAAATTTAACTCTTTTGAAGGATGTGAACTTGCTATCCTTGTTTTGGCGCCGGGGCCGTATATTAAAGTTGTTTTTTGACGGAGACGGAACTCCACGCGTCGCAGAGGTGTTGGTCGAAGGTTCGATTTTGTGACGAGCCATGACAACTCTCTCCCGTCTCCCGGTTGTATGAGCTAGTGGTCTGATTGCTCAGCCCAGAGCGGGGGACTGTTCAGAATAAAATGTATATTTCGGAACGCATCCATCAATGGTCTATATATTTTGTCTATGAACTTGGAGCTGTCAAAAAACGAGGGACGTGGACATTTTCTTGGTATAGATCGCGGACGATTTTAATATGTGTTATATTAAGGGATATTAACGGCAAATCGGTGCGGACATCGTAAGAAACAGTATTCAGTCAAGGGCTGACGATATTTTGGTGTGAAGACCATTTTGAGTGAATTTCCTGTGTGTGTGTGACATAACCTGTGTCCACGCGGCTTCCGACAAGTGGACTTGTCCTTTATCATTTCTTCTGGGTTCGGATGCATCCCGGGGTAGGTGGGTCGTGTTTAGATTCATCGTGGAGGTGAGCAGCGTGTCACAGCACCGGAGCGCCTTGGAGTCATCGTGAAAGGAATTCGCGAGGACTACCTGATGAGGTCATCATGCAATAGTCTGGTAGGACATTTTATATTAAATATTGTAGAATATAAGATACTTGTATACTATAAATCTGGGACAGCTTATGGGCCCCTGTTCCAGCTGCAAGTATTGCCCTTTAGCATACAATTAGTGGTGTCTGAGCGTGGTTATGGAATCCTCGCACCAGTGACGCCGATGCCCGTCACTAGTCAGTATTACCACTTTTTATATGCTACAATTTCTGGTAGCAACGAGCGTCTTTTACCAAACAAGTCTGTAATTTCAAAGTCGACTTTTTGCATTGTCTGTTCTTTTACTTTAACTTTAAACGTAGTTTTAATGTTTTTTATAATAATATCACGAATACACAATTCACTTTTAATCACAATATACAGGTGTTTTCATCCATTCACACAATTACGTGGGATACTCAGAAAAGTTTGCGAAAGTTTACGGTGTATAGTTTTATTATTGAAGATTTTCAAAGAACTCTCCACCAGCATTTATACAAAGTTTCATGCGTCTTAACCAATTTTCGAAATACTTTTTTTAGTCCGCCTCAGACACCTCTTCTACGGCCTTCTCGAACGTTCCCGGCACAGATTCATTTTTCAATGAGACAACATAGTTCGATTTTATTCGTAAAAAAGTGTAGTGAAATTTTCAAGTTGGAACGTTCGTATTTTTACTTATAAATAATTGTATTTTCAAAATAAATTATAACTAGCCAGTGTCTCATACATGAAAACTTTTTATCGCAAAACGTACTGCGTGGCCTAGTATTTACACTCACTTACGCCTGTTTTCCAAAGCAGTAGGTAGAGATTAGACAGATAATATTTTTCTAATTAATTCAAACCACTTTGAAATATAAAAAAGAGCAATCACGAAACCGAAAGAAATCAAAGCAAACTGCTTAAAACGCACGCGCCTATTAATCTGTAGCTATACATCCAAATCGAATAAAGGTAATAGAGGGCGGGAAGGGATATCCCAGTAGCCAACGGCACCCTCCCTGATACCATTATTAGAGAGTTAACTCAATTTGCGGCATATTGTTTGAGAGCTGCTTAATAACGGTGGCGAGAGGTCGCGACATCGCCATGACTACCACTCCTGACCCGGCCCTGTAATAATAGATCCAACATGCGTCCCTTTAGTGCCTCATTCAGCGCCCTAACAAGACCGTCCTTTAGAAAAGAACTTGTCAAGAAAATCGTAATCGAAAATCAACTCAAACCACAAGCGGAAGAACAAACAGAACGCAGTCTTTCCGTTAAAAGGCAACGTGGAATTAACTCGAAGTAACTTTTAAGTACGAAATGAAATTAGTTGGCGGCTATTAAGAGAGCGACGTAATGAATGTTTCCGTACGAGGCCTAGATCGCCGGAAGCGGGTCCGGACGACTGAAAATAATTTGTCCATTGAGAGTTATTTAACAGTCAATACGTTTGTTTATTTACACCATTGAGCCTCCCTTTGCGAGCGTCATCGCATCCAGCAAAATAGTCTCAAAGCGTCGCTACCTTCGCGCCTATATAGGCCTTCAGACGATAGACGCAGGGTCGACAATGTTACTCGTGGTAGGAAATACTTGCAGCGGTGGTTTTCGAGTCAATTTGGGCTAAATTATTAAAACGAGCTGTCGACCAGACGAAATTAATCGAAAGTATTCCTTTAGAATTCGGAATGGAGGCTGAGAGGGTACTCCTAGTTTTGCGGGTTAGTGGGGCGGGGAGGGTTCGGTAGATAGTCTAATTAATGGGAACCTGTAAGACTACGGAACCACTCGAATCGACCGATACACTTGAGCGATGTAAAATTATTAATTATTCTGTTACAGTACGGGTTCTCTGGGAGCGTTTTCAGTTCGATCGAACGAAACACGAGGGGATGGGAGTAGCTTTACGTTCAAGTGATTTCTTCAGCGCATAGTAAAATGTATGAGGTCTCCAGCGTTGAAGAAATGTTTGCGGTTGTTGCTCAGATAATAACTCAATACATACGTAGTTTATTTGAAATTAAAGTAAGTTGACTTCATATATAGCAGGTGATAGAGGTGATGCCGGGCTCGACTGTGGAGGTACCACCATCTTACTTGGAGACCGCCTCGAAGTAATTCGGAGGAGAGTAAGGGGACAGCTCACAGGCAAAAAACCAGGAGGCCCACCAGGAGGTCACTGGTGCGAGGGTTCCGGCACCACTTACCAACCCGCCTGCCCAGCGTGTGTGAGTATGGGCAATTCTTCCAGGATGACCGCCGGGAGTGGCAAAGTCCTGGAAAGGCTTATGTCCAGCAGTGGACGAACTAGGCTAATGGATGGATGATGATGACTTCATATATACGGATATGAATCACTTGTTTAACTGTGGAAGATGGCACAGAGAGCTCTGAAGATGATCGAGTCATTATCTCATCAATGTTCCACCTGTGCCTTCTTGCACAGTTAAGAGCCTATGCGAATTTTATTTTTGTCACTGTCACTTCAAGCGAAAAATCGCGTAGTGCGAGAGGGGCGCATTCAGGGCAAAAGGGAAAAAAGTTGGTTTTATATTTTTATTAAAAAAACTAAAATAGCTAGCAAAATTTCAAATATCAAATCTCTAGTTATTGTTAACACACCTAATAAAATATGTTTGAGTTCTGTATATGGTTCATATTCGTCAAACGAGGAGAAAAAGTGTGTTTGAAGGCCTCATTTGAACAATTATTTCTATCGAGGAAAATTTATCCAAACATTTTTTCCAACATAGGCGTAGGAACGTGGAGGAACTAGGTGTTCCGCATCAGACATTAGTCGCCTTATATCGCCAAAGTGTAGTGGATTAGTGATGTTCTACCAAAGTGCGGACGTCAATGATCACAGAGATCACGTATACTGATGACCTGTGCTTTTATCAGAATCCCCAGATAGACTACTTCAACTAGGCTTGCTGCAAGTTCAGCTTAAAGATCAGTGTCATTAAGATGGTAGTGGTGTCCTTGGATATTCATAGTCATCATGAATCTGCCGATCAAATGAGGATGTGCTGAAGCAAGTTGAAAAGTTCCGATATCTGGGGAGCATTATAGCATCCAAGGGTGACCTTGATGCCGAGATCAACAGCAGGGTCGGTGCTGCTGCCGCAGCATTCGGGGAACTGTGTCCCAAGAGGTTCAGCTCACACGATTTGAGACTGGCCACCAAGACCTCTCTATATATATGTTACAGCCAAAGTAATTAATCTAGGTATTATTTATACTCTCCAGCCATTATATATAATGTCTACCTAATTTAGACAAAGTGATTATTGGAGGAGAATTAATCAAATAATCTAGCTATTATACATAATATCTAGTAAGACGTGGATAAAGTAAAAAACACAATAAAATATTTCACCAAAAGTAAAAAAATAGGTGCGACGACGAGCGAAGTGAGGAGGAGCGTGTTGGGTTTACATGTAATATAAAATAAGGAGCCGGGCGAAGCGGAGCGGAGCGAGGCGACATCCCAAGTTTTGTAACTTAAAATTAAATTGTCACTAAAATATAAAATTGTTCGCCTGAGAATTATTCAACTCAACTCAAAATTCTATTTTCAAGTCGCCGTTTTCAACAGTTTCATATGATAAGTAAAAAAAAAGCAAGTAGGATCGCATTTATTACTTTAGCCAATTCCAACTAGCTATTATGAATAATCTCTAGATCAAGTAATTAATTTATTATTTAGCGAATATATATAATATTAAGCCATTATGTATAATCGCTATTTAATTACTTTGGCTTTAACATATACCTCTATATCGCGATGATGCTGCCAAATCTTCTTTATTCAAACAAAATGTTCATGTTTGTAAACTTATTTGTCACGTCACGTAGAAAAAGCGCACACGTATCGATAGTATGTGAATATTATTGTTAAAAACTAACAAAACAACAGAATTTAATGTTTAATTAATTCCAAAATACTGTTTAGCTTTAAAAAGTACACAAGTTATTTGTTTTTTAAAGGAAACTGCATGTGACACGAAACTAATAACAAATTCCGACCACCAATAGCAGTCTGTTGTCTAATTAACAAAGGGCAATGAAAACAAGTTGCACTCATTTAGTGAATGTTCAAGTATTCAGTTAATATTTATGCAGCGTCGCCATCCGCGTCCGTCGACAAGGGCTAGGGTTGCTGTCCTGTCCGTACTATGTTTTATACTATATATTAGACTACCCCTCTATTTATTTCATGTGAAATTGTTTCTTAATTAATAAGAATAAGAATAAGAATAAGAATAGTTTATTTTACCAAAAGATATACAAAAGAGATAACTAAAACTTCAAAATAACAATATTCTAATTATAACTTATTTAACACAATATCTATTGGTCCCCAAACTAGATTAGGTCTGTACCGCGGGAACCTAGGAAGTACGACAT
Source organism: Ypsolopha sequella (assembly GCA_934047225.1). Taxonomy (NCBI): domain Eukaryota; kingdom Metazoa; phylum Arthropoda; class Insecta; order Lepidoptera; family Ypsolophidae; genus Ypsolopha; species Ypsolopha sequella. The sequence continues at coordinate 15,586,894 of OW204002.1, read as the reverse complement.
CTTAAAAGAACAATTTTGCGTCGATTATTTGAACATAACCAACTGTCGTCGTGGTTACATTACATAAAACAAAAATATTCAAACAACAAATTTACTCCATGAGAAATAACTACAAAAAATGGCAAAATAAAATAAAAGATAGATATTTAAATATATAAATACATAAATAAAAAATAAACTAATATAACATTAATTCAAGTATTACCAAGCACTTGCGTGATGATAAACTTTCACTCATGTGCTTAACATATTTTATTTAAAACATTCAGGATTTTATTTTTATTATTTCTTCAGTCCGATCATAAGACAAGCCAAGAAGCCAGTTCCTGATTTTTATTCTTGCCTCTTTCACTGAGCAGCCCTTTATGTTACATAGTCTTGTTATTCTGTTGTAAACAAAAGGAAACATGAAATCAGGAAGATGCTGAGCAAAGGAGGTTTTAACGGTTGTTATTGGTACCATATATATACGTTTTAACATAAGATGGGAGTAGGTATCGGAGTTGATTGTTTGTCGGTGCATGAGAAGAACAACCTTGAGTATATATAGTTGGCGGATGTTAAGAACGCCAGCCTCCGAATATAAAAGATCTGTGGAATGCCTAAAAGGTTTTTTAAGCATTACCTTAAGCACAGAACGCTGCGCTCTCTCAACCTCAATCATTGCCGTAAGTCGCGATCCTCCCCACACAGTGATACAGTAACTCAGAATAGACTCACATAAAGACGTGTATACAAGATTAATTACATGTTTGTCAGCAGAGTTACGTAATAGTTTCATTATATGAATCAATTTCCTTGTTTTCTGCGAGAGAGCACTGATGTGTGATTTAAAGGATAGATGTTGGTCTACCATTACTCCCAGGTAGCGGATTTCTTCTGAACGGTCAATGCTATCACAGAAACAAGGGTCAGAAATACCACACGAGTGGATTTTTAGGCTTATTGGCGATTTAGGTTCCGAGGCTAGAGTCTTGTGGAAGCAGATATATTTAGTTTTCTTGGCATTCAAAGTGAGCAGGTTCATGTCAAGCCAGTGCTTAACTTCAGCTAGCCCCTGATTTGCAGCATGAACTGTTGCATCCCAGGTTTTACCGTGAAATAACACTACAGTGTCATCTGCGTAACTAATGACGTTTGCATTGGACAGGTTGATTTTGCATAGATCATTCATATAGAGAATAAAGATAGTGGGTCCAAGAACGCTCCCCTGAGGAACTCCAAAATCAGTTGGGAGGACATTGCTAACGTCATCCCCCACTCTTAGACGCTGACACCTTTTGGACAGGTAACTACGAAACCAATCGAGTGGTAATCCCCTAATCCCTAACCTCTCTAACTTTTTCAAGAGAATCGGAACCGAAACTGTGTCGAATGCTTTAGCCAAGTCCAAAAAAGCACCAACACAGCTCTGGCCCTTGTCAAGGAGTGAACCGACTACTTTGGTCAGGGATCTAACGGCGTCCTCCGTTGATTTTCCTCGCCTGAAACCGAACTGATTATTAGATATTAGCTCAAAGGTTTCTAAGTAATTTACAAGTCGACCATTTACAATTCTCTCTAAGATCTTTGAGAAAATACCCAGAAGAGAAATAGGTCTGTAATGCTCAGGAACATTACATGCACCTCCCTTATGAATAGGAATAAGTGTTGCCAATTTCCACTCACTGGGGAAGACTCCGGAACTAAGACTCAGGTTATAAATATGGGTCAATGGTAGAATAATTTCATTTTTAATTGCTTTAATTAATTTAGCACTAAAACCATCTGCTCCTGGTGCACTGTCATTCTTTAACCGAAGAATAAGTTTATCAACTTCATAGACATCAGTGGGCTGCATAAAGAAAGAGTGCGGAACTGCGTCGGGTAAATTTTGTTCAGAAATCAGGTCATCGTGAGATTTATGTAATTTTGTGAGGACGTGGTTAGCTAGCTCTTTACCGACATTAGAGTAGTAGTTGTTACAGTAGTCCAGGGACTCCTTAGCATTTGCCTTGATTTTAGTGAGTTCAGCAGATACAGATTTCTTGTTGGGGTATTCTGTTATTGTTTTTATCGTTTTCCAAAGTGCTTTGGTGTTATCTTTGTTGATCTCAAGTTCATTGCTTTCATAGGCGTGTTTTAATTTATGTAAAAGGTTAGTAAAGAAATTCCTGTATCTTTTGTATACAAGCTTTCTCACCGGATCATTAGGAAATTTTCGTACATCAAGATGGAGTTTGTCTCGATGTTTCATGCACCTAATTAAACCCGGAGTGATCCAAGGTTTTAATGCAAATTTGGAACGACTGACTCGTTTCTCAGTAGTGTGTTTCTTGACCGCACAGGATAGGATTTTATTAAAAATTCCAGCGGCTTCATTGACACATTGAGCTGAGGTAACCACGGACCAGTCTTCCTTACGAAGTTCAGCTGCAACACCAGCGTAGTCAGTTCTGAGAACCATTCTACTACGGTTGGCTGGGTCCTTAACTAAGTGGGACATGCCTATCATGGCAATGCGGTGGTCAGTAATGTCAACATCTGAGACTAGCCCTAACACCGGAAACTGTCCAGCTCTGATAAAAATATGGTCTAAGCATGTTTTTAACCTGGTGGGTTTAGTAATTGCTGGTAGCAATCCAGACTCAGCCATTAAGCATAGATACTTAGAGCTTTTCTCTTCCAACATATCCAAAATATTTATGTTTATGTCCCCAACTACAAACAATGTTGATTTGTCCTTACAAGAGTCCAATGTTTTAGATAGAGAGGAATTGAATTTATTTGTATTGTGAAAAGACGGAGATCGGTATATACCTAAAATGGTGAAACCGTTATTCAATTCAATCGACAAACATTCCGCTTCCTCGAAAAAAGGTTCGAAAACAGTGGCCTTCCACTTGTTATTGACATATGCTATAACTCCCCCATTTTTGTTCAGATTATTTTTTGTATAGAAATCATTATACCCCTGCAACTGGGCCACTGGTGCACCACCTAAAAGATGACATTCTGTTAGAATGATAACATCAAATGTGGTTTTTAGACGTTCCAATGCCAGTAAGAAGGTAGTAAAATTTAAATTTGCACTACGTATATTAAATGTTAATATTCTAAAATTAAACCGCTTATCTGATATGATTTCATAACAGTTCTCTATTGTGTCGTGCGACTGACACTCTATTGTAAAACTATTATCAAATTCGTTTAACAGATTTAGATTAATAGAGGTCATCTCAACAATGCTTTAGAAGAGGAAGAAGTGTCAGTCGAGGGGGCTCGCGCATAAAGTGGAGAACTGTTGATAAAAGTAGTCTTGAAAATATGTGAATGTTTAACATATAAAATAAATAAAATATATAAAATCCTTATGAGACTTAAGGTTATATAAATTGCCAAAATTGCACAGAAAATAATATATCTAAAGATGAAAGTCAAGCAAAGTGGTAATTGACTAAAGATAAAGCTTATTTGAATAATTGATATATAAATACATAAGTATATAAACCTTAAAAAAGATTTCAGCAAAGACTTATGTAATAGACTAAGACTACGACAATCACTCGCCAACTTGTTTATCGAGAAGCCTATCCACGATGAAGGGACCAACACACTCGTCCAGCTCGTCCAGGTTTCGTATCTGAATCGCTGGTTTTTTCTCAGCCTTGCGAACATAAACACAACCATCACGAATCCAGCAGAACTGAAAATTGTGTTGCTTGATTCGAAGTCTTGCTTCACGAAACAACAGGCGATTTTGCTTCGTCAGTCTCTCGTTGAAATACATTTTTGCTGGGGTACCAGCTACGATTCCATTTGTAGTGAGTCCTTGTCTGGTTTTTGCCGCTTTGAGCAGTTCATTTCGCTTAGCCCGACGAACCAGTCTAACTACGATAGGTCGCGGCCACTTACCCCCCGTAGAGGATATTTTTGGGTCGGTAGATCGACGAGGGCCAGCGCGACTGACACCATCGACGTCCAGCTCTGTGAGGTCAACACCGATTTTCTGTGACGCAACCATAAGAAGATGCTGCAGGCTTTCACTCTCCAGTTCCGGCACTCCGGCGATCTCAAGTTCATTGCGGAGGTTGTTCTGTTCCTGGATACCAGCAGCACGCTGTAGCTCCACTACAGAAGCTTTTAGATCAGTGATCTCACGTTCTTGTGTAGATATTTTCTTTTCATATATATCGAGCTTTTCGGTGATGGGATCTTTCCACTCTTTAACTTCTTGTCTAAATTTTCCGAATTCTAGAGCAAGAGAATGAATTTCAGAAAGTAGTGGTTGGTTAATTTCCGATTCAGGGTTTTTTGAGTTTGTATTCATAAGTTCTTGCTGTATTATGCTCCTTAATTGGTCTTCACCAACTAATACCGAGGTACTTGTGGTGGGTTCAAAGGGTTTTGTTATAAGGATTGGTGAAGACAAATCTTTGGATGAAACATGATTTCCGCGTCGCATGTTAATGTTATCTGATGCGTTATAAGTATCGTTAAGGGTTTGGGCGGCATGACGGACTGGCGTGTTGGTGTTGTCACTCTTGGGTAAGGAAGATTTGCACGTAGGGCAGCTCCAGGAGTTTTTGTATGCCGGTGTTTGGATTTCGAACTCAGATTTGGAAATATTTATGCATTCAATGTCAAATATCTCATTGCACACTGCGCATTCCATAAAATTCAAGGTAAGAATTTTCTTACCACATGCATTGCATTTTGTTCCCATTCTGTTAGCTATCACGTAGCGGTTGGCGTGTAGAAATCTCGTAGCGGACGCAAGATGCGGCGTAGCGGAAATTAGATGCGGTGCGTAGCTGTCGTGGTGCTTAGCAATGCTACCGTGCTACGTTGCCTGCCGCTATTGGCCTGGAGTGGGGCGAGCCGGTTGGGTTCGCTGACCGCTGCGACACTCTCCTCGCTCGCTGACTATCTTTGTTGATGTAGGTCAGGATTCCGCAATGACCGTTGGACAATAACTTTAATATGTTTATTGTTATATCTTCTGAATTTGAAGTCGGAATGAGACACGGTTTACGACACTGTTTGGGATGGTTTACTATCTTAAAAATGATATGCGGCACAAACTTGATAATGCAGAATTACAACACTAAATGAATTATATTTGTGAGACGTAATGTTACGCGTGCAACAGTTGCAACAGTCAACAACTCAACTCCAATAACTTAAATGATATCGATCGCGACTTCCATTTCCGACATTTGCTACGAGCCAGAGCAAGCGTATAAACTACAGAGCTGCTACGCCGTAGCAAAATATGTAACCGTCTTTTGAACTTGTCTTCGTACTTCAACTATTTGCTAATGTTTTAGTAATCTAAATGTACTTGCAGTGGATTTTTGTTTATGAACAACATAAATAAATAATCAAGTTATGTGTCAAGAAAACCAAGTGATATAATGAACAGAAAATCACTTGTACTATCCCGCAAATTTATTTAACACTTCCTGACTGGTTTCGCCTTTATTGCATTATCAAAGATCGCATTGATCGCACTGGCTGATGTAAACTATTTATTGTGTAATTAAGATCTTATATTAATGCCTTTGATAATGTCATAAAGGCGAAACCGGTCAGGAAGTATTAAATAAATTTGTGGGATAGTACAAGTGATTTTCTGTTTATTATGTATTGCAAGTTCCACCAAGTGCCAACAATCAACAGTGTAAAAACCAAGTGAATTTAGAAGTATGTAATATACCCATAACGGCATATTTTGAAAGGTAAGCTTTCATTCGTAACTATACGTCAGTTTTCATTTTATCAGCATGCTAAATTTTCAATTGAATTGTGATTCAAGTATAGTCACACACAGTAACATTGAATTTATGGGTAATTTTTAAATTGTTAAATTTTCAAGGTTTTTTTCTAACAGGGATCACAAACTATTTTAGCAGACCTAAACCTAGAGCCAAGATGAAGATTTTAAGAATATTTCAAAATAAATAGCAACACTAGCAGAAGGCGCAGGGGGAAGGGTCGCGTGGCGGGGACAGCGCTGCGGGGGACCGGATGTCACGGAAAAATTGCTACTTCCGAGCCGGCCCGCACAAAAGGGCCGTCTGCAAAATTATTATCAACTACTCTCCCACCACGATCTAACAACGATCTTAACTACTTGAGATAAATATCATAATACATTGGCGTTCAGGCTAGTTACCGCAGCAGGTTCGTATAGTGACCTCCGCGATATTCTGTTACGAGCAGTCTATCAAAAAACATGTCAAGTCCTTTAGTAGAGTGTAGTGATACGGTGTCCGTTACTTTATCAGGGGTTTTGTTGGTGGAAGTAGTCGAGAATGTGCGTTTTATGTATATTACAACATTTACAACATAGCAACCATTCTGCTCAACTTACCCAGGATTACGTGTCTCAATAACAAGCTCATATCTTTCTCTATTTTATTCATTATCAATTAATCTCAATAAAACTCACCTTTAATCAGCACCCATAGCACAGTGTTTTATCGCACGCGACGCGCTTTAGTTGAATCACAAGTGCGAGAAGAACGACACGATGTTTTTGCGATTAAGCAGTATATCACGCTCCTCGCACTTGTGATAAAACTAAGTCGCATCGCGCGCGATTAAACACTGTGCTACGGGTGCAGGACTCTCCTGAATTCATAGCAAAAAGAAAGCAAACGCAAATAAAAGGGTGTTTTTTTCGATGGGTTCTCATTTTTATACCGTAGACAGCATTTTTTAATGAACTTTCGGCCTACTGTTATAAAATAAAATTGTTCATAATAATTTACTAACTATACATATATGTATATGTATGATTGTTGTTGGATAAACAAAAATGTTGCCACTTGTGAAATGGAAGCCCGGCTTAAAACACATAATATACACACTACCTACTCGTACATACAACAACAACAAAACAATTTTTCACGACATGAATCCTCAAGGGGGTATCAGAGGTGTTCCCATGCCAAGTGTGAACTGTGAAATGCAATTCACAGTCCACACTTGGTACACCCCCTTTTCACCGACGATTATTACGTCCCAAACATGCAGAGTGGTTCGTTGTACTTCGGGCAGAATCGGGCACAAATCAACATTTGAATGTGCCTTCCGAATTACACAGACCGAACACAAATTAATGTGCACCGCGGGAATTGAACCCACGACCTCTGGGTTTGCAGATGAGCGATCTAGCACTCTAATGTTAGGTTCGATGATAATCTTAAGATAAGCTTATCTTAAGATAAGCTAATCTTGAGATTAACCGCTAACTAACGGCTAAAAATGTCCAGCAAACGGAATTATGAATCAATATATTAGGTCTTTACAAATGAAATTGCTGTTTTTTACAGAGAATTTAAAGGAAACTCAATTTTCAGTACTAACATCTTTGCATTTTTTTTTAGGAATGAGTAATCCAAATTATGTCGTTTCTTATGTGTATGAATGAGACAACATTAAGCTAACAGAAACATTAATAAAATTTTTGAAAAGTGTCAGATGTAAGAAATTATTACGATTCTTATAATGGAAATGGACGGCATTTAGGACGAACTGTTTTTGAAGATTAAATTTTTATAATCTAAGTGAAAATAAAAACAAAATTTAACACGTAGATGTAAAAACTTGAAATCAACGTTCAAACAAAAAACAAATAATTGAGATAGCTATTGAATTACAGGAGTTATGAACTCATGAACATGTACGAAAATTTCGGCAATTTCATAGGTAAAGACGTATTAGTATCATGACCTCCTTTGAAAAATAATTTCATTTCATTTCCAATTCAATATTCAGTTTTGATCAACCCAAATGTCAGATCTCTATATCTTATTCCGCCTACGAGCTAACCCGTGCCACAGAATAACCCTTGCTATACGAATGGAGAGACTGGACTAGACAGACAGCAGAGTGACATTAAAAGGGCCCCGTTTTGCCTTTTGGGTACGGAACCTTGAAAACTGATGCAATATTTTAAAATCTATTTAGTTTTTTCTCAGGTCTTTGATTTTCAAATCAAAATCACCCTGGTTTTGACGCATTTGAAGCTCCCGGGTCCCGCAACATCGAGGTATGTTTTCAGTTGCAGAGCAGGCTGTCAGTGTGTCAATTCCGCGGCATTGACAACGAATTACGTATTAAAGCGAGTGGAAGCGCAAACAAAACAGGCCGTTGCTCGTGACGTGAATCCGGTGTGCATCCGGAGTGTGAGGGCGTGGTGAGCGGCGCTAGCGGCGAGCGGAGCAAACTGCGGCCCAATTACCGTATTCTATTGCTGCATCCAATTTCATAATAAATAGAATTTTATCTGAATTTTTTGATAATTTATCACGTATGAGGTGCTTCATATGGTAAGAAAGAAAAAAATATATATTTCAAGTTTCACCTACGAAAATGAGATGTTTGACGTTCAGCAGCACTGTGCAGTGCTACAAGGATCTTATAGCGCGTGGATTGGTTGTGTCCAAAATCGGAACTAACGCGCTAACATACTCCTTGTTTCACAGCTGTGCCTCCCTGTCATTGTCACGCACCATCAGATCCTTGTAGCAGATCCTTGATGACAGTGACAGGGCGCAGCTGTGAAACAAGCAGTATGGTAGCGGCGTTAGTTCCGATTTTGGACACAACCAATTCACACGCCATAAGATCCTTGTAGCGCGTATACAGCGCGCTGCATAACACACGGTAATTGGGCCGAATGTGCAGCAGGAGAAATTAAACAGTGGAAACCCTATGGATCCTCGTCACAAAAGAGATATCATTCTGACACATTCTATAGTTGATGTTTTGTTTTGTAATAATATTAGTTGTGTATGAATTCTGACATTTAGCGTAACAAGGTTCTCTAGTCGATGACAGTTTTGATTCCCCGAGCTAACTTTATTAACATTTTGGTACCACAGTACTACATATGTTTGTTTTAACAAACGCCGGATCGTTCAAGTAGGTAGACTAGGAGAACATCGCTCGCTCGTTCATTAAACCAAACTTTCGCTCTTTTAAACTATTAGTTCGCCCCGAACTGTGAACTCGCGATTCCATCTTGACAGATTTGCCTCATGTTCGAACTTGAAAATTTCTTTTGTTTCTTTTACTCGCCTAGCAAATTTCATGACGTTCCGATCAACAATACTAAAGTTATCGTCGGATAAACATTAATACATACAAACTCCGGATTGGTCAATTAGACACGGAGAACTTCGTTTCGCTCACTCGCTCAATGAGTACGTTTAGTCCTAGGGATTGATATTAACACAGTTTTCTGTAAATGATCGAAGATGAGCGGGCAGATAACTTACTAATAAAATCATAGTACCCGTTTGACAACGACGGTGAACGCCGCGTCGTCGTCCTAAGAATGACACTCGCCTTGATAATGCCGAAATTGTATCGGTAAAACAGTTGGCATATAGTCAACAACAATCACACGTGAGTGTTCAAGCTGTATGTAATAATAATTTACAAATAAAATCCATTAATTTTCGAGTACAAGCTCAAAATTTAACTCGAAGGGCAGGGATTCAATCGCTTCATGTTCCTACGTTGCGCTCCTGACATACGGTAATCCTCTACAATCTCTTCAAATCGCTTCGCTCATCACCACACGGGCACGCCAAGAGGTACACAATTTAATTACCGTGTACCCGAGCAGAATCTGCTCCAGCACGTGACGAGTACTGAATACCCCAAATATCCCCAGTGGTAGGCAGGTGCATTTACATTTACAATACGGCTTATATGAATAATACGACGGGACCATCGGTTAAACAAGGCTTGCAACCCAGCATGCTTCGCATTTGTAATTGATGTTGTAGGGCTGAAGAGTAGAGTTGTAGACAATTAAGGCTGGACCTGTGCCTAGAACATGAACAACGCCGGATTTTCGAGGCTTCGGTTGAAGAAATTAGGACTCTCCCTTATGTTTAAAGAAATACGTTTGATTTGTTAGTAAGGGAATGTGCTAATAAAAAAATATTAAGATTTTATCTAAAGAAAATATGCGCTTTTATGTTTTTAAAGTGTTCCTTAGAGGAAAGCAGTTACGGGATCGACCAATATTTTTTTTTCACAGAATAAGTAATATAAATATGAGAGGAATCTACTAAAATCCAAATATTTTTGCCAATAAAATATTTCAGTATAAGCTAAAAACTCTCCATTCTAATGTTTCGCCGCATGGTTATTAGTATTACCCGTCAAAGACAAATATACCAATAATCGCTTGAATTAACATTATATCATTGCAGTACATATAGAAACGCAGAAAGAAAATTAAATCTGGATGATGATACTTTACTTTTGTTTCTGCGTTTCTATACTGCAATGATAAAATGTTAATTTATATCTCCTTGCGATGGATAAATCACCAAGTGTTCAAACATGGAAATTTATTTCTGTCATAGTTTCAATAATCGATTGTATTAAAAACTAATAAAGTCTTTGCCATTGGCTTTTTTTTATTGGACTTGTAGTCACATTTTTTCCTAGCCTACTCTTAACAAAATTATCATAATCTAGCCTAGACTAAGCACGACCGAAATATGAAGATAAACATATCTAGGTATTAGAACGACTGAAACCTACTTTCTTTTTGGACCACTTAGACAACAAAATTGACTATGCTACTTTGAGGGTTGATTTTAGTTTCGTAAAGAAATCGTCAGAAATAATTGGGGACTGGACATTACAAAGATTAATATTTTGTCTAAGTACATTCTTTTTTGGCATAGGTTCTATAAATAATTTAGAGCCATTATCAACGAAAATGAAGAAGCAAAAATAGCACCTTTCAACTCCTCAATTATCACAATTCTCAGCAAAAAAAAATTACAATATGTACAAAACAGTTTTTTTAATAATGTTATTATCGTAGCTTTAATATAATAAGATTTTCATAAATTTACGTTTTGTTTTGAAATTTACATTTAAGTTCACAACTATGGAAAATTTAATTATTTTGAAGCAACGTTATCATCACAAAATGAAATCTTATTTGCACATGGTAAATTATTTGTGTATGTCGTCGACACATCATAGAATTGAGCACATCATGATCTGCCTTTGGGGCCGTAAGGCATTGGAATGGAGACCACGTACAGCAAAGCGCAGCGTAGGCCGCCCTCGTGCCCGCTGGACTGACGATCTGAAGGACATTGCGGGTGGCGGCTGGATGAGGAGGACTGAGGACCGCCAAGAGTGGCGTAATATGGGGGAGGCCTATGTCCAGCAGTGGACGAATACAGGCTGATGGATGGATGATCTGCCTGGGCATATCATATTTCTGTTAAGACTTAAGGGGGTCGCCTAGACTCGGCTCGCCTAATTTATTGACATCACGCTCCTCCTCACATCGCCTCGCTCCGCTCGTCGCACCTATTTTTGACTTTTGGTGAATGATTTTCGATTTCATACTTTACGATATACCTATACATTGTTGTATTATTTAATTGAGATGTTCATTGAGCGTTATAATTATTTATTACAAATTCGTTCCAACTCAAAAGAATATATTCTTAAATTAAGCAAAAGAAAACTTCCGAACGTTCAACTAAAATATTATGCGCGAACATCATGAAAGGTGAATTCTGAAGGGGGGGACAGAAGAGAAATTCTCTCATTTTAAACAGATGCCAAGCCTATGTCGACTACGACATTGGGTAAACGGCATGAAGGATGTTACGGTCAAAGTGGATGTAGACAATTTCTGGTACTGTCTTTTAAAGTTTTCCAGTACGAGTGTCAGGCAATTACCTATGTATTGTACCAGGTTTTTACGTGGTAGAGCTAATGCCGGACTCGACTGTGGAGGTACCACCAACTTAATCACCCAGCATTTTTTCCAGGAGGATCGCCAAGAGTGGCGCAATCTTCGAAAGGCCTATGTCCAGCAGTGTAAGAACCAGGGATGAATGGATGGATGGATGTACCGATAAATAAACTGGTATATTTAAATTAATCAAACGATCAAATTGATTTTCTTTTTTTTGTAATTTTGAAAACGTCGATGATAATTTTGTACGAGCAGGTCCAATTTATTTTCGATATTCACAAGTAAGTTTCTTCAAGAAAGCTGTCCAGTGTGATCAGTACATTGCGTGGTTTTATTGAAATATATAAATTGGTTTTATATACCTGTCTATTTACACCCAGTATACGTAGGGCGGCTGACATGTAATCTCCTTGGTCAGGAATATATACAAAAATAATGCTGGCTGGTATGGATTTATATTCGTTTGTTATTCTATTTTCAAAATGTATTACATTCATTTGTTTATTGCATCACGTTTATTTGTCTCCTACAATTGTTTCGAACATGTCGGTAGAAAAAGTGAAAATGGATAAAATTGAGCCGCGTGCGGTGATTAAGTTTTTGACTAAATAAGGGAATACGCCTTCGGAGATCAGACAGCGTATGTTACGTGTGTTTGGCAGTTCGTGTTCTTCCGAATTTGTTATAAAGTTTTGGTCAAGGCAGTTTAAATTAGGTCGTGAGAGCCTCGAAGTTGATCCTCGTAGCGGAAGACCAGTTTCAGCCGTCACCGATGAAAATGTAGCCAGGGTGAAAAAAATTATATTAGAGGACCGACGCGTGAAGCAGTGGGAGATAGCTAGAGATGTGGGCGTTAGTAAAGAGCGAGTCAATGAACTAATTCATGAGCATTTGAACATGTCCAAGGTTAGTGCACGTTGAGTCCCTAGAATGTTGACTGCATTTGACATGGAGAGGCGTGTCAAATGTTGCGAAGAGTTTTTGGACATGAGTCGAGGGAAAGAGGAAGAAATAATTTCTAGAATTGTAACATGTGATGAGACTTGGATTCGACAATGGGACCCGGAAAGTAAGCAAGAGTCGTTACAGTGGAAATTTAAGGATGAGAAGCCGCCTCGGAAATTCAAGGTCTGTCCATCGGCCGGTAAACTTATGGCTACAATCTTTTGGGACACAGAAGGGATTTTGCTCATAGATTATTTACCGAAGAAAACTACAATGAATGCTGATTATTACTCAAACTTATTATATCAACTAAGAGAGACAATAAAAGAAAAACGGCGAGGTAAACTAAGCAAAGGAATTCTGATTTTGCACGATAACGCACCAGTGCATACCGCACGCACAACAAAGCTAGCAATTAAAGACAATGGCTTCGAAACCATTGACCACCCCCCTTATAGTCCAGATTTAGCCCCCTGTGACTATTTTCTGTTTAGACTTCTCAAGAAAGACCTCAGGGGACGAAGGTTTATGACCGATGACGAAATGAAGGCAGCGGTTTCTGACTATTTTGACGACAAACCGAAAAAAATTTTTTTTAATGGCTTAAATTCAATATTTGAAAAATTTAATAAGTGCATTTTATTAGCAGGGGACTATATAGAAAATAAAAATAAACTATCCAGTTACGTCTTTTCTTTCATAGTTAGGTAGATTACTTTTCAGCCTCCCCTCGTATTAAAGCGAAACAAGACTCAATTCTCACGAAATATCTAGAACTATAGAGCTTATAAACTTCAAGTATGTAGATAGGTTCTACTAAAATGAAGTTTTTTTTTAGTATTTTTTACAACCCAACAATGCTCCGTCAGTCAAAAAATCAGAAATAATATACTTTACAAGACTTGAAATTCAAGAGATTAGAATAAGTTGATACAAGTATGTTGCGTAATAAATGTGCGAAGCCGGGCCAGACAGCTAGTTCCTTCCGATATTCGAAGAACAATATTGAAAAATTCCGTTATAAGCTCAGCAGTTGGGAGTTGTGGGCGGGGACTGGGCGGAGCGAAAACATCCTTCGATTTATTTATTTTTCCTTTTTTAAACTCTTGTTTAGCATTACGAAAGAAATATTTACTAACTTGTACGTTTCGAGCACCCCTAATTAAGCAAAACGGGAACAAGAAGTATAAACATAGTCTTATCGCAAAAAAAAAATAAGCAAAAGAAAAATACACGAAATGTTTTCTTTAGAAAATTGGTACTTAATTTCGTTTTAAGACAAAACAATCTACAAATAATGTTTTAGGAATAATTACTATTAAAATAGCTACCTACTTACTCGTATTGTTGTTCTTCTTTTTTGGGGTGTAGAAAAGTATTTTCAAATAAACAGTAGGACCCATCGGAAAAAACCTTTCATTCTTATTTTGCTTTTTAAAATCTCCCTGAAATCTCTCTACCAGAAATCGAGTGCTTGCATCAGGATTAACAGGGCATTCACTGATTGCTTTAACATCTCTAGAGGAGTTAGACAAGGTTGTGTAGCGTCACCGTGGCTATTCAATATATTTATGGACAGTTGTTTAGATGATTTAAAAGAGTTACTTATCAAATGCTTCTTATACGCCGATGATCAAGTTCTCCTTGCTTCATCGACGGATGAGCTGCAAGATATGGTAACAATTATGGATTGAAAATTAATATAGGAAAATGTAATGAACTGAATGCAAGGTTAATAAGATTGCTAATAGTACCCGAAATAGAAGAGCTTGTATGACTAGATTAATGGATGTAGAAGTGGCAAAAAGGTGTGTCAGGATCGGATCGTAGCAGATGGAAATCTGTAGTCTCTACCTACCCCTCTAGGATAGAGGCGTGAGTATAGATATGTATATTTGCTCTTTAGGGTTAAAGCAAAGACGTCCTGAAAGAGAGACCTGAAAAATGGTGAATGGTCTTCGATAATGAATAATAAAAAAGATGATGATATGGTAAGTTTATTGATATGTACCTCTATGTGTGTGAATAGAAGAGAAAATGCGTGTTTAATTAATGATATATTATGTCATACCCGTTTCTCAAAAGATAGATAGGCGTGATTATACGTACGCACACATATACATATAATAAAAATGTAGAAAATGTGTTTGGCGTTTGAGACTCTTACGTTACTTCTTGGAAATTGGGTCATTAAAATTGGAATAGAGTACCTTTAAAGGCACGTCGAATTTCCACGTAAATTCCTCAACTATATGCTACTCGAGCCTCCTCATTATGAAACAAAACATTAACGATGAAACAATTCCCGATTTATGTACCCTCTCGTGTGTCTACTGAACACAGTTCTTAAAATCCATAGAGTAGACTACTAGTCCGACCGTCGACCCGTCGTCGTGTCACGCCATGCTTTAGTTGTAATTCCTTACATAGTCATTCGCCAGCTCAAATTCAATTCAAATAGTTTATTTTGCAAAGCAGGTATAGATATATACACTTTTTACACGTCAAACTTAATCTAATAAAAAAATATATATAAGGTCTTTCAATTTAAATGGAAAGTAATTTAGGAGGTTGTTCAGTATCGTTAATACATCACATTCCACTGCAAAGTACTTTTTTTTGCGCGAACTTTTTCTTCACTTGTCCATACAAACTGAGTTTGTACTGAGAAGTGAAGAAAAAGTTCGCGCAAAAAAAGTACTTTGCAGTGGAATGTTATGTATTAACGATACTGAACAACCTCCTAAATTACTTTCCATTTAGATTAAAAGACCTTATATATGTAATAAAATAATAAATATACATGAACTGAATTAAAGGTTTATTTAATTTATGTAGCAATATATTTACGATTAAAATGATAGGTAAATATATATTATACAAGGTAAAATCCAATCAGCCGCCCGAACCCATACCTGAGACCCGGCCAGGGACCAGGAACAAGGTTCAATGATCACCAACCGAGCCCCCAGCACGAATCCAGGCGGCCGACCAAATCCCATCCTATATACTACATACTAATAGGTTACATATATAAATACATGCCTACATATATAAATACATGTTCACGCCGCGCTGTGATCGCGGTCTGCTTCTACCCCGCTGCAGCCCAGCTTTATATGTGCCGAAGCAGTTAAAACCACACTAGGCGGAACTGAGATGTAACGGAGCGATGTAGATTGCTTTTTATGCTATGTCCTTGTTAAATCGAAGAGAAAAGGCAATAGCAAAAACAATCGTTCAGTTCCCAAGAAACGGATAAATCCTTAGCAAAACTAGTAATAGTTTGTTTTGAAGGAAGATCAGATACGTCGCAGTAGTACAATTAAGGGCCTTACTATTGCCAAATGGGTACTTTCTAAAGCCTACTCCTCGTTTATGGCCAAACCAAAAATAATGAAAAAATGTATTATGAATAATCAACTCTTAGACAATATATGAACAATTTTCTTTTTCATACCACCAAAACTTCTACATGAATTTTTTTTTTTACTGAATGGTGTTTTTTGACCTCAAATTCCCTACTGCTCCTGAGTGGCTTGGCCGATTGAATTAATTTATGCTTTGATAAATAGATAAACTTTATAGCTATAAACATAACATAAGATTATTCAATCGAGTAATCATGTCCAAGTGAAAAGTATAATTTTCTCCTATTTCGCCCTGTCAAGGACGCAGCGAGCGTCGTAACAGCCACTATGCATTGCGCGCTGATATGAACGTTATTTCAATGTCGTTTCCGTTGATATTTGTAGTGACAAATATCGAGCTGCTAATTTGGCGATGGTAATCGCCTTAAGACGGCACGCTGGAGGCACAGTCGGTATCGAATAAAGGGGATGTTGTTATCTGTAGCAGAACGATCTGAGACGTAATCCCTTTAATTAGCGCGAGCAGACGGAACGAGCGTCGCATTTTATTAGATTCAAACAGTTTTAAATGCATTATAAGAACTGGCTTTGGTTAGGCTGATCTGGGTGACCGCATAAGACAAAACCTGAGACCAATGTGTGATATAATAAAAAAAAAATACCCCGTTTCACTGTTTCTTAAGGTTAATGTTGTTAACAAAATTTATACTTGCGATTGTGGGCACTTGGTGAAACTTGAAACGCATCTTGAGTTTTTTTTTATTTTTTATTGATTTAATTAACATATTTTGTACATATTTTATCTTATAAAAAAAATCACGTAAACCCTTAGGGGGTTTAAATGTGATTTCTGTTCGTTAAAAGCACTTGCACAGTAGTTCCACTTTATTTATGGATTTTCCCAACCGGTTTCGGATTTAACACCATTTTCAAAGGAAGATGTTAATTAAAATACATTTCATTGACTCCGGGCACTGAGTAACGTAAACGATGATAATGTTGACATTAACATTAACATGTATTTTAATTAACATCTTCCCTTGAAAATGGTGTAAAATCCAAAACCGGTTGGGAGAAAACATAAATAAAGTGAAACTACAGTACAAGTGCTTTTAACTCAAGAGAATGTTGTTAAACCGTAATATATATCGTCCCAACATACAGGTATCCCAGAAAAAACTGAATAGAACGATAAAGGAAAAAACACCTTCACACAATATCTCAAACATTTTCAAAGAAAATAAATTTGATAGACGAGTGTTTGAATATTATTTGACGACAAATGAAAAAAATCCCCGAAGCGGCTGTCATTGCTCATCCTAGTGACAAACGAATATTCAAAAAATTTCAAGGCTTACGTTTACGATGTGTCATAGCAGTATAGATCCCGGCAGTAAATAATGCACATCGTATCGTAGCGTCATTTCTGTCGCCGGAAGCACTAACAGTCCGGTGACAGAGCGCTGCATCGGCTGATGTGAATCATTTACTGCTACTGTAAGTAAATGACACTTATGCATCCCCTGCTACCGTAGCGAAACTATAAAGCGGAAAAGCTATGGAGACACCTGCTACGCCTCATAGGAAAAATGGGACGCAAACTTGCTGACGCTAGAACATCAACAACACCAGATTTTCAAGGATTCATTGGAAGAAACTAGGTCTCTCCTCATAATGAAGAAAATATATTTGATTTGTCAATATTTTATCTAGGGATTCCAACTATAAACAATGTATTAAGATTTATACTTTTGTAAAAAAAAATGTTTTCCACCTTCTTTGTTTTGGTTTTCAAACGTTCGTTTCAAAAACGCGGTTAAGAGATCAACTTGTTTTTTTTTTTTTATAAAATAGGCAATAGAAATATGAAGGGATGTTACCTAAATCCAATATTTTTTTCCCTACAAAATATTTCAGTGTTAGCTAAACACACCAATTTTGTTGTTTCGCTGCGTGATCACTAGTATTACGCGTCCAAGAAAAAGAGGCCAAAGAGCCAACATATAATCGCCTCTATGAAAAGCAAATAAGGTCTTTGCCATTAGACTTATTGTGCTGGACGGGTAGTAAAAAAAAGTTGCTAGGGTATGCTATCCTCTTAATCGCAATAACGCGCTACGCCGTAGCACATTACAAACGCATCCATAGCATTTTATAAATGATTACTGTTAAAAACTAATAAACGTTCCAGCTCAACATTCCTTGAGAAGCAATAACAACAAAAAACAAGCGACAGAATCCAGTCACAGACAGAGCGTCGCATCCAGCTATAGTCGACTACAGCTTGTCGTGAATGCCTAATTACGAACGCTGAGTAAATAACTTTTCTATTTGCCGAGAGGTGTTGCCATGTTAAGGTTTGTCTGGAGAAATATAACTTTTTTTTTACAAAAAGGAACAAATAACTTTGTATTTCAACAAAGCTCTTTTGACGCGTGGATTGGTCGTGGTTAAAAGTGGAACTAACGCTGCTATCACTGTAACCCACGCGCCAAAAGATCCTTGTAGCACTGCAGTAGTATATCCCCACAGAAATCTTCCTTCTTTGTCCTCTTTTAGATTTAACCTGAAAAATTATTACCTTTCATCTCTCTGACAAGACTGACTATGCTACTTTATTTGTATGTATGTATTTATGTATTTGTGTATGTATTAGTATGTAGTGTATTAAATTAAAATATTAGGCTTGATGAAGATTATTTTTCTTTTTGCACAAATATGATAACTTCACTTGTAATTTTTTTCTTTCTCCACACCATCGGTTGACTGGAAGAAATTTATTTAAGGAATAAGTCCGCCCTTGCCTTTTGTTATTCTGTATTCTGTGTTTTATTTTAATTTTTCTGTGCAATAAAGTGTTTATTCATTCATTCATTCATTCCCAACCCAATCACTTCAATAGATTTAACAAAACTGTTTGGGCAGCCCTCAAAGGGCACTATCAGGCTTTTGCAATGTAATACTTGGAATAGATTTAAGACTTTAATTGAACACTAAATTAAGAAGAAGCCTCGGACTAACATAAAAGAACTTCAAACGAATGGCTGAAATTCATGTTGGTTTAGATGTAGAAGTAAAAGGCGAACGACAGAGCATTCAGAGAGAATTAAAAAAAATAACTATGATGCTGTCAAACCATATTAATTCTAGCTATTGCTAAAACTAGAGTACATATTAAGAATAATAAAACTGGTAATTTTAATTTATTTATTATAAGCCTCCTGTAAACAAATTTCCTTAAAAAATATCAAAATTAAATAGGTACAAAATATTAAATTCATAAACTTCAACAATACACACAACCTAATTATTAATTATTTATATTAATTGTATTATTTTATACAAAGTAAGCATGCTATTTATTTATTATAAGTATGAATTATTATTATTATAATTTATCATACAATCATGCATGCATTTTATTAATCAATTTTTGTAGGTCATTCCATTGCTAGACAAAAGCCTACGTTTTAATTTTTTTTTTTAGTTGTTTGTGTATCGGATCCAGCACTTGCCAGCTCCGGTGAAGTCCACCAGCTCGTCACGCCAGCGCGCGTGGCCGGCCGGCAATAACACTTCCATAATATATAATATAAGTTAAGGTAATCCCACTGTTATTTGTGTGCACTATTAATACATGAAGGGGTTTGGAAAAGACCTC
Source organism: Ypsolopha sequella (assembly GCA_934047225.1). Lineage (NCBI taxonomy): Eukaryota > Metazoa > Arthropoda > Insecta > Lepidoptera > Ypsolophidae > Ypsolopha > Ypsolopha sequella. The sequence goes on along the minus strand of OW204002.1, from coordinate 15,567,177 downwards.
AACACGTTTTTGCCTGGGAACCTCAGTTCTGGGCCACCAATCCAAATCCGTATTCGGCTTGAATCTGGCAAAAGAACCCGTAATTTCCAGGAGAAATTAAATATATAAACTCTAGCAACCCGGTCCCCGGGTCGCGTTCGGTAAAACATTAATCATGATTGAACTAAGTGGCTTAATACCGAGTCGGATAATGGCGGGCAATGATCACAGGCGGGGGCCGGCGCCATCGTGGCGCTCGCTGGGCGACGACTCACATGCTCACACATCAAACACTCGCATCTACATATATACTCGTAGGTACATGTCAATACAACACCGGCTTCTATTTCAAACATGATAAAACATGTGATAGCTTGAAACACGATATTGATATTTGGGTTTATATACTCGTATTGGGAAGTTATTTGGATGTCCCATGCGTTAATAGCACGTACATTTTTATAGTATAGTGAAGCTCAAATGTTTTATGTATCCATGACTATGTCCGCTGAAAAATATACGAGTGCAGGGGTTCTAGCATAGCAGACCGTATCGAGCTTTAGGTAGATCAATAGAGTGAGATAGAGCACTGTATCATGCGCTATCGAGCTCGATATGGTTTGCTATGTTAGACTAGCAGGTAGAGATATATACCAAATGTGATCCCACGAAAATAAGGATAAAGTCAAATTTTCATGTATTTTTAATGTTTTTACAGTTCGTCGTCTTACATCAGCCAAAAATAAATTACAGCGCAACTAGAGATTGTCGACTGTCGTATCATTTATTTCGGTTTAATTGGTACAGTACAAGACTAGTTGTAGCGGTATTTCTCTTCACACACCACATCCGTGAGCCGCCCGCCCGCCGCCGTCTTTAAGCACAGAAATGAAGCCGCAATGGCTTCCGAATGGAAAACATAAACATCGGCTAGTCTCAGCCCGGGGCTCAGCGATGTTATTGTTTGCACACAGAAACTAAACCGAGCGCAATGAAACCCTACCCCGATCCGGCGCTCCGGGGAAACTTAAAGAAACCCGCAAAACCAACCGCGATGCAGTTTTGTCTTGAGCTAAATAATGCATATTCCTAAAATACCGCACCAGATGCTTGGTAAAATTTTAACTGTCTACTTAAATAGTAGTTTATGAAACTAGCACATAAGGAGGTTATTAAAACACTCATGCATACTATTAAAAAACTCGCCTACCACTCGTGTTTCAATACCTAGTTATGCGTAGTTTCATACACTAATTTGTCTACAATCATACAATTGTTTACCTACCTATTCTCCAATCCATAAGATCTTGGTAACAATAATTGTCATAAGTTTTTCTCGATTTTGCTGCTTCGTTTTGATTGTCATTTCGTCATTTTTGTTGCTCAGTAATATGCTGCTAGATATTTTTGGCCAGAATAGTCCACCGCGCATGTGACACAAGGGTGCTGTCACGAATTCTCCCATGATTAAAATTATTCGTAGTCCACAGCGCATGGGTTTGGTCATAAATATACATGCGTACAAACCATTCCCTATTAAAACCTGAGATATATATATATGAGCGCCGATGGTGAAACAGTCGGTGGTGTCGCGTCGCGGCGGCGTGACCTTGGAAAAACCACCTTATTAGGGAATCAATGAATTACTATAATTTTCTTATGTTGACACGTTCATATCAAAGTGTAATATGACGCCATAAACCTTATTCAAACTCTTGCTATTCTTTGAGATCCATCTAATAAAAAAAATATACAAAAATAAAATTAAATAAATTTATATTGCCTTTATCGATTTTATTTTATTATTCTTTGGTATAAATGATAAAAATCTAAGATATATTTCGGGCCCCATTGGGCCCGGCATCAGTTGAAATAATAATGACGACAGGATGGCAGATAATATTTACAAGATGACAATGAGAATAAAAAATAAATAAAAAATATATCTTGGATTTTTATTATTCAATATATTATAATATGTTTCTCATTTATATATCAAAGAATTTATATATCAAACAAGAATTAACAAATATTGTCTGAGATTCAGTGAACTAAATTAAAAGTAAAAATTCTCAACATTTCGTAGGAACAAGCCTGCCAATCCCGTTAATAATTAAAAAAGTAAATCGCGCAGACATGCGTATGATCAGCACTTTTGATCAGACTTTTCGTGTAATATAGCAGAAAAAGTTATTTAAAAGTATTATTTTGTTAAGAAAAATGTTCTATTACATAATTTTTTTTCTGTATAAGAGGCCACTGTAAAAAAAAATTGTCATTATGTACTAATTTTGAGTTCATAATCAGGATTTTACGATAAGAGTGTAGATAAAATTGTTTTTGGTATTTTTTTTAGATTTTCCTACTTGATATTTTTATATTTTCTTGTTTTCACAGATTTTAGCGGTTTTATTTTTTATTCATTTAAGTAAGATACGAAATCAGCACACCAGTTTTACTTACTCAATTATAGCTCATAAACGAGTCAATTAATTCGACATGAAAATGCTTTTCCGGTCGGGACCATCAATGATAATGAACGGATGCATATTGCATATACTCGCATAGATATGTTGTTATAATATATATTAACGACAGAGACAGGAGAGGCTAAGCACAAAGTGCAGTAGGGGCACAAAAGTGGGCACTCCCGACGACGCCAGGGGGCGCCTCAGGACCAAACCGTAGAGAGCTTTTCCTTGTCGTCAGCATAACACTAAAACGATAATCTCTATATTCTCGATACCGCGATCGACTTCCGATCCTTAAACGGTAACAATTGTCGTATGTCGAGGGTAATGGAACCGGCGCTCGTTCAGCTTCAGAACCTCATGCATATTGAGCACGAAACGAGTTTCGAGATGGGGAACGATAGAGGCCCTTACCAACACGCTTTTATGTCCAAAATCACCAGGCAATCTATTGAAAGTAACAGTTTTATTGAATAAGGAAATTGGGACATTAAACTGATTCCATACAAGAATTTACAAGGCAAATTGAGACGGTGTCGTACAAAGGAGCCGCACGTTTAAAAGTCAAGCAAAAGCGGGCACTTTGAGGGGCATCTTTCCAATTGGCCTTTTGATAGGCTTCGCTTTTCATACCACCAGCGGGCGGGCGGCGAGACCACGACAACTTCCAAACATTTCGCAAGTATTTTCGACATTGCTCCCTTTAAAGTTCTAAGGATACATTTCCACGTGAAATTTTTCTTAAACATGCTCGGCAATGGTCACTTTTCTTTTGAAAAACGAACACGTGAAGAGCCTCTTTTTTGCCCTAGAGAATAATAAATGTATGAAAATCTATTTTTGCCCTAGGGGAAAAAGGATATGAAAATTCATTTTTACTAGCCACGAGATACTTTAAAAATTTCGAAAAGACCCAGGGAAAAATGCCATCCAGCGAAGACGATCGTATTTCAACACCGTTTTTTTTTTACATTTTATCCCTTTTTGGGGCAGACAAATGTATCCAGGACCATGATAGCCTTTTCTGTGGTTTTTAATATTTTTCTTAATGTTTTTATAATTTTAGGCAACAGCCTCGTCTGGTGCGATGATTTCTTATTCAAATTTTTCATATTTTATTAATTCATGAATTCAATAAAAAAAAATTATAAGTAAAGTATACATTTTTCATGCCATCTTAAAATGAGCAAAGAGCAATAGCCCATGCAGCCAAAGTTCAACACAGTGCGTGTGTTAAGTTTTTTCTTTCTTTTTAAAATGGTTAAACACGGAAAATTTAAAAAGTTTTGAAGAGGCGGCAAAGTTAAACTATCTTAATTGTTTTATAAATACTTTATTAAAATGAGTTCGAGTGAAGAAAGTAGCGTCAGTGGAAGTGTGGAAGCAAATAATTTGAAAGACGAAACCAATTTAGTCATCGAAAACATACTTCAAAGGAAAATTATAACACAGTTTTTTTGTTATTTCCATTAAGTTTTTGTGAAAAGCTCTATATATTAGGTACTAGCTTTTGTCCGCGGCTTAGCCCGCGCCTATTTAGTTTGTATTTTCCTGGATAAAAAGTAGCCTATGTCACTCTCCGGCCAATAAACTCTATCTATGCAAAAACCTGACTCATATTATAGCAGGCTCGGCAAGCAAATTCATCTCGTCAGGCAATACCCTACTTTCCGATCCTCTGAAATAATGTACTATTTTCCAAAATAAGTACAACATAGACAGAGCTGAAGATTATCCAAATATAAACTTTTAATTAGCGTTGTCCATAACTTTTAGATGACATTGTTATATACGAGTAGAAAAAAAGCTTATATTTAAATATAAAGATTCACACTAGTTGCTTTCGCCTGTGGTTTTCCTAATAAAGTTGTTGTTAATTTTGACAAACAACTGGTTTTAATAAGGTTTTCGTTTTTCATGATTTTTCATGTATTCACGAGTGATATTTCTATGTGAATAAAGGGAGCTGAGCAGCAATAATAGTGAACCAAGGCGGAGAGTAACTTTTCTCGTATCTAGAACAGGCAGACCCGCGGACAAAACAACAGTCAGAAAGGAAAACAAGATAACGTTGATTAAAAATCACTTTCACGACGCTCATAATTTGCTTTTCGTTCAGTTAACAACAGAGACAAATATACGAAACATTTTGAAAAAAATTATAATATTATTTAAGTACTGGTTAAATGTGTGGTGAGGATTGGGTGGTTAAAACTAGCAGATCATGATTGGTCACCTGGAATTTGTGGCTTTAGTGCAAAAACATTGCAGTAAACTATGTACGTCAATAGAGCTATGCTCTGGAGCTTACAGTGCCGCTATGTGCACACTATTTAAGCTAATAATGAAAAAATTATAGAGTAAAAGTAACAAAATATTATACAATGACAGTTTTATAGACAAACCTGAGAATAACCAACATAGGTCAGAATCTGCTTCAACCTCTTCAGATTCTCTTCAGTAAAACATCGTCACTGATATCCAATTATCGTTCGTGCAAGTATATTTATTTATTAGTGCGGGATAGCACAGCGCGTCGTCTATAGGGTTGCCAACTTTTTTTAGAAGTAATAACGTATATCTATAAAAATCTATAAATAAAAAGTACGGTCCTTTAAAAAAAAGTATCGTTTATTCAAGGGGGTTCAGAGATATTTAAAAAAATATATCAAGGCAGCGGACGGTAGGTAGGAATTAGGAAGGCTAGGTTCCATACTAACATCCTGAAATCCTTTTATGAAACTGTATTTTTTGTGCTCTTTGCACAAACACAAACTTACAACATACATAGTCATACATTTTCCCTCGGATTTCTTTACGGCTGTATTTTCGCTGGCTGGTGTTGTCAGTTTACGTCTAATTTTACGTAAAGATTGAAATAAAGCATTTTCACGTACTTTAGTGGTATTCAAAAGTATAAAGTACAGAGACCCAAAATAACGTAAGATACTTTATTTTAATGTACGGTTGACAACCCTAGTCGTGTAACGCATCAGCGCGGCGTCTCAGATTGCTCGCGCAGACGTAATTGGCATCACATCGACACTTGGAGCGTCCTGTGCTTACTAGAAATAGCGATACCTTGTAGAAATTGTACGAGTTTATTATTTATTGAATTACTAAATGCTTAGTTGTTACGCGTGTTACCTTCTTCACACATATTTTATACATTAAATAAATTAATAATAAAGAAAACTTATTTGTTTTTATTCAGTTTACATTATACAACGTGTAACAGAAAGGTGTAACCATATTTGAAGAGCTTGTACAGTCAATGGTATAGAACAACTTTTACTATGGAGCCAACACTGTATCTCGAAAAATAATATTACTTTTTCATAGAAAAATGCAATGCCGCTCGGCTGAAATGTATGGAAGGGCAGATTTTTTTTGGAGATTTCAGGGTTGACTCCATAGTAAAAGTTGTTCTATACCATTGACTGAATAAGCTCTTCAAATATGGTTACACCTTTCTGTTACACGTTGTATATTCCTATAAAAACACTATTACAATTAGTTCCATATATATTTCGACTTCTTGTCGGCATCATTGGAACTTGATAAAATTTATATAATATTCTAAAATGTCATAAAATGGCAGAATGAAGTGGATGATTGACAGATAAAAGAGGAAAAAAAATGAAGTAGGTTGGTTTCGAAATTGAAGTGTGGAGATGGGCAGATGATTATTTATCTCTGTCTGTTGAAACCCGGACCGTAATGGGCACCAAGCGACCAATATAGGACTCCTTCCATGTTTTATATTTATATAAAATATTTTATAATATTTTATAATAATATTTTATATATAAAATATAGGCAATAGGTTGCTACGAAATACACTGAAGAGCAGTAAAACAGACTCAACCGTTTTTGATGAAAAAAACGAGATAATACGATACAAATAATAAATACGTTGCTGCAAGTTCACAAATTAATACGATTAGTTACTAGAAATCGGTCAAAAACTATATTTACATGCTTCGTAATGGCGCCTAAAACCAGTGAAGTCTAGAACATGAAAAAAGCATGGATGTGAGTTTTTTAAACAACCCTCTCAGTAGTTGAGGGGCAAATAGCATGCTTTGAGATTTTTGTAAAATGAATGTGCGATTGTTTGGTTGACGTCATCTTTTTTTGCATGAATTTTTGCATTTTATTTTTCTGAAATCGCGGGTTGAAAAGGCTTCATGAGCGAATTGTAAAAATGTACTACATCATGGCATTTCAAAAACTCGTTTTCTAAAAAACAAACAAACATTTTCAAGACGTGCAAGGTTGGGCTCCTCCAGGTAGTTAATGGCTATAGGAATCATGTCCAATAATATAATAATGTCTTAGGACCACGTAAGCAAAAGCAATAAAATATTATATATAAAATAAGCAAATGGATTTAAGAAGGACATAAGAAAGTGTAGTGAAAGTGTAATTGTCTTAAATCAGGCAAGTGCAACTTCTTCTCGCAAATCGTTGGATCCGCCTCTGTCACAGAAAGTTCCAATTATAATTATCTAGGACTGCAAAGGGGTTGTCCGGAACGTTCCACGATGGTACATTTGGCAAATTTTCTCATTCGACTGAGTAACAACGGTTCCTCTTAATTTGCGAGGACTGTTCGAGAATAAATATAAAAATATCGAACGCGCTGCTTCGCTCGACTTCATATCTGCAGATTCTTCAGATTTCATTGAACAGCATGCAGGTAATAAATCGAAGCGGTACTCTTTGTGGATTATTACTGAACTAGCATTCGCTTGTGGTTTCACTTGCATAGTTTAAGGTTGTCTGTCAGGCGTTGCCTTACCTTTTTTTCCACATTAACCCTTCTAATTAATTCCACAAGGAGCGATGGTGCTTCAATTGTTATCGAAAATCAGTTACGAAACTATACCTAATTTATATGTTAAGAGGATATGTCACGCTTGCAAAAGTCACCGTCACTCTATGCGAAAAAACACGCAGTGTGAGAGGGACGGATTCCAGAAAAAATTGTAAAATGTAGCTTTTAAATTAAAGTGTACTAAAATAGCTATTAACATTTCTAACTACCATAATTTAGATATTGTTAAAATCCATAATAAAGTATAATTTAGGTCTGTATGTCATTCATATTTGTCAAACTATGAAAAACCGTCTATGGGCCTTTTTATTTTTTATGTTATATTCCACATAAATATAAATACTTAATTAAATGGTTTTAAGCGCTATATTTCGACCCCTCAGTGGGGTTGTCATCAGGCGAAAACAAAAATATTAAATGACATATATAGGTATTTGAAGTTAGAAAACCGCTTACATATGTTGATATAAAAATATAAAAAAGTATATTTTAAATCATGAACCAGACTTTTTAAGGGAGAATTTAGTCAGCCGTCAAGCGATGAGAAAAAGTGTCGTCGGAGACCTAATTTCAATCATTATTTGTATCGAGCGAAATTTAAACAAATGCGTTTCTGTAACTAGCAAAAACTAGCAAGATTCCAAAATTAATATCCTAATTTAACATACTAGTGGCTTCTTCTGATAAACAGGTAAACAACTTCGTGTGTGTGTCGTGTCGATTTTTGCGAAATACTCGCAGCGTTGCTCGCGTGGACCCCATTTCTCTCATCTTGTGAGAATTTCCTAAAATCTCTTCTTAACTGATTAATACGTCATAAAAGGTACCTACGGTCCAAATTTCTTTCTAGGTCCAGTCATTAAGTCTAGACATTGACAGATCAGTCAGTCAGTCAAGGTATTCTTTTACATATATATTTTTGTAAGGAATTTATTTATTTCCAAGTATATTTCGATGAGCGTCAGCAATACTGGAAAGAATTAGTTCACGCTCTGCTGCATCCGGTTACATTGCGATCTGTACACAGGGCAGTTATTCACGACAGTTCGAGAATATGGCGATGTTACGTCATATCGAAATATTGTCTTCGATAATAATGAACCAATGGTACAAAACTGCCGCTGTCTGTAATGACTGCGTTGTTGTCAGCGCTGATGATGGCCGCAACTCCAGGCCTACACAGCGCGGTCAGCATTGAAGCCCTTGATGGACAAGGTGAAATAAAGGCAGAGTCCGAAGATCGAGGCCTTTATAGCGCGGACAGCAAGGGCTGCAATGATGACCAAGCTCGAAGGCCGAGACCATAGCTAAGCTAAGCTCGAGGCCAGCAACACAGTCATTGCGGACCAAGACTTATATTGCACTATGCTTTGCTCAAAAAAGCTTGTAATTTGCACCTGATTATTTTTGAAACAGAGGCGAAAGAGATGTGTCTGGATCGTAGCAGATGGATCTGTAGTCTCTCCTTACCCCTCTGGGAGACAGGCGTGAGTGCATGTATATATGTATGTATTTTTGAAACAAAATTCGACAGTAATGGATTTTCAGAGGAAATTGCTGGTAGCTAAAATTCACTAGCAATAAAATTCCATACAACTTTGCTGGCGCCTATTCAAGTAGCTCGGAAAGGTCGATTTTGCTCAAAAAAGGTTGTCAAAATAATGACTACATTACAAGCATTTTTGAATAAAAGCATAATAATACATTTTAATTATATGGAACGATTCAAGTGAGATTTCTTTTCACCTTTTTTGAAACAAAAACTTTGGTTAAAGACAATACAAAAGTAGTAAATATATTGATGAAAAGCCCTCATAACCGGTAAGGTGGAGGGCCCTGGAACAAAAGATGTAGAAAATCTTTGGCTTCACATACACTGTCACGGTGAGCTTTCTATTGTCGAACACGTTCGTTTCTACAAATAATTCGTATACTGTAAATGCAGTTTTTTTTTCGATGGGATCTAGGAAGAAGGGCGCTCGCCCAAAAGCCACCAGTTTACTCTTCTTTTAAAGAAATTATACCTATCCGGAAATACGGACGCTGGCAGAGAGTTTCACATCTCAGGTGTACGGGTGATGAACGATGATTTAAAACTGTCAAGCTAATACGAGTATAAACTCCGACAACACGCAACTACGACACCATCTGTGACTAGCTAACCTACTTGGTTGGTCTGAACGGTACAACATGTTACCTATCGATCCAAATTAACTTGAATAGCCCGTCATACAGATATTACTTCACCTCTCACAACTAATATTTAATATTTCGCAAACCGGGGAATCTTATCTCTCTAGATTTTCTAGTTTGAAGTCATCGTCTGGGGTAATAATGTACAAAATACAAATGAAAAGTTTCAGCAAATGTAACAGCAGATGGGCCTAGTATAGTTATATTAGTTCATCTAAGTTAATTTTACAAGTCAAAAACAACAGGTCCTCTAAAAGGCCGCATTGGATGAATCATGTTATGATTCTATTGTAATGCCATCTCTTTTGCACGCATGAAGAAACTCTGACTTTATCCTACTTTCAAATTATTTCATGATTCACCCAAGTTGGCCTTTTTTAGGCCTCCTAATAACTTTCCAAACGGAAACCTCGGCGGCAAAGTTGAAAAAAAAAAGCATAAAATCAGGAATAGTACATATTTGTGTCCTAAAAGCACGTACAAGTATAAATATTTGTGTCCTAAAAGCACGTACAAGTATAAATATCTGTGTCCTAAAAGCACGTACAAGTATAAATATTTGTGCCCTAAAAGCACGTACAAGTATAAATATTTGTGCCCTAAAAGCACGTACAAGTATAAATATCTGTGTCCTAAAAGCACGTACAAGTATAAATATCTGTGTCCTAAAAGCACGTACAAGTATAAATATTTGTGTCCTAAAAGCACGTACAAGTATAAATATCTGTGTCCTAAAAGCACGTACAAGTATAAATATCTGTGTCCTAAAAGCACGTACAAGTATAAATATCTGTGTCCTAAAAGCACGTACAAGTATAAATATCTGTGTCCTAAAAGCACGTACAAGTATAGATATTTATGTCCTAAAGGCACGTACAAGTACACATATTTGTGCCTTAACTACGGCTAATAGGCACCCAATCTCTTTGGAACGGAATAAACGCCTATGAGAAGTAGGCATAGGAGCGCTTGACTAGTCGAAATACTTGTACTACTAACACAATGATAAAGACTCATGAGTCACGACTTAATTACGTGTATTATATAATATTTAAAACTTTTCATAAAAGGTTTTTCAGTAGAAATACAACTTTTCATCCAAGGTTCTTCAGTAGAAATACATCAAAAGCAAGCATCGCGCAAGAACAAGAAACCGTAGGACTTTATTAAAATAAAAGCATTCAAGAAAAAGACGTCTACAAAACCGTAATAGCATAAAAATCTTCGTAACCCAACAACAAACAACATCCGAAAACGAAACCAAACAAAACTCGCTTCGGGCTCGGTCGAGGGGGTGCGGGACGACGTGCGGGGCGTTGTTGCCACGGAGGGGGAGGGGCTCACGATGCTGATTGAAAACAAATAATGAAATCATAGGGAACGGAACAGCGTCCGCAGCAAATACTGTGAAAAATTGCACTCGGAATGAAATCACTATGGAAATAGCTGAAGCGTTGCCGTAACTGAATCTGGGAGAGACTTCAGTTAAGATTCACAAACGAGAACCATGTCACAGTGCAATGTTTTATTTTGATCAAACTTAAATACAGTGCTCCCAAAGTAATGATGCGCATACAGATCTATAGCCGAGCGACCGGACGTACCACGTGACCTTATTGCTTGTATAGAAAGTGTAAGGAAATACGAACTTTGCCGAACAGTGGCGGAGATTTGTATGCGCATTATTACTTTGGGAGTACTGTACCTACTGTTCCGGACAGTTCCGAACTTCGCTACTCCACGGTGCTGCACTGTACCAGAAACCGAAATTCAATCAGTCGAAACACCTAACAGGTTTTTATTTTGGCTAAATAAAACACTACTGTTTCACAAATTTCATTATACCTAGGTAACGGCATTCTCAAGGGTTTGGTAGATAGTTTTCGTTTTTTTTTTTTCTCAAAAGTTAGTTCGGTATTTGCCATTCAAAAACTTTAAGGATGGTCGGCATGACGCGACCAACTCAGTTGTGGGTGTGACCAAATGTCATGCTGTTTCATTTCTCTATAAGGTGCACGCCCCATGAAACTTGCGAGGACAATACAATCGTGCCGATTACGTCGCCGGCGCAAAATTCTTGTTTCAGGAGAAAACACATTTTGGTAAGATTGTGGACGTTTTCAAACATTATTTTTGTTTTTTTTTTAATCTAGATAACATTTTCGATGTTTGACCCGTTTTTTGATTGTATCTAAAACAATAAAAAACTTTTGTGAAGAAACCGTTAAATTTACGTATTTTAATGGCTTTTTGTTAAGATATTACTCAAATTTTACGGTTTTTAGTTCGACTTGAACATAGATCTTGATAATGTTAATGGACTTAGCCTAAAATATTATAGTAAATAACATTCCATAAACACCCCATAATGCGTTTGTATGGAGGTTTGCGCGTAACGGCTCCTCGCTCAGCTGCCATATAAATGCTTTAGGTGTTTGTGACGTCCTGATGGTTTTGATCTCAATGAAACTTTGCACACATCTTTATATATGTGTATATATCTTTATATACATCTTTATGACCCAGCTCCATATGGCGAGATATTTAAAAGGCACCGAATTTGTGAAATGGTTTCAGTTAAAAGCTGCTTGCCATGAAACGGTAACTGTTTATGTACAGAAAATTGTATAAACTTAGTCTTCTTTACATGGACGATGTTTGTGATTCTCTCTTTTGTATTTCCTGTATAGTGGATAAAAAAATAACTTTATAAACTTTGCGTATAAACGAGGAAATATTCAAGATATCCTGACAGCTATTATGATTGTGTTTCATCAAATTTTGCTTTTTGGACTGGCAAGTTAAATAAAACTTAAAAAAATATATACAAGGTGACTTTTCGATCATCGTCCAAATTCATACTGGAGGCTTGGTAAGTGATCAGTATCTTGGATCAATAACAATTTTCGTGAAATTTGTAAAATGAAATTTCGGCTTCCCATAGAAATTCACTTCCAGTTCCGAGTGAATCACTATGGGGAGTCGAAATTTCATTTTACGAATTTTACAAAAATTGTTATTGATCCATGATACTGATCACTTACCAAACCACCAGTATGAATTTGGACGATGATCAAAAAGTCACCTTGTATATGAAGAAAATAAGCTGTTGACTTCACAATCAGTTTTTACTTTTAGAGTGAATCTTAAGAAAAATCCAGATGTGAAGGGGCTTGTTAAGGAGATATTTAATACATTTATGTAATTAAAAACAAAGAATAACACATAATATTAGTGAACGAAGCATTTAGTTTGCATATCACTTTTAAAACAAAATTGCTTGATATAAACAATTTTTAACCAAGAGAATATTCAAAATAAAAATGTACGTAACTAAATTGGCGGCAGTTACTTTAGACGTCTCTTTTTCTCATACTAGAAATCACTTCGGTTCAATCCGAATTTTATTTTATTGTTTCGTAAAATAGTTTTTAAGTATTTTACTGTTTTTAAGTTAGTGATGTGCTTATATATTTTTTTGTCTATGCTGTATTTACGTAATAATATTAGTATTTTCCTTTTAATTTAGTTAGCATGCTGTTACCTTTGTAATTATCTATTGTCATATCTCTGATTGTAACCTGTTGTGTACGCCAAATAAAATAAATAAATCAGTCCCATAGTTTTCTGAAGATAAAAGACGTGTCTAATTATGAGGAAACCTTCTAATGTGGTTCACCTTGCTAAAATCCCTAAAAATACTCCTATAATATTCCGCATGAGTTAATAAAGACCACTAGAGCAAATAGTCTTATTTGGGAATAAACGTCGCAACGCTTTTTCACGGTACTCTTGCTGCGCGCTACAAGATGATTACTGGAAAAATAACAATAGATATGTTTACTGGAAAAATAACCTTTCTTTTTAATTCATTCGTATGATTTTATATTTTCTGCAAATAACACGTATTTTGCTGATACTTCATGATACGAGGTTGATCTTTATGCTCCACCCCTAACCCCCTTACAATAGAGCTACGTTGAAGATTATGTTTTGATTTTTCTACTTAGTCCCTTTCAACACCGATACATTTATTCCATCGCTGCTCCAGTATTTCAATAGCTTCCTGGAAAAAATATGGTCTGAAAACCACACCTGCACAGCGAATATCATCTCTCATTGCCCAAAAACATTTTTCCACGTAAATTTTCCTTTAATTTTGGAGATAACCTGTAGGCACTGGAAGCCAAGTCTGGCAAATACGGTGGGTGCCCCACAAATACGAAGCCTGCTTGTATGGCAGCCTTAGCAATGCGGGAGGTATGGCTGGAAGCATTGTCTTGATGGAACAGTACGCCACTTGTTAACTTTTCCCGGCGTTGAAGCATTACGGTCTAAACATTTTCACTTTCAGTAAATGGTCTAAGCATTTTCAAGACCTTGAAGCAGCCATTGTGAGAACTTAACAGTTAAAAAAAAACTTCAAAATATGACTCTTAATTCACCTTTCAAAGCAATATTTTTTCTTAATGACAACTATAATTCACACAAAAAATATACTATTAAATTTCAAATAGTAACCCACATACATTGTCGGATTACTATTTATTGAATAGTACATACTACATTTTTTATTCAAATAAAACTACAAACAAACGTTCAAATAAAATCAAACAGCACGCTATTTTCAACCTTATTTCTTCGTGGAATATATCAGCTATATTTTGTTATTCTGCATTCTAAACAGTTAACGATGTGCGACTGTGTTACTTGGTCGTGTGTAGTTCTACCCTCGATTTTGTTTTTGTTTTTATAAACTAAGTTAATCAATGTTATTTAAGTAGCGAAGAGACAGTCAGTTGAAATAACGTTTTTAGATGAGTCTCGGAACTGGGTGTAAATAAAAACTTCAAAAGGTTTCCGATACACCTTAATGTATAATTTATGTTTCCTTAAAATAAATAGCTTTCCACCACGCCTTAACTCAACAGAAAAAGGTTTATAAACCAAACACCTGCACAGAGGTGGAGCATATGGTACGACGAGGGACGACGAGGTGCAACAGTAATTGATCGTGTTCTGCTGATTATACTGAACACATAGACCACTAATATATTAGACGTCGTAAGGAGGGTAAATTTTTTTCGCCAACACATCAGTGCAGTTGCACTGCTCTACAAATGTCTTTGCATAATATCCCATCTCTATTTCCTTGCTTAGTTTACCCGCACAAACCCAGCAGTTGCGGAAAAATTTGGCCGTAATTACTTGATGAATAAATGCACTTGCACTCGTTTCACAATTTAAAAACAAATTTAATCAGATTAAAATTGTGAAACGAGTGCAAGTGCATTTATTCATCATGTTGTTATCCAAGTTTCACCAAGTGCCGACAATCGTAAGTATTAATCATACTGTCCGTAATTAATAAGATGTCGAATGGCTTAGTGGTCTGTGACTAAACACTTTTTCTTTTACAACACTTTGTATACCAAAAAAAATTTGTTTGCGTCCTCTTGGAGAATTACGTCAAGTGTATCCAAAGCTACGGGGTTTCTTAGCTTAGGGTACATTCGACCAAGATGCAAATATATGTAACTTATTGTAACAATTACGAATAAAAAAATCAAAATTAGTACTTTTCCATAGGTAGTAGGGCTGATACCGAGCCCGACTGTGGAGGTACCACCATCTTACTTGGACCTTAAGAGGACAGCTCTCAGGCGCAACCAGGTGGCTCACCATGCCTGAGACCGATTGATGGCGGTATATCCATCCCCAATTGTCCCCAATTGGTTTCGGCACCGCGCTCACCAACACGCCTGCCCAGCGTATGGGTATGGTAAGTATGGGCACTTCTTCCAGAAGGACCGCCAACAGTAGCGAAATCTTGGAAAGGCCTATATCCAGCAGTGGACGGAGACAGGCCGATGGATGTACGGATGGTACTTGAATTTTAGTGTAGAGTCTAGCAGCTATAGCAACATTGGGGGGGTAGCTATGTCATTTTTCTATGGAACAGTTGATTTTTAGGGTTCTGTACCCAAAGGGTAACCAACGGGACCCTATTACTAAGACTCCGCTGTCCGTCTGTCTGTCCGTCTGTCCGTCTGTCACCAGGCTTTATCTTATGAACAGTTGAAATTTTCACAGATGATGTATTTATGTTGCCGCTATAACAACAAATACTAAAAAACAGAATAAAATAAATATTTAAGGGGGCTCCCATACAACAGACTTGTTTTTTTTGCCGTTTTTACAGATAATGGTACGGAACCCTTCGTGCGCCAGTCCGACTCGCACTTGGCTGGTTTTTTTATTACGTTTCAAGGGTCGCCAGTTTCCGGCTTCCACAATCTTAGCACCCAGTATTGGTAATTAAAATTTTCGATCCTCCTCATTCACGTGGTACATTCAAACAACTCAAACAGAATTTCCATTCTCCAGAATCCCCTTGCAGTTCGAAATATGGGGTTTATTATTTTAATTTTGGTAGCAACGGTGATTCAGTATTGGGCGATTCAAAGGTATTGTCTGACCTACGCTTTTGAATATAATAATATGATATTGTTACATGTCCGGCCGACCGTACTGTACAGGGATATCGGTTTTTACGCGTCGGACAAAGGTTTATTAAGGGGAACGCTCACTAGCCAGCACTGTACGCACCAACCGACCCACAATGGCAGTTAAATTACGTTGCATATACATGCAGTAATCAAAGTACGGCTTTTGACCAAAAAAAAAATGCAGGGTTTGTTGTGTAAACATATGCTGAAATATTTCTCCTCACGCTCAAAATTAAAAATATGTCTATTTTTATTTTGTATGGAACATATCAAACAAATACAACCTTGTAACAATTTTTTTTTGTTCTAAAACAGTACTTATTTCTATGTATATGAAACGTAATTTACCTGCCACCGACCGTGCGACATGCACTCGAGGACACTCTTGTGTCATATTAGCCCAAGATCCGACTGTAAAATTGTGCACCTATCTGTTTAGATAATGAAAGATTATACACGGGGTCATACTCACATACACATATTCACATACACCTTCCCACACCATCACTCTCACCTCTCACAAACACACACACACCTTACACAAATACCCTCTCTCACACATACCCTCCCACACACACACACCCTCTCGCACCCTATGACAGGTATCCAAACACGCAGTGGAAGTTGTGCTGTTTTTGGTTGTTTTTATTATAATTATTCTCTTTTTTTTTTATACCTACCTTTTTGTTTTGTAATAACTCTTCATTGTTTTATCATCACTGAATGTACACATAGGAAGGAACTGGCTTCTGTTACACGGTGTTTCCTTTTACAGAAGCTAGGGCTACAAAAGTTATGATAAGATGATTGTAACAATAAAGATATTTTATTTTTATTTTATTTTATTTATACATCGCCGTAGGGTTGCCAAGCAAAATGTTTCCGCAAGATTATTCTGAAAAAGGTATTAAAAAATAACCGTGATAATTTTTAATACATTTTCAGATAATTTTTTAAAGATTAATGCATCTATCATTATCGACTTGAATTTTACACCAAATTGATGCTATGGTCTTCCTCAACACGGGGGAAAAAGGTTGCCTGTGTAAAGTGAGCGAGCATGAAAGAAGAAGGAAGTGCACAATTTTTAGGTCAGATCTTGGTAAATATTTAATCCAATGCCATTCGAACGTATCGAATCAGATAACGCTATCAGCCAGCATATCTGATAACTTCCGCATTTTGCTGATATGCTAATTGTACGGTGCAAATAGGTTTGCTAGGCTGCATAAAACGTAATAAAAACATTTCTAAAATTCGTTATGACCAGTGCGCGTCCACCTTTAGACGTACAAATGACGGATGTACACACCAACATACAAATGCGAGTACTAATTGTCAGAACAATACATTCCAAAAACAATAGTAGACAAGTGTACTCGCATTTCAAATAATCGGTAAAATGAAATTCAAAATGTGATTTTCGTAACAGTAATTTTACATTTCAATTGAATCATCCAATTAATCAATCAATCAATACATAAAACAAAGGAGTAGAACCCGGTGTGTCTATACATTGAAGAAAGGTAATAAAAATAGAAAGGGGGTGACTAAAAAAGAATAATAAAACACAAATCAGCGATTTTTAGAACTCTTTTCTGTCTGTCTGTCTGTCTGTTTTTTACGGAATTTCATGCAGTTTTCACAGGTAGACAGAGCTTAATTTGGATTAGAATACAGGCATGTCACATTTTAGTACATGAAAAAATTAACAGGTGGTGCTGTTCATTATTAGAACGCATATGCGAGTGGTCACGCGAAAAGGGACCTGAAGGGATAAAATTATACAGAGAAAAATGAATTTTAAGACGTATTCCTGAAAGCTCTGATTTGCCAAATTCTTTCAGGTCCTTCAGGTCCCTTTTCGCGTAACCACTCACATATAAATAAATACTTAATTATTTCATTCATCGTTCAATAAGCGTCATCTATTTTGGTAAATATAATGTTTTAATGTTTAAAAACGTGGAAGAGTGGGGTCTTCTGGCACAGGCTGCTCTCAGCTTAAAAGAAGACTCCGGTCACCACCTTTCTAATTTTTAAGAGCTTTTACAACGAATAAACCATTTTCATTTTCATTTTCATTTCAATGCTAAATTACTTGCAGCAATTGTATAACAGACGGTGATACCTTTTTTGATGAAACGGATTAGGTCTATATAAAAACTGATGAAAATTGTTAAGCTACTTAGCTTAGTGTATTCAATATACCATTAAAAATTGTAAAATAAAACAGCCGTGTCTGTCTGTACACTGCAGTTATTAAAAAAAAAAATAGCTGTATAGGATACCGATACCAAAAAAATAATTTTTTAATGGCATTTGATACAGCACGCAAAAATTACTGAACGGGTTTCGATGCGGTTACCACAGGACAATCCTCAGCTATGAGACATGGATTAAAAAAAAAAGAAGGAAGAAATATCACTGTTAAATAACTTATTATCCAACTTAAAAACTGTGATACATTTTATTGCGGGATTCCCAAGAGATTACACTGTGGCCGCATTATCTTCTTCCACGCGGACGAATTCGCGGCACAAAATAGGGTTATTTTGTGTTCGCGGGCTGTCAGCTAGTATTAAAAGCTTTAAATAGTAAAAAAAACATTGCGGTTCAAAACTAAACTATCAATTTGCAGAATAGTTCTACGTTTTTGTTTCAGTAAATAAAAGTCCAGTTTGTCCGCCATGATCAAAAAGCTATACTTGTCCAAATTACTATACGAGTAGGATATGTAAAACGACGACGGTTGTTTAAAATAGATGTACGTATCCTCCTACAGCATTTACGTGACTGTTGTTTTTAGGGTTCCGTACCTTAAAAGAAAAAACGGAACCCTTATAAGACCACTTTCGTAGCCGTCCGTCTGTCCACTCTTGTTACACCCGCAGGGATATGTGTATGTTTTGCTTTGAGATTACAGGAAAACTGCAGGTTTTTTAGAAAGTTTAACATTATACACAATAATTTACAAAATGCGAAAGTGTGTTTGTTGGTTTGTCCTTCTTTCACGCAGCAATGAAGAGTGATTTTTGCATAGATATAGCTTGTGGGAAAATAATGCAAACGAAATCAGCGCAAGCGCAGCCGCGGGCATATTACAAATCAAATCATTATTTATTTGTTAACATAGGTAATTGTAACATACAAGTTGGTGATTGTTTAAGATAAGAGCACTATGTTTTGCCTGTTGATAGGCATACAATAACAACATTCAGTTTGGTATTTTCATCGGAGTGTTGTTACGGAACCCTAATTGTGCGAGCCCGACTTGCTCTTGGCCGGTTTTTTTATTTAATTTGATCATTATTATGATTTATGTTTTCAATAATTTTCAATACGAGTATTATCGAAAATTATAAATTTATCAATAACTTTAAACAGTGGGCTTTAATTTCAAAAGTGTTTTCAACTAATGATAAATTCCCATGGCTTAATTTTTTTTTTTTTTTTAAGAAAATTTACGTAATTTTAGGACACTTTTTATTATTTTGGTATATAAATTAACCATTATTTTTTTATGATTTTTTAAAGACTTGGCTGATAATGACATCACTTGAGAATTTTAGACATTACACTGATTGTGATATGCGATTGTTTATAAAAAAAAGTAGTCTGTCTTTGTCTGTGTACTCATCTGTCATCCAGCTGTCAAATTAGTTTGAAGCAAATTATTATAAATGTATCTTGACAGCAAAGGACACATTTCTAAACAGCCATTTCTCAAGTGACGTTACACGAAGGCAAATGGAAGTTGCAGCTTTTTCGTAAAAATATCCATCATCTCGAGGTTTTTTAGACCACAAGTTCTAAAATACGGCTTATTAAACCTAAATCTCGAAATGGTTTTCGAATTAACACACCTTAACATAATTTAATCTAGGCGAATTGATAAAATAAAGCCAATCTACATAAAAAATGCTATTTTGCCGTGTTAACAGATATACGAAACTATACAGTCGATATTGTTCCCTTTCGTCCATTACACGGACAAATTGTAATGAAAATACTAATAATCGAAACAATGATATTCTTACACGATTCCGAAAGGTAAACTTTCCTCACACAAAGGTACATCGGCCCGTAACTCAAGGTAGGGGCCCGTTAGCAATGGCACCATAAATATGGAGGTCAAACACGCGCCGCAAACAGAGGAGCGCCCGCGCCGCCGCCGGCCAAACCCAGCCTGGATCTTCCCAAGTGATGCAGCTACCCTATAGATTTACCGTTGATTTACAAGTAAGAAAATTATTTATGTATGTAATTAATCATTTATGTATGTAATTAATCATTTATGTAATTTAATCATATTACAATTGTTAAGTTCCAATTTTAGGGTTCCGTAGTACCTAAAAGGTACAAAAGGAACCTTATGGTGAGCCTCCGTTGTCCGTCCGTATGTCACAGCCTCATAACTTTAGCACCGTTAAAGATAAAAAGACATGAAATTTGGCAGAACTATTGCATTAATTTGCCCACATGTATTAAAAAAAAATATGAAAAATTTGAAATTGTTCAAAATATTTCCAAAACAAAAGTGAGAAAAATAAATAACATTATCCTAAAACACAATATGGGTATCCAATGTCCATTATAGATCATAACTGGCCAATGACAGGAAAACTATAGCGATTTCAAAAAGTTGAGCACAAATGAGAAATATAAAAAAAGAAGTAATATAAATAAAAAAAATATTTTATAAAAATCCAATATGGGTATCAAATTGTAAGCATTATTTCCAAAACTGGTGGACCGAATAATATGAAAAGATCATGGTAGTATGTGTTTACGTAAAGATTACAGGAAAAATAAAGCGGTTTAGAAATTCACAAAAAAATTACAAAATTAAATTTATCATCCACAATACGGAACCGAGTACGCGAGTCCGAATCTCACTTAGCCAGATTTTTTTATAAATAAGTTTATATGTGGTCATGTGAGGTTTGAAGCTTTGAACATCTAGACCACTAATCCGGAGGCCGTCAGTTCAAACTTCGTAGGGGCACATTTGTGTTCGGTCTAGAGATGGTAATAATCGAGAGCAACTACTCGAGCTGCTCGATTAATAACAACTCGAGCTACTGATTAGTTGTTTACTCGAGAGTTATGTCGAGTGGTTAGGTAGTAGTACTACATAATTTAGGAAATTATTTAGCACTGAAACACTGTAATTTTTGAATTTTCATTACTTTTATCAACCACATATGGCGAAGGGAGGTTGGTTTTTGTTTATAAAATCAAACAACTTTTGTACTACAGCAATGGGGATCCACACTACCAAATTATCCCTATAGATGGCGCATCGTCGACCCGGCCATGAAAATCTGTTATTTCAATACATTGTATAGCGAACGTATAGCGAACTGGAATCTCTCTGTAATGCTATATCTTTATTGTAAATAAATTTAAAAAAAATTAATTGTTATGGCTTTTGTGTAGTTTTTTGTTATTTTCGATTAATTTCCTGGAATTATGCCCTTATGTGCCGTACCAGGTTGCTTTAATAATGGGGTTAATTTATTCCGGAAAAATCTCATATTAAAAATGAATAACATAATGATAATAACTAATACGAGTATATAACATATTGGAATACAAACGATAAAAGGAAGCGAAAAAAAAATGGGAGATATTAGAGAAAAGTAATATGAAAACCGGAACACACACACACAACAACAAACCGGACCGTGGTATTTATTGGCCGGACCTATGCTAGCGCCATCTGTAATTAGCTTTGTCTGTAAAGCCCCATACCAAAAACCTGAAATTAATCTCGCACTCAAATCAGCCAACTACTCGAGCGATTCGCTCAACCGAATCGTGTTATGATTAAAATTAAAACCACTCGAGATGTTAGTACTCGATTATGAAATATACTATATTATTGTCATCCCTAGTTCGGTCCATGTTCTTCGAAAGGCAGGTTAAGCTGTTGTTCCGTATTTTTACCCCAAGTACGGCAACTAGTGTGAAGTGCAAGTCAGAATCCACGGACTCACGTACATCCTCGGATTATTACGTCCTTGTGTGGTGGTTGGTAAGGCCTGTTTACACGGTAAAACTAATATATAATAATCTGCCTGGATATATCGGAAATATAGACAAAATTAACATATTTGAAGGGTAAGCGGGAAGAGGGATCATAGTCAACAGAAGGTAAATTTGAAATTAATTAATTAATTAAATAAGTAGAAAAAACTTGCTTATGTTATTATTTTAGAACTCTGCTTAGTGGGCTTATTGTAATCACAGTTAATTATTGTAATAACATTTTTTTTTTCTCAAAAGCAAACTTTACTGGCTGACTTTTTTGGCTGATAGCCCATAGCCCCCCATATTCATAGTTAAAAGACAATTTAAGTTAGGTTTTGAGGCTTCTTGAGTCCGGTTTATTTTTAAAAGCGATATTCTGCGGTCTGTGTTATTTTTTTCAAGTTTTTGTTTTCGCTCAATTATTGTTATCGAGAAATTTTAGGAGATGGCACTATTTACTCATTTTTGAAAAAAACTGACAATGATCTTTCTTCCCGCGTACCCTTCATTTGTTAAAAAGATGAAAGAATTTCTAATAAGTAAAAGCTATTACAACAGAAGAATTTTTTAACGATAAATCTATATTACACACATAAATCACATTACAAAACGGAATATTTTAACTACTCAGTAACATCTGATGGTACGTTAAATCTTTGTCGGTGACTCTATCCTCATACATTCTGTCATTCATTTATTAATTATAGATAGTTAATGTAACTAACATTAGTTTTTTAAGTTTTTATGCATTATTATTTTTGTTACTAATAATTTATATAAACGGCTCACCTCAAGACGTGTTATGATCGAGATAGCCGACCAGTTTCAGCAGATTTAGACTGCCTTACAGTTACTTGCCTCAATAACACGTATTAAGGTGAACCGTTTATATAAATCATGAATTATCCTCAAGTCTAATTTAATTATATAGTTGTTACTAATAATTTAAATAATATATTGCTAGATTTGTAAAAATATTGCTACGCCCTAACAGGGTATCACATGATATTTGTTTTCAACGCAAGTGCTCGTAAAGGCCCACTTTTTATGCATCAAAACCGAACAGAAAGTCGATTATTTTGCCCTAGGGCTTTATTATTATTTTTTTTTTATTTATTTACGAGAAGTTGGCCAACCTGCAACCTTTCCTGTGTACCATAAATGTTATACTTTTTTTCCACTGTTTAACGGCTCTGGATACAGTCCTTTTGAGCCAATCATAATTTAAAGTTCACAAGAAAAACGTAGTACGCTCGTGTTTTAAATCGTCCTCGTAATTTATTCCTTTTCGCCCTTAACTACTATTTTCACCTGTAATAATACTGTGATATGCAAATAAAGAATCTGAATCTGACTTATTACGAGTAAGGTCAATAGAAAATTACTCAACTTTACTGCGATGCACCTACCTGTGTTGTTTCAAATAAATAAATAAAATATACCAACTTTCAGATTCTCCTCTGTAATAACCGTAAACGATAATCACATTTTTTATTAATGACCGTGAACGAAAAGTATGAACAGTTAGGAACAGCCCTGTATTGCAAACATTAGTTGACCGATCACCCAACTTTGCTACGAGTGCACACCCCACTACAATATCTTATGTAACGAATGATACATAATACATTCTTACTACATACATACAACTTGAGTCCTTGTGAGAAATGTTTATAGGCTCAAAGCGAAACTCATTTAGGGTGGGGAGGGTTGCTAACTCTAGGAATGAGATTTTCGGAATTTAATGGAATAAAAATACAACCAAAATAAAATCGGGATTTCTTAAAAAAGATTTTTATCATAATAAAATAGAAAAGTAGAAAAATTTCACAAACTAAAAATATTCAACCAATAAAAGAAGTCTCTTTGTAAATTTTCTTGAATAATAATCGTGAACATATTTAACATAGTTACTTATCCTAACTACAATTTAGTCTTTGCTAAAATTAAATTACACCTGATATTGAACTAAATAAATTACGTAAAATTTTTGTTCTTAAATGAATATTTGTTTTGGTATTTGGCGCATTTTATACACTTCCAAACGTAATCGAAAAATTGAGAACATGTTAGTTAAATGAAAAATTGGTAAATGTTGAAAATCGGGAGTCCCGCCAGCCCTGTTATCGGGACACGGGACACAGGAGCCTGAAATCGGGATATCCCGATTAAATCGGGACAGTTGGCAACCCTAGTGGGGACCGATAGTTAATAAGTAATATGTAAATCACATGTACATATAAATAAATATATCGTCACGAAATGAATTCCCGAGGGAGTTTCAGAGGTGTTCCGAGTGTGAACTGTGAAAATGCAAGTCACAGTCCACACTCGGTACCCCCGCGTCTCACCGACGATTGTCACGTCCAACATGGTGAACCCTATCGTCGATCTTCGGGCTAATACACGCTTTTTTAGGGCATGCAGGTGTTTTCCTTCACCGTTCAGTAAGTGGTAAGTAAGAACAAATACTATGCACATAATCCCGACCAGGGATCGAACCTGGATCTCAAGATTGAGCGGTCAGCGTTTTACCCCTTAGCTACCGCTGCTAAATTAAAATAATACGTAAATTAAAACTGAAAATAACTTGAAACTTTTAGGATTTGTTTATTTTTGGGATGTAAGGAAGCTTACATTACGTCCATAAACCTGGGTCTAAACTGCGGTTTCAAAACCTTTTCACCTATATAAAATATTTTTTCTATGTACAAATTTTAAAATTTAAACTTGATCTACAGCTCATAATCACGAGACTCAAAAAGCTCAATGATAATCGGAGTTAAATTTTAACGTAAAAATAACTATACAATATAAAGCAATGTTTCGCAAAGTCTTTTTTTATTTCGCGACTAATTTAATAAACACATAATCAGTTTCTTTTTAACAGTACAGTAAGCAAGGATAGAAAGTTTTCAAACAATCATATTTTGGCTAAATGTATAAGACATAAAAATGCTTTTTCGAGATTCGGGAGATTAAATTGTTGGGCATAGGGAATAAACTACATTAATACTATTCATTGAATAGGTCTTCTGATGAATGAAACCTTTGTGTAATCTGAACTAATGTGTCAGAAGGAAACTATCTGAAAACAATAACAATATATTAAAATGAGTAGGTATTTATAAACATTTTCTATTGCCTTAAGGGTCGGTTGCGCCAAACATGCTCTCGCGTTTGGACAATTTAGCATATTAAAACGAAATATAAATAAAAAAAATTGTGTAGGTTGTTAAGGAGTTGAACTACATTATGATTTTTCAGATTTGACACAAGTATCACAATCATCGAGAAAAAAAATCGGAAATATCAGTAAAATCACGGAAAACGTAATTTGGCTTTGACTAGTATGATCAGTCTACTGATCTAACTACAAAATAAAATATTTTTTATAGAGCAAAGACATGAAAGTAGCCTTTACAGATTTTTATTATTTTTTATTTCCTTTCGTTATTTTAAAAGAAATACTCAAACATTCTACATTTTTCCATTTTTTCTTTCATTTGAAGTTTTTGTATTTTTTTTTTTTTTAATAACAAAAGGAAAAAGATGTTAATATATTATATGAATAAGATACTTTGAACTCTTTACGCAAAAAAAATATATTTCAATTCGCAATAAAAACATTTTTTTTTTCTGTTTGCAACGCTAAGTTACGTTTTTCGTGATTTTAGTGATCTTTCCGATTTTTTTCCCCGATGCTTAGAATAATAGCTTAGAATTAAGTTTTCTATGTGCAATAAGAATAAATAAAATACTTGTGTCAAATCTGAAAAATTATAATGTAGTTCAACTCCTTAACTACCTACACAAATTTTATTTGTTAAAAATATTTTGTTTTAATATGCTAAATTGTCCAAATGCGAGAGCATGTTTGGCGCAACTGACCCTTAATGTTAAGTTTTCTTTTATCTTTTACAATAACCGCAACGCCCTCAATTTTATTAAATTTTGTAAAAATTGTAAATTGAAAAAAAGTCAAAAGGCCATTATATAGCAGGGTCCTTAAAGATTTAAGGACGACGTAAAATAAAACGAGTAAACGAGTCTTCATATAATGTGGGTAGTCACGCCATATAGAACTATCAAAGTTATAGATTTGATCTTATTTATATGTGTGGATATTTTTGTGAACATAGTATCGGTTTTAAAATTGAATGTTTTTGGAACTTTTTAATTTTGTAGCACATAGGACGGCGCACACTATACTAGAGTTATTATCGCTTACTACAGAGTGTAGCAAGCAAATGAAAAGCTACGACGATATTACCCGTATTAATTAGTTTATGGGGTGTACAACCAGATGGCGCTGTAGACTGAGTTACGTATTAGGAAGTCATATTTAAAAATGAATAAGTATCGGCAAATAAATAAATAAGGATGACGGCTTCCAAACAGAGGAAATATCAAAAGTACTTTTAAATTTTTGTTTAAATATGTAGGTATATTGTTCAAAATAAAAGAAAAATAAAAATATACTTATAAAAAAATTACCAAGGAATACGTGCGGCCTATCAAATTAAGTGTCCTCACGAGAAGCTCATTGACGTTAACCGAACCTTGATACAACTGACACTTTACGGTACTTTCAAACTTGCTTTATGTCCAGTCTGATAGTTTCCTAACTCTGTAGGTATAGTATCGTCCATAATGAGATTTTAATTGAGGGTGTAGTCGCAGCGATCTGTCGACGAATAAGCTTAACTTCATTAAGCGGCCCACAATTACGGTACCTAATGTAATTGTCTTGTCTGACAGCTCCGAGATCTGATGTCCCGCTCAGTCCAACGCATGCGTTACCAACGACGCAAATTGAGAACCCTATTACAAAATCTGGGTGTTTTACGGTACATTTTCCGACAAATACATGAAATTTTGACAAAATATGTTTTGTGACACAAAATTTTTACGATTTTTTCCGATAAATACTGTTTTTAGGGTTCCGTATCCAAAGGGTAACCGACGAGAACATATTACTAAGACTGTCCGTCTGTCTGTCCGTCTGTCTGTCCGTCTGTCTGTCCGTCTGTCACCAGGCTGTATCTCAAGAACCGTTATAATTAGACAGTTGAAATTTTCACAGATGATGTATTTCTGTTGCCGCTATAACAACAAATGCTAAAAAACATAATAAAATAAATATTTAAGGGGGCTCCCATACAACAGACATGTTATTTTTGCCGTTTTTATAGATAATGGTACGGAACCCTTCGTGCGCGAGTCCGACTTGCACTTGGCCGGTTTTTATACAGTAAAATCAAATTTCCCAACCCTCCTCTAGTAAAAACAGCAAAACCAGAGTGAGTAATTGAAATATCTCAATAACTGAAAAACTCAATAATTAAAAACAAAAATACCAAGTATAGGAAAAAATACCAAATATGATGCGTAGCGTGATAGAAGATTTATAATAAATTGTTTTAACAAACGTCGGAAAATTAAAAAAAGATACTTCAGTAATTTGCTGTATGACAAGAGTCTTAAGGCATAAGGTTTAATCATATATTATTTTAATTGTAATATTCAATTGTCAACATCGGCCGATTTATTCAATCGTATGTCTAGGTACTATAGAGAGTACTATGGTGCTGGCAGAAAACCAGCGTTGTAGATTTATCTACAACATTTGCTGAGCCAGGACTAATTCATTTTTTACAGTGCTTGATCTTTATATTGTAATTTGTTAGGTTAGTGACATAAATTTCTTTTTGTTTGTTTCTTTTTTTTTCTATTTTTTTATTTGTGTTTTTGCTTGAATAATTTGAAACAATGTGTTTCTAATATAGTTGTATTGCGTTGTGCACTGTATTTAATGATTAAACGTATTTTATATTCTATTCTATTCTTTAGTTTACTTGGAAATTTCCTCAGATTAGTGGTTAACTTACAATAGTCGTCCATTTAACGCGGTCTTTCGTCACTTTGTAACAGCGTCCTTGACACTTTCACTACACTTGAAGTTTGTTGTAAAGTACAAGTATGTATTTCGGGATAGACAAAAATGTAACGAAAAGAACGCGTGAGCTACAGCGTAGCAAACCCGTAGGTAGGTATCTCGCTTGCTACGTCGTAGGGTACGATTGTACTCTACGACGTAGCAAGCGAGATGGCTACGGGTTTGCTACGCCGCGCCGCCGTAGGCTCGGATAGCATATTCTCAGAAGTTTATCGAAATTAACAGATTGTCTCAATAATTGTCTCGGACATAATAAAGGTAATGAATGATGTTACTTCACAGTGATAAAACTACTGATTGTTTTCTTGCTTGTTATTGAAAAATCACGAAAATATAAAAAATACAAAACAAAATCCTGTATCCCTATGTAAGAGTAATCAAGTAAACGTCAATTCCTAAAGTACTTATACATCTTATAATCAACACACACCTAAAGCCCAGTGCAACAACCCTCCGCCTAGGAATCGCCTCATCACATCACCCAGTTGACAATTAGTAATCGTTCCGGTGATATTCCGGTCCGGGTCCGGTTTGTTCGTCGAGATGCAAATGAGGGCGAGGCGACGCGGCGCCTCGGTCGGTCGGCGCCGCGGCGGCGAGCGCTCGACGTCTGATTGGGGAACCGATGTGTCACGAAATTACACGAAACCTTACGAACAAATTATGTAAGTGATGGATGATGAACTAAAGATGACGACAGACAGTTTGAAGATCAACAAGTCTTGGGATTATTTTATAAACAGGATATCATTTATTTTATTTAACGCGTACATTCATATGTTTATTTTGTTTGGCAGTATATCGTCGATTACGGTTACCTAGGACGATGAAGCATATTTCACAAGCTATTGGCAAGCACGGTAACCAATCATCAAACATCATTAGTCCCCAACGCTTTGATTCGAAGCTTCCAGGAAGTTAACCACCCAACCGATCCTAGAAGCTTGTAGCAATTTCTCCATCTATGTGTTCCGCTCAATTACCCTCGCTGGTAGGTAGTGATTGGAGCGGTGTTTGTTTTCGCACGCGGTCCCGGCGGCGGTCAGGCGTAATTAACGCTCACGAGCACCCGTCATCGCGCATTCGTCGCACGCTCCGCTGAGCGGCGCGTCGCCAGCCGTCGCGCGACTAAAAGACGCCCGACGACCTAGTGTGCGCTCGGGTTTAGGATTATGGAGTTGACTCTTTTAAAAATATATTTTTAGCATCGTATAAATATAACTCTTATTTTGGAAAAGCCGCATTATATTTATTATTTTGCTTCGTTAGAATTCAATGAGAGACACATATTTTTTGACACCTTCGGATTGAAAATTTAAGGTGGTTTGAAGAAAGTAAAGAATTAAACTGGTTCTTCAGAGTTTCACTCAATCAAATCAATTCTGCACCACAGATATCAGGAGATACGGTAAAAAGGTGTCGATGTCAAAAAAGATGTGATGTATTGTGTTGTCCTTGTCCGTGGCAACAGGTTGATGCGCTACCCCCTCTTTTTGAGTGCGCGTGAGAAATATGAGTGCGTGTGTCGTACTTATAGTTTTTGTGTTTATGTCGGTAAAATAAGTGGAAGGAAACGTTGAGACACCTGACCATGAACAATTAGAGCAATAAGGTACATCTCCTGGTACCTGTGCTCTGCACCGTCACGTCGTGAGTTTCATCGTTGATTTTTACATCCTTACAAGATATATTATCCTAACGTATTTTTCAATTTGTGTGTCGATATCGTGTTAGAATATTTATTTGGGAATTTAAGAATGAACTATAAATATGATACATTTTTGTTTCGCTTTACTGCTTCGTAAAAAGTATTTACAAAATGAAATACACAAAAATAAGAATCTTAGAGCGTTCACTTCGAAGACGCTAACGCGAGTATCCAATACGGACATAGATCGCGGCGCAAAGTGTTTATAGCTCAGTTTAGCATATTTAGTACCCATTCACGAAATATGGAGTAGAATTACTATGTCGCTCCTAAACACTTTAAAGTTATGTAAATATCAACACCTTCACAGAAAAGTAGAAAAGAAAATATAGGTGTTCAATGTGGTAATTGTTGAAATTGTTTTCAGGATACTGTAGCTGAAAAGAAAAAAAACGGTCAAGTGCGTGTTTTCTCCGATCGGGATAAAGTCATCAACTTGTAATTTGTAATGAATACAAGACTTCTTTGTCTACATATGCGTATATGTAGACAAAGAAGTCATTGTGTATGTAGACAAAGAAGTCATGACTCAAGTTATGGAGTCATTGCCTCAAAAATATGATTTAAAAAAATTACATTTTTTTGCCGTTTTATGCTGACGTAAACCACGAAAGTTTATGTAGCTAGTGAGTTCTACATTAACACGTTTTAAATGAGTTACATTAGTTTACTAATCTAATAAACGCAAATGTAAATCTCTTTTGGCAGTTTATTCAAAGTTAACTTGTAATTAAAGTTATCTCAAGTGACTGTATATCTACATTGCATGACATAAAAAAGCGAGTTGAATAATTACTTGCCCGGTTTCTACTTATTTACTTTTACTTGTACTTGTACATCCTAAATGCATAAACTACTATACTACTACTAATATATTACTATTTATTTATTCTTATTGCACACAGAAAACTTAATTCTAAATTATATATTAAAAGTTATGTACAATGGCGTGCTTATCTCAATAATGAGATTTCTTCCAGCAAACCAAGGGTGATAGGAATATTTGATATAAATAAGATAATCATATTGTGCACGATAATACTTACACAGAAACAAGATTAAATTAATAGTAGATACATAATAGTTAAAAATAATAACAAATGACATGAAATTTACATGCCTGCATTGTATAAATAAATATAAAAATACATATTTAGTAAATAAATACATAATGATGAATTACTACTATAGTCCCATAACAGCAGGCGCCATAAACACCGTTTCTTTCGTGACAAAGTATAAAATTTTATTACAAAAAAATAAACATCTTCATAACTGTTCACACTCTAGTTATTAACTCAATTGTAATCGCTCCGGTGGTCCATTACCGGGCCGTTCCGGCGATAAAAGTAACAAGACGAGATGTGCGTATAACGCGTTTAAGCGCACTACAAACTTGACGGTTATTATCTTGGTTTACTGCCATGGCAGATGCACTGCATGACAGAATATCTATACAGTGTGGCCCTTCTAAGAGTACACATCCGAAAGGGAGTGGAACTAGACCCTATTTTATCAACAAAAAAAATTTTTATTGCCTACCAAGGACACTATGTATAAAATATGTCATAACTTTTTTTCTACCGCGAGTAATGCAAGGAAATAAAATTGTTATTATCTATAAGAATATACGTTGCATACCAAATCAAAAACAAACCATAATCAACTACTATTACCATAAAAATAACATCCTAAAAGATAATTTCTTTAATTTTTCCGTCTTTCCGTCCCGTTTTACTATACTTTTATTCCTATTTATCATTCCGTATTCCATTACATTTCTAACAAAAAAAAAATGCAACGTTCTATCATAAATAAAATAATTTCTACGAGCGGTTAACAAAAGGAACAGCGCTCGAGTCCCATACAAAGAAGCTCAAAAGCACTTTTTCAAAATTAAAAAAAAATAAAAATATCCTTGTTTTTGTCGATATATTTAGATCTAGTTTTACCCCCTTTCGGATGTGCACTCTTACGAGGGACACACTGTAGAGTGCGCTAGTGTTGTTCATGTAATGGTAGACCAGTAGCCAGGGATCCTTAATTATAATAAATAAGTGGATACTTGTTTGTTCGCATCTCGTATAGGCCCCCAGTTCAGAACTGCGGGTCTACCGCGTAATTCTGATTTTCATCAACATCAACTTCAGATTGAAATTTGCCGTGCGTGCGACGACGCCCGCCTAACATGCCATCTCTTTTGCATGCGTTGAATTTCGCATGCATTTGCTTGAAGTTGATACAAATCAGAATTACGCGGTAGACCCGCTGGTAAGTCACTTCCGGTGCGACTTATTTAACGAAGGATAATTTGTTTTCTAAATATAGATTATTATAATCGTTAAATATTTGTTATTCGTTATATTAATAATAAGTGAAGATTATTTGATCAAAATAATATTTTTTAGAAGCGCCTATTATGATATCTATTACCACCATTGATTTTTACCTCTATGACTGAGTAGAGGCGACATAACAAGTATCTACTTAAATAATTTACAGTTGTATTTCGGACACAATCCAAAGTTTTTTGTTTATTTGGCTAGTCACTTCTTAAAGCGTCATACATAACACAATCATGAAAATTCTTTTTAAGGCGCTACGGAAAAAAAACGACACTTTTATAATTTGCATATCTACTTCAGTAAATAATGTATTATTTTGATAAAATAGTATATTATTTTTGGAATCTTTTTCTAGGGATCTGTTTAACAGAAACGCGATTGGAGAAATTCGGCTCGATATAAATATTTATTGAAATGAGATCTTTTCCGACACCAGTTCTCCTGGTTTCACAATTTAAAATGACATATGATATGCAGTTATATAGGTATTTTATTAGATAGGTTTTAACGGTATCTAGGATCTGGTTAAACAACATTTTGATAGCAACTTTAGTACATTTTATATTAATAAAAAACCTATTTTTTGCTACTTTTCCACGAATCCGTCCCTCTCGCACTGAGGGATTTTTAACAGGGACGCTAAAACTTTTACATTATAAAAACACTGGCGTAGCGAACTCTAGCCGCATGTAAAATTTTACTCCTTGATCAATATAAAATCGAAACAAAAATCTGCTTTTCCATACAATTTTGATTGAACTATTGTATAAAATAGATTTTTTTTTTCTCGTTTTCTGGATTAAGTAGCAAAAGTAGTTTGTATATAAACGAGTATTAACTGTTACCAGTTTTGGTTTCCAGAAATACACTTTCACGGTGTATCGGTGGCAGGTAAATAGTAAAATTCCACCGTTTACAAACAGCGTCATCAGTTTCTAAACGTCCGCTGTTTTGCGGCAAATTGAAAAAAGTCCGCCGTTTGTAAAATTATTTCGTCATTTTCTAAAAAGCCGAAGTCTAAAGTGTTTCACCAAAAAGTGAAAAACAGGTGCGACGACGAGAGCGGAGCGAGGACGAGCGTGTTAGGTTTACATGTAAGTACACATTAGGAGCCGAGCGAAGCGAGGCTACCCTTATTATTTCTAAAAAAATTAGTATATGCCGAGGCAAATTAGAAAATGCCGAATTCTACTATTTGACGAAATTCGTCAAATAGCAAAATAGCGGGCGTTTAGAAACTGACGAAACCGTTTGTAAACGGCGGAATTTTACTATTCGCCTGCAAAATATCTAAATCCGCAAAATAGTTCAAAAAATGCCTTTTGTTGTGGGGCGTCCTTTTCTCCAACATACAGCAACATAAAACATCCTTAAACTTAAATTATCCACAGGTTTTCAGTTACTTATTTGTACGAGTACACTTTTAATTTGTGCCAAGATTGGAACCCTAAGCATGTATTAAGGTTCCTCGAACTCCAAAAGTGGTCTTGATTATGTTCCCAGAAATCTTTTCAACCTTGTTTTTCTCGTAGATTTATACTAATGACAAAATTAAATGCGAAAAAGAAAAAAAAAGTGATCAGACGAGTACTACGTAATTCCATGTGATGCTATCTGTCTGGTTCTATTACACCCAGAATACTTGTAGCTGGGTTCCGTCAATTTGAGTCAAGTTAATTAAAAAGTTCGTGATTATTTACAGTTAATACACCAAAGCTCGTATTCCAAATATCGTGTGAAGTTCAATAATTAGCCCCAATTCTCAGCCCTTCAGAGTCTCACCAACGATCTCAACTCCAAAATCTCCAGATGATTATACTCTAGCATCTTTCTTAGCTCATAAAGGGCAACGTTATTAGGGCGGACGTACTTATATAAGAAAACTGACCTCGGCCGACTGAATAAACTTCTAATCGAAGGCGCTGGGGTTGCGTTCGGAAATCAACTGCCTCGGATAAGTACATGATAGGTAGGTATATAAACTTGGTAGAACGCCTCAGTTTTGTACAAATTGGATCAATAAAGGTAAAATTCCAAAACAGACTACACCCAATTGAAAAGGTACTTCGAACAAATCATACCTATATGGGTTTGCCCAAAAAATAATTGGTGAATAAACAAAGAATATTTCTGCAGTGCAGTTCAAAATCAAAAATATGTCAGCCACTATGTACTAAATCTAGAAGACGCAGCGCAAATACCTTTAAGTAAGCCAAGTATCACAAAAAATCTGCAGTAAAATCCTATTAATACTCATTATGGCTAAAACAATAGATCGCCGGTCGTGGCTCGGATTCATCGTAGAGATTAAATTTAAATATTTGCTTTAAAAGGAATGTCGTTTAGTTTAGGGCTCAACTGCCACGTCTTTGACAAATGATAAAAAGGACAAAACTACGCGAGTGTATGATATCTCGTATAGGCATATCTTTTGTCGTTTGTCGAATGAGCCTTAAGGTTAAACGTCAGTCGCTTAGCGCAAAGTGCATATCTTAATTTTGTTTTTCTTGTTTAGAAATTTAAAATTAAAAAGCATTTTGGTATGTGACATTTGACGCCAATAGTTTCAGTTTTAACAGTTCCTTCTGCTTTTACCTATAGACCTGCAACAGAAGCTCTTATACTATAAAAGTTTAAGGCACAGCAGGTCGGTTATTTCAAATGGGTTAGCGCCTCGGTCTGACCAAGTGTCAGATCCCGAACGCCTCGGCATGGCGCGGGGGTGCCGGGCATAAATCAGGCTCCCCTCGTGATCACGCCTGGCGGAGCCTTCAATTTGGCACATCCTTAAAATGACACACGAGACGAGGAACCCTAGACGTCACGTCACATAACTCGTATCAGAAGTTACGGAACTTTCGCGCTTTTTACGTTTCAATAAGAACTTTGCTAAGGCAGGTTTAGGATGGCGCCATCTTTAACGACACGTCAACGCGTTGCTTCGTCTTATATTTATAAATAAAACGCACACTTATTACATACCGCTTCGGATTATCATTATTTACGCGCGAGTCGCTTCGCGCATTGCGATATGTCGCAGTTTGTGCTGGAACGAGATGTAGAAAGGTTTCCTGGAAAAGTTTGTTAGAATAGCTCGAGCTAGCTGGGCTGGATTAATAGGATAATCTGTACTTTCTTCGTGTATCGCGTTGTGATGAAGTAAGGAAGGCTTTTTGTGAGAATTTCAAATGATATTAGTATGACAATTTCATGTTCCAATCAATGCCAAATGAGGAAAAAACAATAACTAGTATAGACCACTTTTACAGTCACATGATTCCGTTGATTGGCACAATCGGCCATAGCTAAAGCAACCTTTTGGCAGAGAATATAAAGATTTATTTTGGACACCCGCATACTTCAGTTTTTGGATCCATAGCGTGTTGGGTACACCAAAAATGATAGGAATATGCCACTTTCTATGGTTAAGTTGATGCCAAAAGGAAACTTTTCAGATAAACTATTCACATTTGAAAATTCGTGCAGAACACCAAAATGGCGGCCATCTATTTTTCTTTGTATCTCTGCTCCTAATAGTCCGATTTCACCTTTCTTTTTTTTTCGTTTAAAAGCTGTTGTAACAAGGAAACTTTTGAACCGACTTCAAAAAAAGAGGGTCTCAATTTGACTGTATCCAATACTTTTTTATTTTTTTTTTGTTATGTTACTCCATAATCCTGTCATTTTTGAATCGATTTCAATGATTCTGTTTTTGTTTGCAAGAGTGTTCCAAGTAGGTCCCGTTTTAAGTGAAAATTGAAAATGAAAATGAAAATTTCTTTATTTCAAAAACATGTAACAATATACAAGACGACACTAATTTCCACATTAAGTCGCCTTGTGAAGTGGAAACTAGGCTCTACCCAGAACATTAAAGAATATTATAATTACGAGTATGAGTGCTAAAAGAGCAAGTAACAATTTACATCTAAAAAAAAAGTTCAAAAAAATTAATAAAAAATATAATGAAAATAAGTTTGGCTATATGATCTGGTCTTTAGGGATAGGCAGCTAAACTCCTTAGAAAATGACGGCATACCACTCGAGATAGAGGCAATCGCTTTGAGAGGCAATGGCAGAGTATTACTTGGAAAATGTCAATCGTCCACATGACCTTCAATCTTGCCTTCAGTATCATAGAACTCCTCAAGGGATGAGAGCACATAACTTCAGATTGTAGCAATCACTGTCAAATGCAAATCAATGCAGGGTATTACTCGGAAATTATCGGAATACTCACCTGACCTTCGATCTTGGCTTCATCACCATCGGCGACATCGGATGACAGCATTATTGTGAAAAGTTTTTTAGTTAGGTAATTCATTTGTTTACTTTTAAGAAAATATAAGTTTTGCGAGGATCAGTGATAAACTAACCTCTATCTTTCGCCAAAAAAACAGGTTTCAATTGTTACAAAATATTAACTACTTTGTGCAACTATGACATAACTAGCTTTTGCCCGCGGCTTGGCCCGCGTTGCATTAGTTTGTGCAGTCTATCGAATCAGTCAATATTTTTTGGACCACATATGTATGTATGGACGAGTACTATCGCCAGTTTCGGGCTTCCGCAACTTCATGTTAACACCCTGTATTAGTAGGAAGGATAGGATGGGAGCCATTGGGACTTCGTTCGTTTCGTAATAGGCTGCTAGAGCGTTCCAATAGGTTATTTTGTCCAGTTAAACACAATATTTTATCTACGACCATGAAAAATATT
Organism: Ypsolopha sequella; assembly: GCA_934047225.1. Lineage (NCBI taxonomy): Eukaryota > Metazoa > Arthropoda > Insecta > Lepidoptera > Ypsolophidae > Ypsolopha > Ypsolopha sequella. Next base: position 15,530,418 of record OW204002.1, on the reverse strand, counting down.
GTTTTCGCGTGACATTATAACATTTTCAGCTACGAATTTCTACCTGCTATCTTTATCGGTGAAACTGATCAAAAATTTTACGATGAATTATTTGTTATCAAAAAGCCAATACAATATTCACTAATAATAACGCAACATTATAACAATGTCTTATTAGATTTTGAATAAAACCATTTATAAATTTGTATATCGTCACGACATGAATCCCCGAGGGAGTGTCAGAGGTGTTCCGAGTGTGATCTGTGAAATGCAAGTCACGGGCCACACTCGGTACACCCGCGATTTCACCGACGATTATTACGTCCCAACGTGATGGTTTGTGAGCCCTATAGCAGTACTTCGGGTACAAATACACCTTTTTAAGGGAATGCAGGTTTTCTCACAATGTTTTCCTTCACCGTTCAACAACGGTAAGTAAGAATAAATACTATGGACATAAATTCCGAAAATGCATGCCCGACCGGGAATCAAACCTGCGAGCATTCTACCCCTGAGCTACCATCATTACCAATTATTCTACCATTTGTAAAATATCATTAAAACTGACATACTAAATTATTATTAAAACTAGGGCTCACGTTCAATCCGTTTTCGTGTAATGTGTGGAAACGTTCTACGTATATCCATTTAGACGCACTATCAAAAAAACGTTTAATTCGGAAAAACGTTGCAACGTAGCTACGTAGGTACGTCTTCGTTGCGTTTTTACGTCGCAACGTTGTGTTTCCGACAAGAAGTCTAAAACCTATAAACTTCTTGGTTGTCAACAAAGAGGAAACTCTATGGTTTTCAATGTCTGATATGACAGTGAGCGCAAAGATGACACTGACGTTCAGTTCAAGGAAACTATGGCTTACATAAAGGTCAGTTATACATATGTGCTCATGTCTTCTTTCGAAACGTAGACTTCGACAAAACGTCGATCGGTATCCTACGCAGAATGAGCGTTTTTCTCGATGTTTTTTTTTCTTAGTTCTTAGCTTTCCCCCAGATATCACTGTCACCATGTCACCATAGGTAAAATAGGTTTCGTAGCAATCAATGTCAAAGTGGTTTTTAGTTTGTTTGGAATCTGTGCAAATTTTGTCTTTGATTATGTTGCTAAATTATACGACAGTGCCATCTAGGAATCCTATTGAACACTAAATTTGACACAAGGAAAAACGCTCATTAAGTCTAGTAGAATTATAAAAATACGTCGTTTTGAAGTCGACGGTTTTGTTAGGCGAGTTATATAGCGAGTCCTAATTTACCATTTAGCTTAACGTATTCTGCTTGTCAAACCCTTTAATTAATACCCATGTCAAGGGGGTGGTTCAGGAAATAAAAAATCACCATCTTGTCGCGTCTGCCATATTGGATTTAGGATAACGTCACTTTGCTAATAATAATTGTGCATTGTCACCAAAAACCAAACGTGTGTGTAAAATTTTAGCTCAAACGGTTGGGGGATTGGCTTTTATAAAATAATAGAAAGAGATGTTTTAAATTCATTAATCATACAATCATCATCAAAATGTAAATAAGAGACATGGGGCACGTTTACAATGCACTTGCATGGACAACTTCTTTTTTTTCTTTGACTTTATATTTTTGTTCGCCTTTTGACCTTTGCAACTTTGCCTTAATAAGAGGGGGATAGAAATGGTTTTTTAATTTTGAAAGTTTACGAAAGTTTTAGAGTCTATGAGTCTTTGTTATTAAAAGTTTATGAGTTTTTTTATTTATAATTTTTTAGTATTTTTTTCATTGGTGCCCCAAGGGGGTCTAGAATCGCGTCTAAGGTGGCTATTCTTTATTCTAACACTTGTACAGCAAGACTTTTATTTGTGTTAAAATAACCGCTGTTTTATTTTTTAGGTATTTCAATGGAATGGATTTTTTTTTTATATTATGGGAAACTGGTTTCATAAAATTTCCACGCTGGCGAGGTTACAAAAGTTGGTGAAGAATGTTATATACATATGTACAGGGTGCGGCGCGGATACTTGCTGATTTGTATTTGGCGCCAAGCGGTGAAGTGAGGTCGAGAAAGGATGAGGAGGGTCTCAATTAAAAATAGAAGCGCATGAACCCGCCTAGTCAGTTTCCGCCATGCATTGGACGAAGGAGTAGCGCGCGTTTGCCGTCGGGACTGGTTTTTACAACACTTCGCAGAGCGTCTCATCTCCTTGAGAGGCGTTACCTTGTTTGGCCGTAACCGTTCCCCCGATTTGACTCCGGGCAACTTTTTAATGGGGTTATCTGAAATCTTTCGTTTACAATGACCGTCCAAAGACCCTACCTTTTGGATTCCACCGGACAAGTTAGACTTAGCGTGGGATCCACAGTTATTCTCATCACTATGCATGCACACTAATTTTAGTTCGTAATTAAGTAAGTTACCTTAAGCATGTAATAAAATAGTGTAAGCTTTTTGGTAAATAAAGATATTGTATTGTATTGTATTGCATTTTATACCTCAACTAAAAAACAATATACGCCAATATGCTTGAAAGAGTTGAACGGAACATCAGAAATCGGGTAATTCAATGCATTGGCAACGAGGGCCGTCATTTGACCGATATAAAAAAATCAGATGGTGTATTTTACAAGAAAAATTAAATAAGAATGATATCTTTACTACTTTTTCTTTTATTGACCTTTTAAATCAGCATCACCCTGTATAAGAATTTGATTTCAGGGAGAGTTATATGATTTCTGATAACATCATTACTAATTTCCGTTCGGAATTTATCCCACGCGAATCTTGTAACAAATTCTTTAGACTAATTAATCAGACATAATTAGTTCTTATTACAATTCCCATAGCTTAATTTGAAAAGGTTTTTTTTTTCTGGGAATATACGCCATTTTAGGACATGGTTTTCATTATTTTGGTATATAAATTAACAATGATTTTTTTATGATTTTTTAAAGAATTATCCGATATGATGTCACTTGAGAATTTTAAACATTATACTGATTATAATGTGTAAAAAGTGGTCTATCTCTGTCTGTCTACTAAGCTGTCATCCATCTGTCAAACGAATCGGAAGCAAATTACTATAAATTAATCTTGATAGCAAAGGACACATTTCTAAACAGCTTTTTCTCAAATGACGTCACACGAAGGCAAATAGATGTTACACCTTGTTCTTGAAAATATTCATTATTATGAAGTTTTAGACCACAAGTTATGAAATACGGCTTATTAAACCTAAATCTCGAAATGTTTTTCGAATTAACACACCCTAACATAATTTAATCTATGCGAATTATAATTAGGTCCAACATTACACAACAAGAGCTTGTATGACTACATTGATGGATGTGAAAGAGGCGAAATAGGTGTGTAGCAAATGGAAATCTGTAGTCTCTGCCTACCCCTTTGGGAAACAGGCGTGAATATATGTATATACGTATGTTTTACACAACAAATATCAAATTAGCCTGATCAAGGGGTCTACCCGATATTAAAATCGTTGGGTCTACCGCGTAACACGGTGGCGTTCGTAATGGACTTCAGTCAGTTCAGTTTGACGGGCGTGCGACGACGCTACGCCCGCCTGACATGCCATCTCTTTTGCACGCGTTGAATTTCGAATGATATTCATTATCACCAGAGTAACGCGATATAGCCACTGGTTTTATTACCGGTGAGGACAACCGGAAGCATTGCACTTGCATCAGGGCCGGGTTAGACCAGGGGGTCATAGCAGACCATATCAAGCTTTAACCGCTCGATACAACATGTCTATCCCTCTCGAGGTAGATCAACAGAGTGAGAGAGAGCATTGTATCACGCGCTATTGAGCTCGATATGGTTTGCTATGCTAAACTAGCAGGTCGACAGCAATGTGTAACATAGACCTTTAGGTGCCGGGTTACGGAAGTAATCGGACCCGAGTACCGGAAGTAAGCGGCTGGTCTTATTGGACGGACGAAATACGAACTAACATGGCATTGACTATTATGAATCAGTAAACGTGACTAATATTCTATCGCGCCGAAAAAGCTGTTTTTAAACGTTCTATTACTGGCACATCAACTTCAAAACAATATCTTTATCTGTATGGCTATCTAGTTCATCCATCCATCCATCATCCTGGTTCGTCCACTGCTGGACGTAGGCCTTTACAAGATTTCGCGACTCGTGGCGGTCTTCTTGGAAGAAGTTCCGGTGTTAAAATCCTCGCACTAGCTATCTTGTACTAAAACTTATTAAGGAAAATTTAAAACCTATTAAAGACATGAAAAACTTGCCCGAACGTACTTGGTCTTAGAAAGTGTTGCGAGCTATTCGGCCCGTGTGCAAGGGCCCAAAGCAATCAGGGCGTCGTCGTAGACAAACTGTCGGACCGGCCCTTAATTGGCGGTCGGTGAGATTTATGAGGAGCGACCGTCACGCGGCCGACGATTTTACATGACCGCGCCACGACCTCACCACACCGTAAACATAGAAGCAATAACTAGTTCGCTAACTAGAGAACCACAGATTTTGATACAGCTAATCTTAAGTATGGGTTTTTTGAGGAAGACTAACGAAAGCTATTTAAGTAGTGACATTTTAGTCTGAACTTGTAAACCAAAACTTGTAATGCTGTTTCCGATTTTCAAACAAACCTTCTTCAGGAACCTTTCTTTGGGAAGTTTATAACTGCGCTGTAATTAAAATAAATCATGTCCGAGGAAAAGTCACGTTTTCCGTGATTTTTGTGACATTTCAGATTTTTTTCCCGATGATTGTGATGCGTGCATAATATAAAAGATGCACGATTTAGTTTAACTTCTAAACAAATCACACGAATTTTATTTGTTAAATATATTCCAATTTAAAATGCTAAACTGCGAGAGCACGTTTGACGGAACCGCCCCTTATTCAGGAAATTCCTAAGGGATCGGGAAAAACGGGATCCACGCAAGCAACGCTGCCAGGCGTCCACTAGTGTAATAATATTTGTTTTCATGAATAAATGTTTACTATGTATGTGAGGATACATAAAAATAGTGTCGGAGTTCCAATCAATGTATTTTGTTAGTTCATGTTGCATCATTTTAAAGGATTTAATAAGCTATCGAAATTCCGTACGTAACTTGATAAAATAATAATAAATGTATTCTATAGCTCGATTTAATTTCACATACTTACTAAAGTTCTGTCAAATATTTCGAAAATTTTGAAATATTTTGAAATTTTAAATTGTGTAACAATAATATCCACAGTACCTACAAACTGCAAACCAATACTGAGATTGAGAGCGGAGGTAAAATTGTTGGGAAAAGCGGATTAAGAATGTAAATACCACAGAAATTTATCTAAATAGATGACGCAACTGCATCAAACTCTATGAAAAGCAAGCGTGTCACATTTTACAATGAAAACGGTTGACAGCGTTTTGAATTTCATAAGGAATTATTGCTTTCCCTTTTGGCGCGCTTTTTGCATGCGAAATATATCGCGTCATCTATTTAGATCTATATCTGTGGTAAATACTTAGACTGGTAATTATTCTACTGGTCATACTGAACAACGTCCGCCAAAAAACGTACAGGTACAAAACCAAGCGTGTCACATTTTACAATGAAAACGGTTGACAGCGTTTTTAATTTCATAAGGAATTGTAAGACTTAAGACATAAGACATAAGAGTCAAAGTAGTAGGAGTCAATATCTGTGAAGGAAAAGCATTGCTCTGCCTTTTGGCACGCTTTTTAGGGTTCCGTACCCAATGGGTAACCGACGGGACCCTATTACTAAGACTCCGCTGTCCGTCTGTCCGTCTGTCACCAGGCTGTATCTCATGAACCGTGATAGTTAGACAATTGAAATTTTCACAGATGATGTATTTCTGTTGCCGCTATAACAACAAATACTAAAAAACAGAATAAAATAAATATTTAAGGGGGCTCTCATACAACAGCATTTTTATGTTTATTTTGCGAAATCCATCGCTATGATGGAAGAATTCGCCAGTCTAGGTAGGAACCTCGGTGGCGCAATTGGTAGCGCGCTTGGCTTGATAACAAGAGGTCGCAGGTTCGAATCCTGGCCCGGGGAATTTGTTCAAATTCTTGTCTTAGGATTTGTTTCTGATTGATATTTTCTAGTTTGTAATGCACTCTAAATAATATTTAACAGCATTTTTGCCGATTTTATAGATTGGTACGGAACCCTTCGTGCGCGAGTCCGACTCGCACTTGGCCGGTTTTTTGCATGTGAAGTACATACACTCGCGTCATCTATTTAGATCTATATCTGTGGTAAATACTTAGACTGGTGATATTTCTAATTGTCATACTGAACAACGTCCGCCAAAAAACTTACAAGTAAATACATATACTCAAGCCTGTCTCCCAAAGAGATCATCTGCTACGATCCTGACACATCTCTTTCACCTCTTCCACGTACATCAATCTAATCATATAAGCTCTTCTATTCCGAGTACTTTTGACATTGCCCTTCTTCAGTAGGTATATCGCCAATTTGGCCGGCATACGTCCTTCAAGGGCGGCCTGGTCGAAGCCTATTATTTTTTATGTAACTATTTACTAATAAAGTTTGGCATTTAATGAGCTGTTACGTATGTCGCGACTATTCCAAGACTTTGTTTCCCGAGAGCCAGTAGAGAAGCAGAGTCAGTTTAGAGAAACGGCGGAAGAATAGCGATATACAATGTGATTCCGGCCACACGTTTAGCCACACGGAATTTGATGATGAATCTTAAGAGGCTATGCGAATTTTATTTTGTTACTGTCACTCCAAGCGAAAACACGCTCAGTGTGAAGGGGGCGGATTCAGGGCGAAAGCGAAAAATGTTAGTTTTATAATTTTTATAAAAAAACTAAAATACGAGGGTGAATCCAAAAGTTCTAAGCCCGACCTACAAAGAGGTATCAAATCTTTGTAAATCTACCGTCATTTGTTAGTATGTTTTTTCTTGATTGATTGTGTGAAGTTGAAGTTCGATACTGCAAGCTATTATTTTTTTGTGATATTTTGTTTAACGCAGTCTGACGGGATTTTTCACAATGGAGAAAATTGAACACCGTGCTGTGATTAAGTACCTCAATAAAAAAGGTCTTTCACCTAAAGAGATTCATGAAGATATGGAAACAACATTAGGGGAATCTGCTCCATCGTATTCCACTGTCAAAAAGTGGGTAGCTGAATTTAAACGCGATTGGGAGACCATTGAAGATGACCCAAGGAGCGGAAGGCCTTCAACGTCTACCACTAAAGAAAACACTGACAAAATTTGTGATCTCATCCTAGGAGACCGAAGATTGACCATTAGTAGGATAGCTGAGATCACAGCCTGTGATCTGTGATTCACAGGCATCAGTTATGGCCGAGTGCAAAACATTATAACTGTAGAATTGGGGTTCCGTAAGGTTTCTGCTCGCTGGGTCCCAAGATTGCTTTCAGCTGACCAAAAACGAGTTCGATTCACAATTTCGCGTGACTGTTTGGAACTTTTTGAGGCAGATGCTGAGGATTTTATGTCTCGTTTTGTTACCATGGATGAAAGCTGGGTTCATCACCATACTCCTGAACCAAAACAGCAATCCAAACAGTGGAAAAGATCTGGCTCACCCACGCCGAAAAAGGCCAAGTGCGTTTTGTCAGCCAACAAAGTCATGGCATCTGTTTTTTGGGATTCGAAGGAATTATTTTATTGGATTATTTACCTAAAGGTGAAACTATAAATTCACGCTATGATTGTAACCTATTACGAAAACTTCGCGAAGAAATAAAAGAAAAACGGCCGGGGATGTTGCGTAAGAGAGTTTTGTTTCATCAAGACAATGCACGAGTTCACACTTCGGTTGAAACGATGGCTGTGATCCATGAATGTGGTTACGAGTTGCTGCCCCACCCACCTTATTCGCCGGATTTAGCCCCGTCTGACTATCATCTCTTTCCAAATTTAAAAAACACTTGGGGGGATCTAAATATTCGACTAGAGAAGAAGTGATAGTCGCAGTTAATGACTATTTTGACGACCTTCCGGAATCATTTTTTTTCGAGGGTATAAACAAGTTGCAGGTCAGGTGGAAGAAGTGTGTTGATCTAGATGGAGACTATGTCGAAAAATAAAAATAATTTTGAACCCACTTTTCTTTCATTTTCACGGTCGGGCTTAGAACTTTTGGATTCACCCTCGTAGCTAGCAAAATTTCTAATATCAAATCTCTAGATATTGTTGAAACATACCTAAACAATAATATTTGAGTTCTGTATATGGTTCCTATTATAATGAAACGAGGAGAAAAAGTTTGTTTGAAGACCTCATTTCAACAATTATTTCTATCGAGGAAAATGTATCCAAACATGTTTTCCAATTTCAAAACCCTAGATTATATAGTCGAAATGCATATACCAGAAATTTATTAAAATTTTCCGTGTATTTCATGAAATACACAAAAAAGAAGCACCTCTATTTTTTTACATATCGCCTTAAGAAAAGGAGTAAAGTCTCAGTCAACAAATATGAAAAGTAATCTGATTTGAGTAGAATCTTTACAGAAAATTGCTTCAAGTAATAAATAACAATTTAGTTACCAGCAAAAGCAAACATGAAAAATATACATTATAATTTTACATGAACCAATAAAGATCTAATATAGACAGGGTTTATTCCTTTTAACGTCGTCATACCACAGTGCCTTCTTTGTGAGCCTGGTCCATGTATTGCATGCTTTTTTTACAAACTAATTTGATTGCATGTACAAAGAAGCAGAAGAGAGAAGAGTTCATTTAATAAACCTAGGTACAGTCAACAAAAGAGATAGGTAACCAGACTCAGCGCAATTTTTAATCCTAAGACACACAGGTGAGTGATAGATGAGTGAGATGAAGAATACTTGGTCAATACATACACAGATGCACTATACTTAATCTCGCCTATCACTCGTCAGTAGGTCTTAGGATCAAAATGTATACGCTGGACCTGGTTACTTACCTCTTTTGTTGACCGTACCTTACATGACGGCCTGTTGCCAATTTTGGTGTATGCATGGTTCCGTATTACCTAAAAGGTATAAAAGGAACCTTTATGGAGAGACTGCGTTGTCCGTCCGTCCGTATGACCTCATAACTTTAGCACCGTTATAGATAAAGACTTGAAATTTAGCACAAAAATAGCAACATAAAAGGTGTAAAAAAAATATTGAAAAACTTAAAATTGTTCAAAATATTTTCCATACAAAAGAGAGTTTTTTTTTCCTGTTTGTTCAATATGGGTATAAAATTGTAGATATTAAAAAGCTGATTGTAAAAATATATACCTAATTTATATTTACTGGCATTGATTTCGAGAAACCTTTGAATAACCATAAAAATATATATATCCCCCCCTTTATCTCCGAAACTGGTGGACCGAAAAATATAAAAAAAAACGATTATAGGTCATAACTGGCAAATTACAGAAAAACTATAGCGATTTAAAAAAAAACAACACAAATTAGAAATACAAAAAAATAAAATAAATCAAAAAAATATTTTATAAAAATACTATATACCCATATATTCTCAGTACGATAGTACTAGCCTGGACCATGCTAGGTTGCAGAAGTTAAACTGACAATAAACTTCCACTCCATACGATGCACCGTACATGATTTTTCTCTATTTTTTATGCTTTGACATAGCCATCGTTATTGAAATTTATTCTAGGAAAACTTGTTTTCAAGCGCTACTATAATTTTTCTTTTGTTAAGGGTAATTTGGTTTTGCAATAATAATTGTATTTTATACAGAAGCCACGCAAATTACTTATTAATAACGGAATATTTATTTCTGTGCAAAAATAAACCAAACATCGAGCTCCGAACCTAAAAAATATATACAAGGCACTTAAAACAAGGGTCTCACTATCCAAGATAGGATTGTTTTTGTGGGGAGAGAGGGGTCTGTTGGCCCTCAGCAAGAGAGGGGGAAGGGGGAAGAACAGTGCCGTTTTCAATTTGCTTTATTTGCACTTGTTTTAATAGCGCTCACTCCTTATTGCCCACGCGGGCGCGGGCGGCCAGCCAAATTGCTTCGTGCCTGGACGCCTTTCGATTAAGGAGACACACGGGCCTTGGGGAATAGGGCAACAACGCTCAATGTCAATGGATCTGTTTTTAGGGTTAAGTTAAGATCTAGAACTCTTCTCGTCTCCAATAAATCTCATCTCTAATCTAACTAAACTAAAAAATTACCAAAACAATTTCGCCTCTTCCAATAAAAAAGTATTTGAAAAGATTGCTTATCACCAAAATACACCTTCGCCATTGTATTATTGACATCGTATTAATCACAATTCACGTGGTAGTCGGTGGTCTGGTATTGAAGAGACATAATTAAATTGACGCATATGTCCCGTGCTAAAATGAGATTGGACATTATTGGACATTGGATTCAACTGGCGCAAATGAACCTATAAACACACACTATCGAAATAAATAAGCAAGCCACGTGTTATTAGTTACAAAGTTCGTTTTGGAAAGCTTTTACTCGTACGTCAAAATTATGCACGTCACGTGTCGTAGAAGCGACGAAGTTATATTGCTACGGCGTAGAAGTGATTATCTTCTGTCTGATTATGTCTGAAAAGTGAATCGGGGCGCAATATTCGATCAATGTAAGAGCACTTACCGCAACCAATGACGCTTAGCTATAGCAGTATGGCAGCAAATGGCATCGTACTGGTCTGCGATCCACACTATCAGGATTATGTAAAAGGCTGTCGTCGTGTCGTTGAAGAACTCTGACATTATTGCCTCCATGCCTGTGGACAAACAAATATTGGGTTTCAAATAAAATATTGTCAAATAACGTAATTTGGACTCGTTCCCACCAGTAACTCAATTAATTCTTATATTTTTATAAAATAATTTTATTTTAAATGTATACATAAGTTATATTAATTTATGTCATATAATTTGTTAATATTATATTGAGCTTTTCTAAGCTTTATTTATTTCTTTTCTTTACTTATTAAATAATAATTAATCTTAGGTTCTACTCGATATATTTCGACCCACGGTATGGAGCTGTCATCAGTCGAATATTTGTTATACATATAATTTGTATCATACAATATTTTACATATTATAAAATGTATAGTTTCGATTCTCGGCACTTAGTAGAATTAATCATACATACAAACATCTAAAGTAAAATTGTACAACCCTAACCTTTATGGTTTTTGGACCGGTTTCGGCTTTTTGAGATATTTTCAAGATGTTTAATATTTGCGATGTAAATATATTAAGTTTACTTATGTCACCAATTAACCTTAGTATTTGTATAAGCGATTTTACTCTGTAACTACTGTGTACATGAATGAAATAATGCGGAAATGTAATTAGCATTGTCCGACGGACAGAATTATTAGATTTCAAAGCAGTCGATATGGTATGTTCGAAACCCATTGAAATAATAACACACATTATATGTAGTTCAAATACCAAATGCAACGCATAAATGGCCAGTTGAAATCTGAAAAGGACCTTTGTGTTGAAATGAAACCAAATATGTGGGCTTTTGACGCTCAAGAGATACTGGTGACGCTGTTCACAGCGCAGCCTGTTACGTCTCTTATAAGCTAATTATTCCAGTTGCATATTTATGCATAAATAAAAGGTCTTTACATATGAAGGGTAAGCGGGAAGAAAGGTCATTGTCAGTGTTTTTCACAAATTGAGTTAATAGCGCCATTTTTTTAAATATCTAGAGAACAATGATTGAGCAAAAAAAAAATTAGAAAAAATAACACAAACCACAGAATATTCGCTTTTAAAAATATACCGGGCTCAAGAAGCTTAAAAACCGAACATAAAGAAAGGGTCATAATTAGAGCAAAAGTAAAAAAAAACTAAAATATTGTCTATGGATATGGAGCTATGGGCAGAAAGTAAAGTTTGCTTTTGAAAAAAAAACGGTGATTACAATAATTGCCCACTAAAATTTCTTAAATAATACGTTTAAGCAAGTTTTTTCTGCTTATAGAATTAAATGAGACTTGCGGATTTTTTCTGCTTATTTCAAAACTACCTTCTTTTGACTATGATCCCTCTTCCCGCTTACCCTTCATATGAAATTGCCGAAATTTTCTTACAGATTCATAAGTTCACAGTTCCTGTAATTCAATAGCTATATCCATTATTTGTTTTTGGTTTGAAAGTTGATTTCAAGGTTTTATATTTACATATTAAATTTTGTTTTTATTGTCAGTTTGATAACCAAAATTAAAAGTTCAAAAACAGTTCGTCCTAAATGCCATCCATTTCCATGATAAGATTCATAATAATTTTTAAAGCTGACACTTTTCAAAAATTAAATTAATGTTGCTGTTAGCTTAATGTAGTCTCATTCATACACATAAGAAATTAAATCATTTGGATTTGTCATTCCTAAAAAAAAGCAAAAATTTTAGTACTGAAAATTAAGTTTCCTTCAAATTCTCTATAGAAAACGGCTATTTCATATGTAAAGACCTTATATTTCTAAATCTCCTTCCAAAGACGTGTTACTAAATAAAGTATTCTTAATTAGTGTTGATATTGAACGTGGTGTTGTGAAAGATTTTTAGAATGGCTTATTGTATGTAAAAACAAACCTAATTCAATACCGAAATTTTACTGATTTTACGATGATGATGATGATGAATGTCATATTACGAGAATTTTTTGATGTACAATTTCGAAAGTCCTAAAAAAAGTTTTTCTTTTTTAAAATATTTTATTGTTATTGAAGACACATACAAGTGCGACCACGTCGCCTTTATCTGGTGATTAAACTTTTATAGCGGGTCACTTTACACCTTTTATAGTCGAAGAGTCTAGCGCACATTTGTGTAACCTCCATTAATCCACACTGCTACAAGGAAGCCCCAGAGTTCCAACACTTCAGTATCACCTCTACACAAAACTGCAGCCTTCACCATGCACAGAGATGGCGCCGCAATAAATATAGCAGGTCATGTGTGAGACACCCGAGCACGGCGGGTTCCGTACTAATTAGGTGTCGACAATTACCAGCTAACGACCGAAATCCGAGCGGCGACGCGAGCTTATTAACTCAATGTACTGCGACCCGACCGATTCATTCTGACACCCATATCAAGGAGCTATTGAAACTGGTGAGAGATGTGTCTGGGAGGAGCTCGTTAAACACTTGCAACTGTGCATAAGACATGGAATATAAAATAGTACGGGTCAAAAGAAAATCATTGGTCAGCAAGACCTAACAAATAGAACTATTGTAGAACGCGAGCCAGATAATTTCTGTGAGCAGAAAAGGGTTGATATGAATAAATTAATTACTGACAACATTCATTTGTTTTTTATTGAATGGAGTTAATTTTTTTTTTTTCTATTCGAAGAAAATATTTAAGAGACAATATGGCCCATTCTGAAGGCTTTAATTTTAGTTTCAGTGCTGTCAAAACTAAATTTTCTTCATTGCAAAATAGTCCTTAACTGTTAGGGTTAGAAGTTAAATTACTTTGGAAAATTTTAAGTTTTGACAGCACTAAAACTAATACTTAACAGTATTTAACCCTGACTATAATAAATAACTCATGAAGGGTATAGAAGTTCCACCCAATATACCGAAATCTCAAATACATGCACAAATCAAGTTCGAAGTGTAACAGTGAATTTGCGATATACGAGGAACAATCTTACCAGCCTTATACACACACGGCTTTACTCTTATAAACTGGGAATAGAGACTATTATTGGTGATGTGATTCATCCAACTCTTGATGGTACAGTAACTTAATACAGTCCAGCCAGGAAAGGACGGGCACTGGGTGCGTCGTATTTGCATTTTGATGGGCCCGACACTGATACAATAAACACGTTATACTGGCCCTCACGACGACGTCTCCCCCCACTTGGCTTTTCTGCCTTTCTCAGTTAAAAAGCGGTAACTCGTTTTACCGTATTGCTATTTTTGTTTCGGCTTCGTCTCCCTGCTAGGGCGAGCCGCCTCGATCCTACGGCGAGCGACTAAATGCACTGCCCGTGTCAATCCAATAGTCACAAGGGATCGCAGTCTGCCGCGTCGCATAGCACTGCACGACGTGGCACAGCATCGTGAGTCCATTCTCTCGCCTTAAAACTGCTGAGGTCACTGAGGTCATCGAAAAAGAATGGTCTTTTGTGACGTCACATTTTCGATTGCGCTCTTTCCTTGGACTGAGTACAGCATCCGACCCTTTTTAAACCACCCATTTGAATGCTTTCCGAAATTTCTTGTAGCCTGACGGGACGGGAAATCATAAATAAGTATTTTATTCCTACGCATATTTATGCAAATATGAATATCATGTGTATAATTTGATAGATAGATATAATCTTTATTTATTTGTATATCATATCATTATTATAATATGTATTTATCTATAGTATAAATAAATATATGTATGTATATATACCCACACTGTTCATGCATCTTTATCTACTTCTACTGGTTTAATTGCAATTTTGTCTTAATTTTTATTTGTCTCTTGTTTTAATTTTAGTTTTAGTTAAATTTGATCTTTTTTGTAGTTTTTGTTTATTTTAAGTGTAGTAGCCTGTAAAATTATTAAATATGGTTTGTGTTAAGTTTCAGCTGGGTTCCCGCGTAACAGAATTACCTAGTGTAGGCCCCGCTGGTAATTGTCATTTTGTGATTAATATTTTTCGACGTTATATCCTATATCTGGCTACCGACTTATTAGACGGGACAGGACTCATACTACTGGTGTTGGTGTCGCAGTATATTTACGTGCTGATCTAGAATGCAAGGTTGTCTCTGAGTCTGATCCCGGAAGCTCTACCGAACATTTGTTTCTAGAATTATCACTTCGCCATACAAAGCTTCTCTTATGTGTTTTTTATAGTCCATCTTGTCATGTCAATTATTTTTGTTCACTCGAAACAACCCTGGAATCGTTTAGGTCTCAGTATGAGCAAATCATCCTAATGGGAGACTTCAATACCTGCCTCATTAAAAATGACCATAGGGCAAATGTACTACAGTCAATGATGAAGTCCCTAAATTTAAATATTTTACCTTCTGGTCCAACTCATTTTCAACCTGGTGCTCCCCCCTCACTCCTTGACTTAATAATTACCTCGTCTCCGGCTCATGTTATTTTCCATGGCCAATTCAATGCTGCTGGTTTTTCTCATCACGATCTGATATTCCTCTCTTATAATCTTCGTCCTCCTAAATTCAAGCAAAAAGTTCTTCTTCTTCGTAATTTCAGTGGTATGGATCTGGAGGCACTACGAGTTGATGTGAATATGATTGATTGGTCTTGTGTTACTGAAAACTCGTCAGTAAACGACAAGGTCGAGTATTTTAATAGAATCATTTTAACTATATATGATAAGCATGCCCCTTTAAAGCAAACCAGAGTAAAACATCTCCCAGCCCCGTGGCTTACACCGGAGATTAAAGCGCTAATGGCACAAAGAGATAAGGCTCAAGTTCGGTTTAGGCAAGATCCTTCAGATCTGAATGTCAAACGGTTCAAGTTGCTACGTAACCGCTGCAATAACGCCTGCAGGCATGCTAGACGTCAGCATATATTTGAGTCCATCGAGAACTGTCCACCGCACAATCTTTGGAAGTTCCTAAAATCTCTTGGTGTTGGCAAGCCAAAGCCTGGTCCTCTTTCCAATATTGACTTAAATGCTATCAATAACCATTTTAGTAGTCCATCTTCCTTTTTATCTAGCATTTCAAAATCTGATACCTTGAATACTCTACACAATACCATTCCTTCCTCTGATTACCTACCTTTCCAGTTCCATGAGATTACCTCTGTAGATGTTCGGAAGATTCTTCGCTCTATAACAACTAAGGCAGTAGGTGATGATGGTCTTAGTAAAGATATGTTTATCCCAATTTCTGATGCGGTTTGTCCTATAATAGCAGATATCATTAACTGTTCCCTGTTGTCAGGAGATTTCCCTAGTCCCTGGAAGAAAGCTCACATTATCCCTCTTCCAAAAAAGTCCAATCCTGCTTCTTTCTCAGATTTTCGCCCCATATCTATTCTTCCCATTCTTTCCAAAATCCTTGAGCATTTTGTTCACGAGCAACTTGCTGATTTCCTATCCTATAACCATCTCCTTAATCCCTATCAGTCTGGGTTTCGTCCAGGTCACAGCACTACAACAGCTCTTGTAAATGTGACAGATGACATAAGGCTAAACATTGAGCAGAAGAATCTCACCGTCCTAACGCTCCTAGACTTCAGCAACGCTTTCAACACTGTCGACTTTGACATACTTGTTGGCATGCTGAGGTCTCTTAGTGTTTCTCCTGAGGTAGTATCATGGTTCAATTCCTATCTTCGCGGCAGACAGCAGCTAGTCAAAATCGATAGCTCCAAATCTGATTGGTGTAATCTGACTGCCGGCGTTCCACAAGGTGGTGTTCTTTCTCCTCTTCTTTTCTCTATCTTTATCAATTCTATTACTGCATCCTTATCCTCCTCCTTTCATTTATATGCTGACGACTTGCAGTTATATACGGCTGCACCGCTGGACGACATAAACAGGGCAGTACATACTGTTAACACTGATTTTGTCGCCATCAGGGAATGGACAAGGCGATTTGGTCTGCATGTCAACCCAAAGAAGTCGCAAGCTATAATCATCGGTAGTAATTACTACGTCTCCCGCTTGGACATGTCTGACGTGGCTGACGTGGTTTTTGATGGAGTGATAGTGCCTTATTGCACGACCGTTAGGAATTTGGGTTTGTGGATGGACCAAACTCTTTCGTGGTCTCCACATCTTAATGAAGTAAGCCGTAAAGTTTTCGGCTCATATCACTCGCTTAAGCGCCTACAGAATTTCTTGCCACTGAAAACGAAAATTACCTTAGCACAATCTCTTCTTCTTCCCCTTCTGGATTATGCCGATGTCGCTTATCTAGATCCCACTGAAGAGCTGCTCGATAAGCTGGAACGTCTTCAGAACTTGTGCATTCGATTCGTTTTCGGACTGCGCAAGTATGACCACGTCTCGGAGTTTCGATGCAGGCTTAAGTGGCTTCCTATTCGTCTTCGCAGGAACGTACACATTCTTTCCCTGTTATATAATGTTCTCCATAATCCTGTTTACCCTAATTATTTAAAAAAAAGATTTTTCCTACGCACTGATCGCAGCAACAGAGCGCTTCGGTTTTGTCATCATATCGATCTGGCGATGCCTGCGCACACCACTGATCGTTTTTCTAAATCATTTACAGTAGCATTCGCTACAAGTATTCAACCTTTTTATATATTTTTAGTCTTTCTTTATCGTTGGCTGCTTTTCTGAATTTTCGAATTCAAATAGTTAGAATATTCTTGTCAGATTTTTTGTTATTTTTCTTATATCAGAGAAGATCGTGACAGAGGAAAGAAATCACTTTTGCAAAATAACAAATTTAATATTTAAAATATAGAAACAGAGCGCAATTGCCCTGAGCATTGTGTAAGCCAGTTTTCCTGCATTTCCCGCGACCCTTCGGGATTATTTTTTAAAGGGTTCCTGGGTCTCCCCAGTCTGATTATCCCATCCGCCATCTCGTACGGTTGTACCTATTGAGGCCTGATGTAAGGACCACGTCCCTGGTGAGCTAAAGCTTCCGATACTAAAATTGAAATCGCCAAGCTTCATCGACTGCTCCCGGGAACACCGGAAACTCCCAAAGTCACGAAGAGACCCTTACCAGGTTTTTAATATCTGTAGCTTAATATTCAGCATCGATTATTTTTATTCCTTAGTGTAAAGCTAGATAACGATTGCTCGTAACACCTTATTATTACGTTTTTCTTTCGGATCAAGAGTTATCAAAACTTCCGTGAAATCTTAGTTTAAAGGATCCTATAAACTGGTGTCGACAACCAAATTTAAAATCCATTATTTTATGAATAAATGCGTCGTTCAAGCTAAAAGGAAATTAAAATCCTAAATAAGTGGAATTTGACATAATAATTTTTTTTGATCTAAGAATTTCCTTTATACCGATACTCCTCTGATATTATTGTTCTTTTGTACCATATTTTTCTTACTTCGGTTTTGTTATTTTTGTGTTTTGTTATTTAAATTATACGGCTTATTCATCCAGGTTTACCTCTTTTTTTGGCTGTCACCAGGCTTGCCTGGTGGCAGTCCAAATTTAATTCGAAATTACGTTCGTTAGTATGTAGTGGCAGATAATAAATATTTTTTTTTTAAAAATAACGCTACAAATATGGCGCCCGAACAAAAGGTAAGTACGGTTTTCTGAATATTACTTGCTGTACTTTAACGTTTTTTTCTCAATTCGACGGTGGTGTCTACGCTTTCGTAGACTAATTTTCCAACCTACTAAATTTTGTTTGTTTTCAGGCAGCGTTTTCTCTTCTAAGGAACCCCAATACCAAGCTGTCGAAAGGAACCAAATTTTTCCACGAAGAATATTTTTTGTCTTTATGAGTACCCTTAATTTGTGAAATCTATGTTTTGCAAATTTTAATAAAGGAATAAAGTATTTACACACTTTTTGTGTATTACCTGTTTTATTTGTGTGTGTATATTATCCTATCCCTAACCTAATTTCCTTATGTATAGTTAGGTAGGACCTGCAGGTAAGTGCATTTCAATATTTAGTAGCCTATTACTTTCCATATCTATCATTAATAATTGTTACCTGTTCTAGTAAATAAATTACACTGAGTTTTCAAGTCAAATAAATTTATTGTAATTTATCCATAAATGTGGTAGTTACTAGTTAAACATATTTATTATGTTTCTAGCATAATTATTGATACTAGTAGATCCGGGTGGTCACTTTATTCGTTTTCTGTTGATCCCTAATCCAATATAGGCAATCTCATTTTGTTATAAAATTTTCACAATAATATTGAGATTGACTCTTCCATGCAAGAAATTTTGTCGCAAATCCTCGAATTAATCTTTTTGTTTTTACAGAACAAACGTTGAATTTTTCTTGAAAAGTTTTTGCAATTGCTGAAATCTTTGTTTACATTTTCAGTCTTGTCAACTGTCAAAGTCGACATTTGAATATTTGTCTATTATTTTGAACTTTCTGGTTTACATTTTTTAACAAACTATTTTCGCTGTATGGAGGTCAATTGAATAGCAAAACCTTTTTTTGCACATATCATTGCGGCTTCCGATTTACACTATTTTTGATAAATTCTCCCTTTTTGTTAAATAATGTATCCTTTCGATTTTAATTTGTTGGCTCTTTGTTTGATGGTTGTTGATTTGTTGGTTATTTGTTTTGTTGATTGTTAGTTTGTTGGTTGTTGATTCGTTGGTAGTTAATTTGTTGGTTGTTGGTTTGTTGGTAGTTATTTGTTGGTTGTTGATTTGTTGGTAGTTAATTTGTTGGTTTTTGGATTGTTGGTTGTTGAGTTGTTGGTTTTTGGATTGTTGTTTTGTTGATTTGTTGGTTTTTAATTGGTTAGTTCTTGTTTTGTTCATTGTTGGTTTGGTAGTTGTGCGGCTTTGGAATGAACTTCCGCAAACCCTCAGAAATCTTCCTTCTGTGTCCTCTTTTAGATTTAACCTGAAAAATTATTACCTTTCATCTCTCTGACTAGACTGACTATGCTACTTTATTTGTATGTATGTATTTATGTATTTGTGTATGTATTAGTATGTAGTGTATTATATTAAAATATTAGGCTTGAAGAAGATTATTTTTCTTTTTGCACAAATATACTTGTAAATTATTTTTTCTTTTCTCCACACCATCGGTTGACTGGAAGAAATTTCTTTAAGGAATAAGTCCGCCCTTGTCTTTTATTTTTCTGTATTCTGTGTTTTATTTTAATTTTTCTGTGCAATAAAGTGTTTATTCATTCATTCATTCATTCATTTTTTTTTGCTTAATAAATATTTCGTAAAAATATTTCTTACTGAGATAGTACTTACGACCTTAGGGTTAACAGTCTAAGCTCGACTGTAGAAAATTAAAGACGTTCAAGAAAATTAATGGGAGTAAAAATTTATTAAACCCCAAATTAATCTGGTATCAAGCGTGACAGTCAACTGTTTGATATAGACATTCTGTACCGAAGCAGACTTTCAAAAAAATACTTTCATAGATGTTGCTTTTTGACATAGAAACGCAGAATACTGTCTATAAAGGACAAATAGTCCCTCTGAATCTGGAAGCGTCTAATCGCCTAATTCATAACTCTGTTCCACCAATTAAACTGGTGCTCAAGTTTCTGTGTCGCTGGACATCGGACACTGGCGACGGGACAGGAAGGAATTTACTGGGAAATGTAATTTACAAACTGTACTGAATAATATTCAGAGATTATATCGCACATGATATGTCCTTACGGATTGTGTATGACTTTGAATTTTATAGAGAGAAAATATTGAAAAAAGAGGTACAGACTCAATTAAGTAAGAAAAATAGCTGTCTTGAAAAATGTAAGCGTAAAATACTTTATATTTATTACTAAATCAAATTTCAATAAGAACCAAACTTATAACTTACTATTTTTTATAATTACTTTAATTTCTAAAGTCAGTCTTCTTAAAACGTAAAATAACATACGATGATAATAATACAGAAGGGTTTCGGTGCTTTAAGAATATTAAAAAGGATTAAATAAAAGAAGAGTAACGAAACAAACACGTAGGTATATGATTCATGCTCTTCGACTTTGCCCGCAGGCTTCCTCACCACGAAGATAGACCCGGCCACCATAGGAGGTCGTTTGGCATTATACTGAAGAAAGGTCAAGTCAAAGTACATGGACAGGGACGAATTGAGCTTTATGACTCAATTGATGAATGCCGAATATGCAAGAGTTAGGCATATCAGGATCGTAGCATAATTAGATATGTTATCTTTGGGGAAGGAAGGGACTCTTTGTGAGACAGTCGCGAATATGTAGTATGATCTCAGAAAGAGATTAGTTTTCTAACCTAAAATAAATATAAGGTATACTTATATGAAAAACTAAAAAAAAATAGTGGATATATTAAATTTGCAATATTCCGCTAAACACTCTTGCCATGCTATTCAAAATGCAGACTCAAGCACCGCTCGCCCTTTCAATTTCAATGTCGAGCGGTCGGGCGGACTACACATCCCGAGGATGCCTCGTTTAGAGGCGAAACACGTATCGGTAAGTTTTCTTGCTTGTTATTTAAGATTGCTTTATTTTGTACTCGTACTGCTTGCTTTGCTTATGCATGTTTCATGCGGGAGGGCGGGCGGTGCTTGAGTCTGCATTTTGAATAGCATGGTAAGAGTGTTTAGCGGAATAATGCAAATTATTAATATATCCACAAATTCATGATGGACTTCCGCAAAGTAACGCCCTTTTCAATAAATTTACAAAAAAATAACATTGTGTACTGGTTGTACACAATGATGGTGATGTTCACAAACTTAGCTATCTAAAGCGCTATTCAAAACTAAACACATTTTAAGCCAAGTAGGTATTTTACTAATTAAGAGCGGTTTCGCAGCCGGATTGTGCAAAACCCGCCTTTTTCTAATTAGTCGAAACAGAACACTTAAATTCAAAATTCACTCAATAGTTATTCAACAAAACCCCATTACCTATGTATTGTGTATGTTGTCATAGCAAAGTTTCCATTACTCGTGAAGAGTAACTCGTAAATGATGCAGCTAATGTGGTGCGACAATTATTACCACAAAATACCAGGTACTCGTAGCTTTTCCTTTTTTTTATAGGTAGTGATGAAAAATAGTGTGTAATACTCGAGGTCAAGATATTTTGTTCTCGGGTAGGCCATAATGAAATCCTCGCTACGCTCAGGATTCTATTTTAGAATCCCTCGCTGCGTTCGGGATTCTACTATAAAATCCTTCGCTTCGCTCTGAATTCAAAATAACCCCCTTTTACGTACAAAATATTACTTGGGCTTGGGCCCCTTTTAACACAAATAAGTATCTAAATTAAAAATTCAGACAAATCAAAAAGTCGGACAAAGACCGGACGGAAGGCCGAAAGTCCGGACAACTTGAAAACCAGGCCCACTGTCTGTTATACATTAAAATCGAGCTCCAACCGATTCAAATTGTCCCTATTTCCAACAATTTCGCCCAGGGCACACCTAACACCTAGAGCGTGCCTGTCGCCAATCCCGGGCGATCGTCGCTTCGTCCCGGAATTAAAATTAATAGCGGGAGACGTCACGTCGCGCCTGACCCGTCCCGGTAATTTGTTTACTCCTTCACTCTGGATTACGTGGCATGCTCGCTGAATGGATGGTGAGCTGGCTACTAATAAAAAAAAACTGCCAATGCCAAATCATATGTCAAACTTTATTACTAAATAGTTACAAAGAAATAACAGGTTTCTATCCGGAATAAAAAAGCTATTATAACTAGATTTAGTGTCAGGATCGTAGCAGATGGAAATTTGTAGTCTCTGCCTACCCCTCTGATAGAAAGGCGTGAGTATACAGGGTGCTTGGTAATTCGACCTATTCCTTTAAAGGGGTTATACTAGGGATTATTTCCAACAAATAATGCCTGTCAACTAGGGGTCGAAATTGATATTTTTTTTTCAAGTAAAACACGTCGGTATTTCAAAAATTACAAAATAAAAAAGGTATTTTTTCCACATAAGACCTTTTAATTCTGAGATTATGGGAATTCAGGGCACGCATTTTTTTTATAAGTGATTACTCATCTATCATTGATCAGAAATATAATAAATAAGTGCTGAGAGAGAAATAGTTATTATTTATTTAAATTATTTATTTTTGGTTATTAGTCTGAAAGGTTGAAAAATAATATAAAAACCTTAAAAACTCGGAGACCATTAATTTTCGACCCCTAGTTGATAGGACTTAATTCGTTGAAAATGATCTCTAGTAGAAGCCCTTTCGTCGAATTAAGTAATTCCGAGGGGTTGTCACCGGTGTTACCAAGTGTGAATGTCACTAGAAAAGTCGACACACATAACACTTGAAGATTTTTAACGTCCCAAGCTTTCTTTGCTTCACAGTGTTTTCCTTAGCATGTGGTTAGTATACTAAATACTATATAAATTCCAAAAAACTCATTGGCGCTAGCTCGACCAGCAGGATTTCAATCCGGGTCTCAAGTTTAATGTGATATATCGTCCGTGCAAAGGTCCCCGTTACACCAGGCGGAAAGACCCGCAGTGCGAGAGGAACGGACTCGGAGAAAATTGACAAAAAGTCGGCTTTAAGTTAAGTGAAATAGCTATGAAAATTTCCATAACCAGAAATTACCATTTTACCATTTTACATGTGAACGTTTGCAAAAGTGATTCGTGTTTTTTGATTTATTCAGATCGTTTACAAGTACTTAGGCCTCAGCCAACATATGTTAAAAATATTAAGGTCCTCTTCAAAATGGTTAACACTATCTATTAAAAACGGAAAAGGTGACTCGTGAATTAAGAGTTGTCGCAAACCCATTTCTATCGGACTAATACTTTTCATGCGACAAAAAAACTCACAGCATTAATACTCGCATAAGTCAGATGCGAAATAAATTCAGGATCGCTTTCAAATTTAAATACTAGGTATATAATTAAGGTGCAAAAATTTAGGTATAATCAGTACCCCTATTATAAATGCGAAAGTGTGTTTGTTGGTTTGTCCTTCTTTCACGCAGCAACGGAGACGGATCGACGTGATTTTTTGCAAAGAGATAGTGAATGGGCCGGCTACTTCTTATCCCGGGAAAATGCAAACGAAATCAGCGCGGGCGAAGCCGCGGGCAAAAGCTAGTCTGTTATAAAATGAGTAATGGTTTTATTTTATGAAACAAATAGTACTAAAAACTAAACGGAATTAATAACATCAACATTATTTTATAAATAAATAAATAAATGGTATCCAGAGAGGATTCCTCTGTTAGTCTTACATCGGGGCTGAATCAATTAAGTCACGTAATTTGGAGTAGATCGATAATTCTAGGATCAAATTGAAACAAATTGCTTCTTGATTGTAAGGCTACGAGAAAACAACCGAGGCTTTGCGTAATTTAACAGTATTTTCTCGGCAAATTCCTTTCTTACTCGGACTAAATTAACTTTTTGTAATATTAAACGTTAAAATTAAAACAGCACTAAAAATAAGGAAAAAAGGTTTGCTCTTAAGGTTAAACGTCTGTAGCTTAGCGCAAAGTGCATAACTTAACTTTGTTTTTCTTGTTCAGAAATTTACAATTGAAAAGCATTTTGTTCTGGGCCATTTGACGCCAATAGTTCAGTAAGTATTACATGTCTATAATTATGATTTACTTTCACTTTTACATACCTTGTTTTATGATTTATACTCGCAATTGTCGGCACTTGGTGAAAATTGGAAAACAACTTGAAGAAAACACTCCAGAGTACAGTGTCACAAATAATTTTATTAACTTATATTTTGCAATAAGGTGATTAAAACATTAAAAGCTGTTTTATAAGTACGTACATTGTTTGACCGATGTTACAATATTTGATTATAACACCGCAATTCTGCACTGTGATTGGCCAAATTGATTATAACACCGCTAACGAACCAATAACAAGCGATAACGGTCTGTCTTATTTCTTAAGCCACGCCCTCTTTACTCTTCTCGCTTCTGATTCGTCTCAGGCATCTACATACTCAGGTATCATGACGAGTATCACTACAATATCATGACGTGTGTTCTTTTTCTTATTTTTCGTGAAATTGTTTTTGATGGTTGTAGATAAAGTATTGTGTGCAACTGGACATAATTAGACATTGTACACTCGTGCGAGTTTATTACGAAACGAATGAAGTGAAACAAGCACTCGTGTTCCAATGTCTAACATTATGTCACAGTTGCACAAAATACTATTTTACTTTAATAACGGTTTCGAACATTAACTTCACTAAAAAACTTCATAAACAACAGATTTGTTTATAGAACGTAGTTTGCGTTAGACCTAAAAAGCTCTTGAATGTGAATTCATATTCGAAACCGGTTGGGTGTTTAATCTGTGAAACTGTCTGTGTACAAGAGCGTTTTCTTCAAGACGTTTTAACGTTCATAGTTCAACCAATAGAACTGCAGTTAGTAGTAAGAATCCTCCTACTTTTACCTCGTTAAACAGCGTTAAATTGTATTGACGTCGACTCCCAGTACTGCAATTTTAAAATTACCAACAGCAATTCTCCATCGGTTCGGATGCTACAATCCAATCCACCTGCCATCGACAGATTTTTTTCGATTTAAAATCTATCCTGCCATTTTAAAATGAGTAAATAAAGGTTGCAAACAGATATTTTTGTGTATATTTACAGTTTTAGAATGAGAGCCGGCATACAAAAAAGAAGTGCTAACTAAAATCGAATTACTGACGAAAACCGTGCCATGCTACGGCACCACTTCGAGAGATACGACTCTACGAACAAGACAAAGAAATGAAGAATCCCTTCCAACTGAATAAGAATGGCTAAACCAAACAAAATATGCAGCAGTGCAATCCAGCATCGACTAATATAAAGATCCTGAGAAATGCACACAAGCTCCTGCCGACTTCCATTCAGGGGTTTAATCAAGGGGGACACCCGCGGAGCTAGCAGACGATTCCTTCAACTTGGCGCAAATTGAGAATAATGGACCTCTACCTTTTTAGGGCTCTGTAGCTAAATCTTTCATTTGAGCGTGCTTAAGCTATTGTCTTACGAGGGCGATTTGATTAATCAGTGACATTGGGAGTAAAAATCCTTTTTTTTTTTTTACTTTTATAATCTCCTTTCAACTCTATATAGGTTGACCAACGATGGTCCAGCTTTATCCAAAAGATCGAATTATTTTTTTGTCAAACATCGTAAAATATGCTTCCCTTTCAGTTAATCTAATCATTTCTTCATTTCACAAAAATCTTTGCCAGTCAAGTCATTTCTTTATATTTGAAAATAGGAAAAAATAGCAATAGTTCATGATGAAATACGACTTCGGCTGTTTCAATTGTAGACGAATGAGGCGTGATGAAACAGATTTGTATGCTTTACTTTGTGGTCGTTTCTTTATCACCTCTGCGTTGATACAAAGCAGCAATATAAATTTCTGTTACTGTTGGTATTTCTCCAGATAATCGATGTATGTAAACGACCTTTTTTGGCTGTCCCAAAGACAGCGGCCATCACTTTGCCAGCCGAATAAACAGTTTTTGCTTTCTTTGGGGCACTTTGCTTGCTGCTCCATTTCTGGCGTGTAGCGATGAATCCAAGTTTCATCCACACCATACCAACGTCAAAACTCACTTAAATTACGCTTATATTGTTAAGCACTGTGCAAGTTGTAACGCGATTACGATTTTTCATGCCTAAATATTGTACAAAATATGAAACATTCGCTGTGTGAAATGTGTAGTGTACAGTGTCGGCTAACTCGCGTATCTTATTTTTGTCTACCAAAATAATATCATATAAAATAATCACTAATGTAAAATAAAAATAAAATAAAGTAAAATCATGGACCAATTTAAGTGAAAGAAAACCGTCCAGGATTGTATCTCAGGTTACGTCACTCGGGACTGGGAAAGACTCCTTCCATGCATCCAAGAAGCTTATACGAACTCACCCACTTGTAACTCAAAGTTATTTTTGACTTCGCACCAATCAAAAAATATACGCTGCCTGGAGATTTAAATAAAAAAGATACATGAAGTAATTTAAAAAAAAAAAAAAAATTCTCTCCAAGTCACTGATGTATCAAATCGCCCTCGTATGCAACGGTATTGCATTCATTGCATTCCTGGAAAATTCATTACAATATACACGAGCGTCAAAGGGCAGGCTTATTTGATCGCAAACTAAATAGAGTAATAAACTAGCGGATGACAAACATGATGGCAAGAACGATAGATAGCATGGAACCAAAAGTATAAAACAATTTACCAGACGATATCAAAGAGAATTAAAAACATGGCTGGTCGAAAAGACGTTGTTAAATATTCTATTGGTTTCATAATTTCTTACATTATGTTATACATTCTTTAACCCCTTTCATTATCACTAAAACAAATGTAACACAATAGATCGCAGTCTAGGTCGTGACGTGATAAATTTGACAGTAAATTATTAATTATATCCTAATTGATTATATACGTGTATTTAGTCTTTGTGTATGTGTGATTAATATTAAGATATATAGGTATATAAATGGATTTTAAAAAATATCTCGAAAATGTTTGATTTATTATTTCTAGTATTAAAGCTTATTAAAGCAAATTATAAATATTTATTTTAAATATATACAGCATTCATTCAGTATCAAAAATCTGAATTCGAAATGTATTTCAGCGGTTAATATGAAAAACAATCATATTTCATGTCCGCATGAATAAGGCCCAGAGCTTATTCAGCGGAAGAACAAAGCCGGACGAAGGCTTCACAGGAATTTCATATCACAATGTAGAGCCTGCAGTATGGAGAAAATCCGATGGCATGCCGGGTCTCCTAACATAGTAGATACGTTCGAGCCTCCAATTTATACGGGCAGTTTATAAAACTACTAACGGTCCTGAAAATAGTAAATGGCGACGAGCCGCTATAGGTTCAAATATATGTATGAACAAGAATTTAAGTGTATTTTTATGTACTTATTTATAATTATCTTATAAACATAAAACTGTTCAAAACAGATTATGGGCCCATGTATTTTCACATATATAAGTGGTAATAATGCTCCTTATTCTTTTTAATAATTTCAGTTCAGTTATTTTTTATTTTTTTTATTTTAGGACTAGCGAGTGGTCGCAAATAATTTAATTATCAAATATATCATGTATCGGAACATAGTTACTTAGTACCGATAAGTTTTTGCACGTTTATTACGCTGATGATGTGACAATCAGGCAAGTGTTTTTTTCTTATTTAATGTACCTACAAATTTTCTATTAATAAGTACTATAGGTACATATGAAAAGAAAAGACAAAACCATATGTAGTAATGAGCAATGTTTACCATAACATAAACACAATGTGTTACGCGGGACACGCGTAATTACGCGAAACGCGGGAGTGCGGCCGATTTCATACTGACATGTATGTACTCGCCCACACTCCCGCCATGTCACGAACTTTACGTTGCTTTTGAAGCGCGCAAATGCATTCGGACTACGGCGTAGCGGGTCTACGAAGCGGGAAAACTATAGGATCGTAGCACTTGCTACGTCGTAGCAAAAGGTGGATGCGATCATGTTAAATATGAAAGCTAGTAATTTCATACCTAAATATCGTTTTACAGTTGTCAGCTTGGAGGTTACATCGCTAGCGTCATTTTATATCATATAAACTACTTGCATATTACGCCATGTATTTTGTTTCTGTGTATCCACGAGTATAATTTTTCCAATAAATAATAATATAACGTTGCTTCAAAAAGCTGTAACACGCAAAACTTCATGCAAGAGATATAGAATTTCTTACTGAAAATTCTGTCCATCAAAAATTTACCTAATTGATATGTTCAGGGGTAACAAATGATCTCGTACTGAAAGACTATTCGACGCATTTTAGCTGCTCCTTACTTTTGATTTACTCTCACCGTACTTTTGATTTTACACCAGTTCTCGTCTTCGATATTGAGACTCCGATATTGTACTTTCCGTTTCCAGTAAAGCCGTTGGCCACGACGCTACTAGTCGTGATCTTCTACTCCTTATTCTAGAAGTCATTCTCCCTATCGTTACACATATTGTAAACTTTTCTCTAAGAGAGCGGTTAGTTTTCCGCGATTCTCTTGCTCCCCCTCAGCGACCTCTGAGAGCTGCTTACTCTTGCGCAGTCCGACACATGAAACTGTCATGTTTATTCATTCCTTCACAATAGCTGCAATATGTCTGTAGAATAGTTTACCAGTTAGCAATCGAGAATCTCCATCATTTACTGTTTTTAAAAATAGAGTTCATCAGCACTTTCTTAAAACGCAAAATATTTGAATGCTTATAAAATTTGCATTTCTTGGTTTGTAGGAGCTTAGAGTCTTGTCTTAATTGTGTATCATATATTATAATATGTATTAGTATATATATTATATTGTATTTATTTTAGTATAGGTATTTATTATATAAAACATATTATATTTTATACATTTATTGTTTGGTAAGTAATGGTATATTTTATTGTGTAGATTGTATTTTGTTTTAATATTTAGATAAAAGCATCTTCACATATGTTTTTGGCACCCAAATTTATCCACATCACCAAAGTTAACTGGAAGATAATGCTAACTAGTATTAAGTTCGCCTTATGTACAAGTTTTATGTGCAATAAAGAATTTTATTATTATTAACAATAAAATACAAATAAATAAAATAATATAGCTTTATTGTTCAAAAACAGAGCATTTACACAAGTTGCAAGGGCCCCTGTACTCGACCTGAAAGACCTGATTTACTGGGTGCCCCGCTCTACCACAATTATTTAAATTGACATGTAGATACTTGTATTTATTTATTCCAGAAGTAAATTATACATTGACAAATTAGACACTGAAGTTACAAATAGATAATAGACAAATTTTAAAGTATAAACTATTAGGCTAATTAACTTCTTCTACGCTTTCTTCAAATGCATTATTTTTGTAGGAACTAATTTATATGTCACATTTTAATCACAATTTTACCAGAACGAAGCTTTTAAACAAATGTATACATTTTATTAATGTGAACAGTACATACATATAAAAAAATCATGTACCTCAACAAAAACAGACCAAAATGAAGTCGGTTAAATAGTTTGCTCTTCGAACAAAGCTTGCGCTTTAGCTGTAAGAATTGTGTCATCCACATACATAACTTTTTTGCAGACGCCTCGCTGCCACATAATTCGTATTTATTCTAAGAATAAGGGTCACTTACGGATACCTTTTCTTTTAGTCGTGGTACAACATCGGGGACGCAGCTAGTTAGACTGCGTTAGTTGTCGCATAGATTGCAGGATGTTATTTTTTTTTTTTTTTATTGAGAACCAAGCATCTTATTTTATTATTAATACGAGTATTTGATAAAATCCGATAGCCAATATTAAAACCAAAACAATTTCTACAAAACAAAAGGTATATATAAAAAACACGATAAACGAAAAACACAACAAGCAATATTAAAAAAGAAAATCTCTTATATATTAATATATTTGCGTTACTTAATTTGGTAATTTGTGGTATTCTTAAAGTAAGTATATTATTATAATTGCATAATGCATACTATATGTTGAAACAATTTTTTTTAGAATTTAAGGGTACACAAAAATACAAAAACGTATTTTTTTTTTTTGTAAATGTAAGCGAATAAAAAGGAATACATTAATGATACTGCCTAAGATATTTTAACAAAGGTATTATATAACTCACTCTTAAATCGACCCGACGAAAGATGCAATTGAAATCCTTATTGTAAGAATCACAGGTTCTGATTAAGAATCTGTTTTTAGTATAATTAGTCCCCGCATTTATGACTTACAACAACACGATAAGAGCCTTGGGATGCTACTTTAGTCGGGAGGCCATCTTTGTTTTGCTAGAAGGCGCGCTCGCGCACAGATCGTTTATGAGCTCGTTAGTGCCGGTAATCGAGGAGCCTCGCTGCACGGGGATTACTGCTGTGCATTATTAGTGTTTTTATTGATTCGCTCGGCAGCCCTCGTAAACTGAGATTATTATTCGCGAGTGCCCCCGCACACCCGCGACCGCCCGCGAACCCTTCAGCCGACTTGTTTTGTTACTTAATCGTGGCGATAACGACGTTTAACGACGGCTAGGTGACTGGCGAAACTCCGCTTCGATGTTTAGTGCTCATTCTATTTTCATTAACCATTTACTTACTTAATGATTCAAATCCTAAGGGTGTGATTTGGTGACTCAAATAGCAGGGCGCAATCAAAATAATTTTTATAACGTGTAATTTTTCAACATAAGAGGCAATTATTTTAAAAACCACGCAAAAATGTACGTGAAACGTAATTGACGGGGGTCATCATGCCCTCGCCCGTTTTAATCAATTTAATAAACTCGAGCTTGACATATTCGCAGTTGTGAAACCTTTGACGAGGTTTTTTCATTATATAATGAAAAGCTTATGATTTTCAGGAAAAGCGGAACAATGAGCTCGAAAACGTAGTTTATATTAATAACAGAAACTTGCTCAAGGGCTGGTAGAACTAGTAAGTTGAAGCCAGCTAATAGGTATAATTTAAGGAAGCCGTAGCAGAGCTAAACCGAATTGCGACTCTAACATACATTTAATTGCTTTCCATATTTCAATAAAGTCGACGCCATATTGGAAAATCTTGCCTTCAAAGTGCGAAACTCCAGCGTCATTTTTCTAGAGTGTGAAACCTTAAGTAAAAAAGAATATTTTTAATTTTTCAAGAAATGCAAATGATCAATGTATATCACCGTTTATAAAACTTGAAACAACATTTAATGAATTTGCAACACTTTAAGTTAAGACTGTACATGAGCCTAGAACAAGAAACACGCCAGACTTTCGAGAATTCTTTGAAGAAATTCTGACTTTCCTTGTATTGAAAAAAATATATTTGATTTATTCGTATTTTATCTAGGGATTCAATTTATAATCAATGTATTAAGATTTATACTTTTGTCAAAAAAAAAATGTTTTCCACCCTCTTTTTTTTTGTTTTCAAACGTTCGCTTCAAGAACGCGGTTAAGAGATCAACTTACTTTTTGTTTCATAAAATAGGTAATAGAAATCTGAAGGGATTCTACTTAAATCCAATATTTTTTTCCCTACAGAATATTTCGGTATTAGCTAAAAACACACCAATTTGTCGTTTCGCTGCGTGATCATTAGTATTACGCGGCCAAGAAAAAGTGGCCAATGAGCCAACATATAATCGCCTCTATCAAAAGCAAATAAGGTCTTTGCTATTGAACTTATTCTGCTGGAATTAGGCTAGGTTAGGCCATCATCTTAAGTAGCAATAGCTCAGACAGTAAAACTTCAATCTTGAGACCTAGGTTCAAGTCCTGCTGGTCTAGCATGCACCAATGAGTTTTCCAGAATTTAGGTGCAGTATTTGTATAGAGGGTGTAAAAGCAAAGGCTAGAATCCTAGGGTTTAGAGCTCCAGATTTACTTCTCTGCCTGCGTTTCTATGCTGCAATGATATAATGTATATCTCTCCTTGCGATAGATAAATCGCCAAGTATTCGAACAAGGAAATTTATTTTTATCATAGTTTAAGGGTACGTTAGTACATCTCATACAGTCTTATTAAAAAATGGCGGCAACTTTAATAAGTGTACCAGTTCCACACAATAAGATGCTTTGTTTAACTTAAAATAAACTAATCTTGTGAACACCCTCGCTGGTCATTGACCTCTGATAGCGTCAGTAGCACAGTGCTCAATGTGATCGGTCAGGACCTCGCTACGGGGTGAATCAACTGCGTTGATAAGAGTGTGTAGCTGTCGTGACCAGATCATAGAATTGAACATTTCATGAAATAGTCGACCATTTCATGAAATGATCGCATTTCATGAAATAGTCAACTGTCACTGACCAGATCATTAAATGTTCAACGTTTAACGATTTGGTCAGCGACGTTTGACCATATCATTAATGTAGGGTGTTCATACAAATGTTGATACTAGAAATTCGAAATCTTGTTATTAGGAACTTGATTATTGTTCTTTAAAGTACAAAATCAACAACTTATAAATAATTAGCACGTATTTCAAGTTACTTATTATACTACCTACTTAGGTTAATTTTTTAGAAAAATCAATAAGGATTTAGCAAATTAGGTATTTTTAAGGAACTTATTTTACTAAACAATACGTAATAATAATCACAACCATCTGGGTTTAAATAAAATGAATTAGTTGTTTTAGGAATTTAATTACACTTCACTGCACTTTCTTCCTCAGTTATTACATTATTAACAACATTTAAAACAAGAGAATTGTGTAGCGCCGCCATGATGCATCGCACAAACAATAACAAAGCGCCATCAGCGCCACTAGTGGTAAATAAATGTAACTATTTTACGATATGATCATACGATGTTTGACCAGATTATGAAATGGTCTTGTGTTTAATTGATTATATCGTCAAACGATCTCTATTCATTGATTTGGTCAATCCATATCATGAAATGGTCAACAAACAATGTACTATTTCATGAAATGCGACCATTTCATGATATGGTCGAACATTTCAAGAAATGTTCAATTCTATGATCTGGGCACGACATAGCCATAGCTTAGAAAAGTAATACTATTTTTTAAGGTATATTTATTTTATCGTAATGGCATCAGTATCGTATATACTCTCACACCCTAAGGGGATTCTTGGGTCAGCATTTACAGCCTGTATTTACCATAAGACATAAGACATAATTTATTTCACAACAAATACTTTTTGTACACACTTAACAGAGAAACAAACATACTTGAACAAACTAGACTCGTAAAGTAAGAGTAAAAAACAACTACTCAGGTATAACATATATTATAGGTTTGTATCCAGAGAGAGGGAACGAGCATTCATTTGCCAATTGGAGGCACCTGTATGGATGTTACCCTGTCTGCCAAACTAGTTGCTTTGTCCGCATGACAGCCAGTGATTCTAGCGATCGATAGATAGGCGTATAAACAAAATAAGCCGGAATAACTATAATAGTAGTTTTATGCTACAAGGGCGAAAAGGAACAAAATACGAGGACGATTTGAAACACGAGCGTAGCGAGTAATTTATTGCTCTTACGCCCGCGTATCATACTACGTTTTTCAATGCATAGTGTGAGGAAATAAAACAAATATAATCTTGTGAACTTTAAATTATGATTGGCTCAAAAGGACTATATCCAGAGCTGTTAAACAGTGGAAAAAAAAAAGTATAACATTTATGGTACACAGGAAAGGCTGCAGGTTAGCCAACCATTGTAAGTAAATAAAATAAAAAATAATAAAGCCCCAGGGGAAAATAATCGAGTTTCTGTTCGGTTTTGATGCATAAAAAGCGGTCCTTTACGAGCACTTGCATTGAAAAGTAAATTTTATTCCCCTATCACGGTAGGACGTTAAAAATGTCGGTGAAAAGAGGTGTACGTCGGTTGACTATTTCAAGTGACAGGCTGCACTTTTAGAAGAGATTCAAAGACAAAAAAATACGAACCTTCTTAATTCGAATTTTTGTCTAATTTTCCAATAAATAATTAATAAAATTTAATTTATTTTCCTAATATCATATTTTTTAAAACACCATCTCAAGGTATACATACTCGTATCATCCCAAGATCAGGCATGCATACTTTCGCCCGAACTTCTATAATGGCAGCTCTTATTCCGCTGTCATGACGATTAAAATCTCATGAAAATAGCTGGGTTTATTTGCAAGCGAGTGTACACTCCACAACATAGGGTAGTCAAATAATTTCTCGGTCTACTTGCGCTGCGTCTTGTCGCAAACTCGGCAAGTCATCGTCAATGTTCGGGAGGAGCTCGGTGCATGCATGTTAATAAAGCCCATTGTGAGGCGCTGGCTCCAAGAAGATTACTTGAGATGATCGGAGCCTGGAGTCTCGGTGGGGTTATCTAGATAGTCTATAGCGTGTTCGCTGTCTGCATCAAGCTAAACCGTAGCGCAATTCCTTTTATGTCTTGGAATAGAAATTAAACGAGACGAGATTTCGTGAATACCTATCATTAAGTAAAACAACCGGTTTTATAGTGCCTCGGCTCATCAATAGCTTACCTCCGACCTTTGCAATAGTTTAACTCCTATTAATATTAAATTTAAATTAAAAATATATCTTCTTGGTTCCAATAATTCATTATAATTATCAATTTTTACATTTTTAAATTTTTCCCTGTCTAGCTCTGGTGAAAGATAACAATAATTACTATGTATACATTTATTAATTTTAGCTGTTTATTGTAAACAAAGTGCCTAATTAATATATTTTCTCGTAGCTACGCGTAACGTGAGTCATGATAGCACAAGTTTAAAATAATAGCAGCTAAAAACCTTTGTGGTTTTTAGCTGCTATTTTTTTTTTTATGACGTTGTGGAAATGGTGAAAACTTTAAAAAGAAGCGTTGATAATTCGACCATTAGAACTCTAGGTTTGTCCCGAGATTTTTTGGACAATTTTTTAGCAAGACTTATCTATTTAATTCTTATAAGGAAAATATTTATTGAAAGAATATGTGGATATCATATTATGTAAGGTAATTTGTATGATATAGCCAAATTCATACCGGAGACTCACTAAGTGGTAAGGACCATTGTTCACTGAAAAACGCAAAATGAACTTTTGGCTACCTATAGTATAACTTGTCAACTTTTACCGCGCCCACGGAATACAAGGGTTGGGGGACAGCCCCGGAGGGGATGCGGGCAGTGTGGCGGGAGGGCGAGCGAGCTATAATTGACTCAGTTGCTCTCAAACAAGTATTGGGGCACAAATAAAAATTTTCGTATTTTGCATAAATGGTCAATAAACCATGGTCCTGACCACTTACCGAGTCTCCAGTATGAATTTGGCTATATCATGCGTCACCTTATATATTGAACATAGCTTTACCTTCATCCAAGTTTAAGCATCAATGCGTAGTGTTAATATATAGATAGTATAAAGCGCAAGCTAGAAGATACTCTTAATGAGCTTTCGAATAACAGCACAACTAAAATCCTCACTTCAACATGGAATAAGCGCAGAGAGGCATAAGCGTTTGGCCAAGTACAACGGAACGCTTGAAACAATAATAGGGATCATTAGCTGGCAAGCTGTTACTTGCGACCCCTAGCATCCGGATGGAAGAGGAGTCAATTATTGAGCCGTCGAAGAGGTTAATTTCGGTAATCCTCTTTGTCGAGCGAATGTCTGCCGCTCGCTGCAACCGTTCAGTGCCCGGCAGATTACTGTCATCGCTACACAATACTCTATGTTCCCCTGCAGAGCGGTTATTTAAAATATTATTTACACACATACATTTTTTATTATTAAATAATATTTTGTGTTTTAATACATATTTTGTTTTATTTTATTTTATATTTTATAGACAAGTCTTTATAAAAAACAAGAAAAATAAATAAATAAAACTCAAGATATATTTCGAGCCCTAATTTTACTATTAGGTATACGTTAGACTATTATTATTGAATTCGGGTATTTTCATAAAAATAAAAGAAATAAAACTCAAGATATATTTCTAGCCCTAGTTTTACTATTAGGTTTACTTACGGCTATTATTATTTAATTCGGGTATTTTCATACGATTCGCCGTTAACCTGTCCAATTTCACAAGACACGATCGCGGTCAATTTCTATTGTTATTAGTTTTTATTAAAAATCGATACTTGATTTGTTTAAAAGCACCAATTTAAAAAGATGGACAATTTAAATTTCTTGAAAAAATATTGTATACTTGATTTGTTTAAAAGCACCAATATAAAAATTTGTTTAAACTTACAGATGGACAATTTAAATTTCCTGAAAAAAATATTGTACTTAATTCGTCATGTCATCTTTTTGGCCTATCTTCTTGAAAGCTACAATCGATCACTTTGCCGAGAGTTAATTTCTTCAAAACCACTAGCTATCGCAGGATTATATTGAGAAAACGGGCGTAACCCAAAGAGTAGATTCAAGCAACGATCCTTGCTGAATCCAAAAAGCGCCACATCTCTAGCTGTACCTGAAATCACGAACTGGATATTTAGGGCGACGCATTTACCAAAATGGAGAAAGTGGATCAGTGAGGTGATCTGCACCCCGCACCCCGTGCCCCCGCCGCGCTGGTCATGCCCCGCGGCCAAATCAACATTTGCCGTCGGATCGAATTACTGGACGTCGCGTCAACGTACCTAGCGTACACCGACCGAACGACGCCATTTTGAAAATGCTGCACAAAAAAGGCTAGAAAATTGGCCGCTAAATCAATAGTCCTTCCATCGCTGTACACTTTACGTCATTTTATTGCACTTCGCCAGGCATCGAACATGGATTTGGCTAAACAAATTCAAAAATCTCTTTTGCTTCTAATGAACTGTTGAATACCGAAAGAAACATAATACGAACTTATTGATATTTTGCTTAAAATCATAATAAAAACAGCAATTCCTTTGTGGTTAAGTAAGATTGACCCAAACAGATCGCATTACCCGTTAGTTAACGTAACCACCAGACCGCAAACGCCCCAAAACGAGCTTCAGCTTCGCATGTGTAACACCTTTGTAACAAAGTTACAATAAATTATTATATAAATAATTGTTATATTGTTATTATGATACATTATTTTTTAATGATTTTTAGCTTAATTATGAGTTTCGTGTGGTGGTCGCCGACATCCGCTAGGATATGGCACCCCCAAGAAAAGAATGGGTGAAAGACATTGTTTTTTTTTTTTATTATTGTTCATAATGAGCCTACGCTTGGCCTGCGTAGGCGCTTGATGCGCTGGATGCTAAGCGTCGATGATAGCTAGGATGAAGCGCGCTTTCCCAGAAAGTACCGATTCACTCTTCTTTTAAGGGTCATTTCTCCGAATTTCTAACAAAATATTAAGAAATAATTATAACGACCAAAATACAACATTTAGCTAAGACGACTTATTGCTAAAAGTTCGCTATATGCATAAACATATTTACGATGGTATGGATGGTATGGTACCTTCAAAATAATTGGATTTTCCATGAACGTGATATTAGATAAATTTTAGGTATCACGACTATAGAAATGCCTATTGTTTTATAGCTATTGTAATATCATTAAAAACATGTTTATACATATAGCAAACTTGTATTTTGGCCGTTATAATTATTTCTTAATATTTTGTTACAAATACGGAGAAATGGCCCTTAAAGGAAGTATTTACAATAAGAGCACGGAAGTGGAGGGGGATGATATAACTCGTTCAGCGCCCGTAGCACACGATATATTTAATACGCGCGACGCGACTTTGTTGAATCATAAAGTGCGAGGAGCGTCACATACTGTTTAATCACAAAAACATCGTGTCACGGTCCTCGCACTTATCATTCAACTAAATTCCGTCACGCGCGATTAAACACTGTCTGTAATACGGGTGCAGCTTTGCCTAAAACTTAATTCTGTTTTGTCAAGCGATGGCGGTACCATACACACTAGAGTAGTGTGCCTTCTTTTTCGAAGTATTTTGTTTTTAAACGCTTACCATAATACGTACAATTAAATAGATCCTAAAATTATTTTAAAATAGGTTTGAAGACGTTTGGCTTCCATTAACCCGGGCCGACTTGCGTGGAGGCATTTTGGATTTGGGAAATTGCAATAGTCTCGCATAATATGACAAAATTACAAATTATGAAATTGCCGGGTTTTTTTTACTTCAATTTATAGTAACAGACGTAAAATGGCAAACAACCAAGTTTTTTGAGGTTCAATAGAACTTTCAGTATTTTTTTTTAAACAGGCACCTTGAGCGCTCGTTTTTTAAGTGGGAACGTAAACCCCTAAATAAAGACACAATATTTTACTTTTTACAGCAACTTTTTATATATTTTTGAATTGAATTGAATTGAATTGAATTGAATTGAATTGAATTGAATTTTCTTTTTATACCAATTACTACTACAAATTAATGCAAAACAAAATGCGATATTCATATTTTACCGTCGGAGAATGCAAAATTTCTCATCGATACAAACTGTCACTTGAAAACTGTCATCAACTTCATGCCAGCCTTCTGCACTGGCCTGAACTGTATGCGTCTTTGACCGTTAAGTTGAAACTCGGAATACCTCATGTCTATAAAAACATTATCTATTATATAAAATCGAAAAGCTAGAAAGGGACAAAATTCACGGTAAAGAGTGAGATGGCGCTCTAAACACCTTTGTGTGCGCGTATTACTCACACGAACGCCAAAATCGCGAAAAAAAATGATGCAGTTCGATTCTTTGGATTGTGACAATGATGAACGGTATAAACAATATGGGTTTGGAGCTTAATAATAAAAAAAATAACTTATGCAATCTAAACAAGGCACGTTTCAGAAACGTCAGATCTGTATGGCATTTCTAAACGGCCGGCCGTTCATAC
Source organism: Ypsolopha sequella (assembly GCA_934047225.1). Taxonomy (NCBI): domain Eukaryota; kingdom Metazoa; phylum Arthropoda; class Insecta; order Lepidoptera; family Ypsolophidae; genus Ypsolopha; species Ypsolopha sequella. Next base: position 15,491,398 of record OW204002.1, on the reverse strand, counting down.
TGTTTTGGGTTTGCTAAAACGTAACATCATGCAATGCAAATTTAATCGCAAATTGAACATCAAATGATTTTTTCTGAGAATTAATTTTATATCAATTATTTATTTCAGATATCATCTCCTGCATCCAACGTCATTCACAACCATCTCATCTCTATGATTCAACCTTTTCGGGGTTTTTTTTAATTAATAATTATTATATTTTCAACGCGGGCAGAGTCGCGGGCACATCTAGTTTTCTATAAATTCTGTGATAAACCAACAGTATTTATTTGCAACAACTTCAACTACTTGTTCAAACATGAGTAGAGTCCGCGCCACCACTGAAGTCCGATGGATTAAAGCATTTTGGTTCATATTCCACAGACAAAAAAGACTTCTTCACAGGACTTCAGTAGTGGCGCGGACTCTAGTCTTATGCCGGCGCCAGACATGTGTCCACTTATTTGCACACTTCTTCGACGACTTTGTACACACATTTGGCGTACCTGCCACACATGCTTCGCAAACTCTTTTCTCCACAGTATGCTGGTAGACAACAAAGGAGATGGACGACGATTTCGTGGACGCAGTGTGCTTATATTATTTATGTGCATGTAATTATTTTTTACATCTGCAACAAAATATATCGAAACGTCCGAGAAGAAGGCGTAAATGGATGTGTGTCCATTTTGAACGATCAAACACGTAGTTTCTCACACAACCGTTCCGTACAACAGCGCTCGCGCAACTGGTCTTTGCAAATAGTGTGGCAGGCTACGCACTTATTTGAACACATTCCTTTGATGTGCGCTAAAAAACCGATACCGCTCGGCAAAGTACAAATCTGTGTACAAACTTTGGAACACATAGACAAAGTCTCGTGCCACACAGTGTGTCCACTCGAGTGTTCAAATAAGTGTACACATGTCTGGCGCCGGCCTTAGAAGAAGCGAAAAATAAAGATGGCGGTGCGGCGCGGCGGTTGCGTTCCATTTCTATTTTACCTGAAGCATGTCCTCGTACACGGCAATTGCACAGCACCCGACGTGGAAACTGATACGAAACAAATGCAGACGAAATATCATATGAACACTTGCAAAATTCTGTGCCACATGAAGAGAGAATGTTTACTAGGCAAACATGGCTTTTTTAGGACTGGTTATATTTAATGTAACCATAATAATCTACTTATTCAATACTGAATAACTTTGGCAAAAACCATCCCTAGCAGAGAAAATAATGGACTCATCCATACAAATTTAACTAATATTTACAAAAAATCGCTCAGTGAGATAATCTACTATTTAGTAATATACTGCGGAATGTACTATTTTTAAAATGTATACTTTCAAAATAGTACATTCTGGCAGCCCTAGAAGAAAGAAGAAAGAAAGAAAGAAAACAGATTTATTGCCAAAAAAAAGCGTCACAATAATGTGTACATACAAAAAATTAAAAGAAAATCTTGCGAACTAAATTTAAAATAAACAAACACAAAAAAATACAATGTCATTGATTAAATATTCTTTATTCTTTTGGCAACAGGTGGCACGCTCAGCTGTGCTGCTAGATTAAAAAACTAACAGCGCTGTTTTTCAGCGTACACCTCAGACACAAAAATATACAAGTTTCTATTAAATAATTGCAGAAATCATAAAACTAGAAGAAAAAGAAAAAATACTTAATGTTAAATATGTTATGTTATATTATGTTAGAAGGACGTATGCTGACCAAATTGGCGACATATTGAAGAAGGGCAATGCCAAAAGTACCCGAAATAGAGCTTGTATTACTACATTTATGGATGTGACAGAGGAGAAAGAGGTGTATCAGGATCGTAGCAGATGGAAATATGTAGTCTCTGCCTACCCTTTTGGGAGACAGGCGTGAGTATATATATGCATGTTTACTTTCATTCCGCATCACGAAAGCTATGTGGCATCCTAGAACTGGAAAACGAAGAGACAAGAAAAACCTACACTGTAAATGATTTCTCATTTTTCTGTCAAATTCTGCATGCAAAGAGGAGCGCCCAAGTGATATTAAATGTGTTGTTTTAAAATAAATCTGTATTTACAACTAAAAAGTAAGATTTTACTTTTTAATACATACTGTAAAGTAAAATGAATATGCTTTATGAATTCTGTAAGAACTTTGTAATATAACATTTTAATTGTTTTAATATTACTACAACGACTTATTTTAAGTCATAGAGAGAAATATTTTTTTTATTAGATGCTATGTAAAATCTAATTAAAAATACTTCTAATTATGTTTTAATTTTATTGTGCGCTGCTCCTTTGTCACAGGGACTCATTACTTTGATGTGTATTTCTTTATTCCTAGTAAATTCATTCGAACTTAATAATGAAGATATTATGATAGGTATTGGTGTCGATTCGGCGCAACACATCTGACAAGACTAACCTTATTTTGAGCGTCCCGTCTTTGTCTTTCTTTTCGATACAGAAAGAAACGGACAGAACACTTAAATTAAGTTTAGTCCTGTCAATTAAGTCAAGTTGTGTTGCGCCGAATTGGTGTTATTATATTACAATCAATTAATGTAAATAGCAAAACATGTTCTACATAATACTTTTGTGAATTAAATAAAACCTACGATCTCTATCAAAACACAATCAAATGTTACGTGATACGGTTTGAAATTCCCACAGACAAAGCACGTGCATCAAAGTTAACTAATAAAAAACTTGAAACAAAAACAGATAGACTGATTCCCTGTGGCAATCCGGAACAATATTAGACCACAGAGCTAGAAATATTAAGAGCAGACATCATGACGCGATTAACTCAGTGTTGTTGGCGCGGCCAAAAATGTCATGCTATTTCATTTCGCTATAATAATGCACATTATAAAAATGTTTGTTTTGGAGTGGTTTGTCGTTAAAATATGATTTAAATTTCCTCATTTTTATGTCTAAAGCGGCATAGATCTATATAAATAATGTTAATGGACACAGCCAAAAATATAATGAAAACATTTCATAGTAACCTCACAATTTTGTGTTTGCATCTGTATGGAGGTTTGGCTATCCAGGTAAGCAGAATGACTTATTCGTACTACTTATATAAGAAAAGAATGTGAAATAATTTTGTCATAAACTCTCCCTGACAGCAGCGGCTTTTTGGTACAAAGTTCATAAATGGGTATGGGAACATAGAACTATTTTCATGCACTTTTGTGTTAGATAGAGTATACACGGCTTAAAGTGAATTAAAAAACCTAAAGAAACACCGAGTACATTCATACAATATTACTTTTTAAATCCGCATATTTGATAACATGACCGATATTGCAATAACGCCATACAATCAAAACTTGTTCTGCCAGCGGACAGGAGAGTATCGAGTATGCAAGTTTACGGAGAAAACATATTTTTACAATACTACCAGATCGTTTTGTGAATAACAACTTGGTTAATAAAAACGGAATTATGTTATGTTTACTTGAAATATTGAAAACACTACAACGTTGTTTTTTTATTAATAAGCAACACAAAAAACTATTTATTAATACACATTATTATTGTAAGGCATGATATGTATTTTTGGTATTATTACATCTTAAAATAGTATTATGTACTTCAGTTATTTATTGGCATAGTTATACCTAGTTTTCATTAATCTATATAATGCGCCACTTATTTATTATGCCACTAGATGGCGCTGGCTGTCTTAAGTATCGCAAAATCGTTGTGTACAAGTTCAAAAGAGTAGCAGTTCATGTAATCATACATTATAATGTAGCAATAGGAATTAATTACTGTATTCACAGAATGTATTGGCTCTTATTGTGGTTTGGGGACCAACTTTTAACAGAACTACTAGTTTTAAGTAAACCAACCATATGATAAGGTATTGTCTAAATGCATTTTTGGTACTAAATATCTTAGTAAAGTGAAATGAAAATAAAGCATACCTTTGTTAAAAAAATAAAAACAAATAATGCCTACAAACGGACTTGTGTACACCATTAGAAAAAGTTTATTAAGTGTATCAAAAATGAGTCATTTTCAAAAAAAGTGTACGTGACACAATAGAAACACAATGGAAATGGATTTTTTTCGTTACACATAGGATTGTAATGTTACACAAAAGAATTTATTAGGAACAGTTCATATTGGCGATGATTTCCAACCGTCTTGTAATAGTAATTAACTAATTATACTCGTAGAGAGAAAAACTAATTATAAAAAAAAACTATAAATTGTATTGTAGAATTTATTGTATTAATTTTTCCCGGTATTTTCGTTGGCATTCTGCTGAAGTCATTGGGGCCATTTTTCATTATCTAGTGACAAATACAACAACATGAATAATTTAAACGCAGTAAAACTTTACAACCTAAATAATAAAAAAATATCATCAAAATAGGTTAACGTAGGTATCGCTTAAGGGTCGATTCTCCGGATTTGCAACAAAATATTAAGACGTGATTATAACGGCCAAAATACAATTTTTAGCTAAAAGCAATGTTTACCAATAGTTTGCTATATGCATAAACATATTTTTATTGATATTACAATAGCTATAAAACAATTGGCATTCCCATAGTCGTGATACCAACCGTAAAATCAACCGTTTATGGAAAATCCTATTATTTTGAAGCTACCATAATATGTTTAAAAATACGTTTATGCATACTGTGAACTTTTGGTATACATTACTCTTAGCTTAAAATTTTATCCCCTTAAACAAATGTCAATAAAACAAGCAGTCGAATTGAGAACCCCCTCCTTTTTAAAGTTGGTTGAAAACACTGAATCGTGCAATATGGCCACAGCCTTACAGATTTTCCTTTGTGTAACGTTACACAATGTTACACAAAAGAACAACATTTCGTGGCGTCAAAACGAAGTCAAGTTAATGACAGAAAATTATCTCACTAGAATCGTTTAATTTCATGCAGATTCTCTCATTAGTGTTCAAAATCATATGAATATAATACGTTTTTGAGGTATTTACATGTACTTACCTATAAAATCCACGTTATACGAAGGAAAATATTTAGTGACACAAATGAGTATCACAGACTAAGTCCAAGTGTGCGTCAAAATAATATGGCTGGGTGTCATTTTGTTAGGTTGGCTGTAGCGTACAGTATTGCCAGTGTTTAATAAAGAAAAAACGCGTTCAAAATAAATCAAACATCTGTGATTTCGTCGTTACACACAGGTGTTACACAAAGTACTACAAAAGTAGACATGGGTTCAAATTAAATTTTGCTTTGCTTTAGTTTTACATTTTTAATAATATTTTTTTTTTTTCGATAGATCGGTATCTTAGGTAATATATCCTGTACTAAGTTTAATAATATTTCATCGAAATAGGCGTCAATTAATGTTTTTGTTGTCAAGAGTGTAGGTAAGACAAACAGAATTGTATAGGAAAGGAATGTATAGGAAGGACTCTTCGTTTTTAATTTGCAATTATATATTTTTTTATTGGATTAAAAGTGGTAAAAGGTTTTAATTTGATAGGTTAATATTATATATATTATGTAAAAAATTATAAATTCATGATATCGGTGACAGGTTCAAAATATTACCTAATTTTTCAGTGAGGACAAGAAATTGTGAGATTAAGTACACTTTTTTTGAAAATGACTCAAATATGTTTAATTATACCTGATTTATTGTTAAGATATAACTGGATTGTTCAAGTAAACTGAAAAATAAATATAAACAACACATATAGTACAATATTGTCTGTTTAAATTAGCTATATTCAGTTTAACGGAACAAGAACTTTTTCTCGGATATGATGCTTCCAGATAATATTTTCACAATTCTCGAAAGCTTCGATATACATACACTTGAAGCTTTACTGTCTACTCCGATTATGTAGGTATAATAAATGTATTGAAAAAACATATAATATAAATATAGATAATATAAAATCTGTATAATAAATGTATTGAAAAAACATAAAAGAAAAGAAATCCAATTAAGGTGGTTGCGACAGATCTCGTTCCCAAACGCACAACTTTAGAGCGTATTTATAATTGTTGTGCAGGATCATATGCATATTGAGTTCTCCTACTGTCGGGTGTAGGCCTTCTCCATCAGAGCCCATGTGGCTCTGTCACGGGCAGTGCGTGTCCAGCAGCTGCCGGCTACCTTTGTGATATCGTCACTCCAGCGTAATCTTGGTCTTCCTCGACCTCTTGTGCCGCCTCGTGGATGCCAGTGCGTCACTCGCTCGCTCCATCTGCCGAGCGGACCACGTGTCCCGCCCACTTCCACTTTAATTTTTCAGCGGTTTGTAGAGCATCTTTAATTTCAGTTTTTGCTCTGATATCCTGGTTTCGCCTTCTATGATGTAGAGTAATGCCCAGCATGCTTCTTTCAGCAACGCTTTGGAATACTCTAATTTGACGTTTATGCTCTTTTGTTAACGTTCAGGACTGACAGCCGTAGATGAGGGTTGGCAGTATGCATGAGTCCACTATTTTAGCTTTAAGAGATATTGGAAGTCTGCTTAATGACTAATATTTTCTCCATGAGATTGTTATCCTTTTTGATATTTCTTTGTTTTTAGAGACTTTGAAGTATATAATTCTCCTAAGATATCATATGCATGAACAATGTGTAACAGAAAGGTGTAACCACATTTGAAGAGCTTTTTCAGTCGATAGTATAGAACAACTTTTACTATGGAACCAACCCGAAATCTCAAAAAAAAATCTGCCCTTCCATACATTTCGGCCGAGCGGCATTGCATCTTTCTATGAAACAGTTTTTTTTTTTCGGGATACAGGGTTTGTTCCATAGTAAAAAGTTGTTCTATACCATTGACTGAATAAGCTCTACAAATATGGTTACACCTTTATGTTACACGTTGTATAATGCATAAAATAACACAATTTTACTAGCCTTATTGACTTTAAACTATTGTCGCGTCTTTTAATACTTTTTATTCAAAAATAAGAAAAACAATCACAAATTGTGATTTTAGGAACGAAATCCGTCGCATCCACCTTAATAAACATGAGTAGTTTTTCTTGTAATTCCATAACCATTAAAGAATATGCGAATTTTCCTATGTGGCCACCTCGAGCGTACTCATACGGCTCGGCGATAGGCACCAATGTGGTGCAATAGTGTCATATAATCAAAACTTGTACTATCCGCCGGCAGGTGCCTACGGAAGTTCTGCAACGCTTCCTTCCCGGATGTGCACAATTTATGTTAACTAACTTAATTATTAGCGGACGACCACACAGCTTTGATCTTTAGTAAATAATGTAATAAAGTTTATAAAAATAAATTGATAACCCTCTGTTACCGAGCAAGTTCCGGTTTGTGCTTAAGGACCGGTTCCGCCAAACATGCTTTCGCGTTTGAACAATTTAGCATATGAAATCAAAATATTTTTACAAATAAAATTAGTGTAATTGGTTAAGAAGTTGAACTACATTATGTTTTTTTCAGATTTGACACAAATACACAATCAAGGAGAAAAAAAAGAGTAAAAAAGTAGCATCTCCAGATTTTTTTTGTATTTTTTATTGCCTTTCGTTGTTTTGAAACATATACTCGAACATTCAAAAATTCTTCCGTACAGAAAAATCACACAAAAAAAAATGTATGTTTGTGTATTCTTTTAAAACAACGAAATGTAATAAATAAGAAACTGTTATAAGAATAAGGCCTCATGACCTATTAACGCAAAAAAAAAAATTTGAGATGAAAAAAATCTACTTTCATTACCAATCACATTTTTCGTTGAATTTTTTTCTTGATAATTGTGATAACTGCATCAAATCTGAAAAATACTTAATGTAATTTAACTTCTTAACAGATTTCACAAATGTTCTGATTTAAAATGCTAAATTGTCCAAACGCGAGAACATGTTTGGCGGAGCCGACCCTTCATAAGATGAAACCTAAAGGACTTGTAGTTTTTCTTTTCTCTAAAGATGTTCCGTCGTTTAAATATAGTTTAAATGTAGCGATATTACAAGAGGACATAAGAGCCGGCACTGAAATGACGTCATCGGCAAACGAGTACAGGGTTAGGCGAACCCTCATCTTTAAATTACGCACATACATTTGTTTAATATTTAAGATTATTCTTAAGATCATTTTTTTTTTGGTATTAGCTGTCATACAAAACTGAAATATAGCGTTTTATTTTTTATTTTTCGTAATTTCAGACCAAGTTAGTTGTCAAACGCAGAACCTCCCCTTCCAGGTCCGTTCAAAATCGCATAAGAGCAGCTTCGTTTTGTTTGACTTTTGCCCGGACGTCGGCGATCACGAAACTAATTACTGTACCTCCGACAAAATTAGACAGGTCATCACATCTATAACCGTCTCTATTACTAGTCAGATACGAGTTAAGTTATTTCTTCAAGTCGCGGTTGCGATAGCATACCTCGGAGCTACCACGGATATCAACGCAGTGGTTCTTCACACAAAGTTCCAAATGAATCTGTTCAGAGCAAGTGCGGTTTGACCCGAGTTCATATGCCAGTAGGGATTAGTTACCGCGGAGTTTCCAATGGATTTGAATATAATTGTTACAACTTACTCCAATGTAAGAGGATGATCTATCTTAGTAAATATATCCTCTCAATAACTATTACAAAATTAAAATTAAATTGTTGCACTAATAACAGTAAGTATTACCATGAAAAAACAATTTAAATATAAAATAGAAAAAATCTATATATAATAGAAAAAATCTTTACCTCTCCTCTTTTTCAATCATTTTTGAGTTTAAAATCTAATTTTTAAAGATATTTTTCATAGGATTAAACACATAGTACCATTTCGGTCCACCGCACCGGTTTTGGAGATAAGGGGAGACATATTTCTCGTAATAGATGCAAATAAATATAGCCAAGCTATATATTTTTACAATCAGCATTTTTATACCCACAATTTAACAGCA